>NW_004624761.1:24579933-24601519 GCF_000247695.1 Heterocephalus glaber
TTTTTATAAAATGGAGTATTACTCAGCCATAAAAAATGAGAAATTGGAGACATTTATAGCTAAATGGATACACATTGAGGTGATATTCTTAAGTGAAATAAATAGGACACATATGTAAATACTGAGTAGTTTCTTTAGTGTGAGAAACTGAAAGTGTAAATAAGAGCTAAAAGGTATAATAGATAATGTGAAATAGGAAGAAAAGGGGCAAAGGGGAAGGGGAAGGGAAAGTGGAACGGTAGGGGAAAGGAAAGAAGGGAATGGAAATAATCAGAGAAAATGGAATAATGGAAACAAAGTCTTTGTAAATAGGGAGGGATAGAGGGGTTGAAGGGAGGGCAGGGGAATGGGGAAACAATAAGAACCAACAGAGATTATGTAAAGATGCAAATTTCCAATGATGAATGTCATTATATTGTATACCTAAAATGTACCAATAAAATTTTTAAAAAATTTTAATTCTGTCAATGGCATTTTGTTGTGGTCGTAGCTGAGTATTTTTCTTTTGTTGTTGTTCGGAGAAGTTGTCATTTTTTCACATGTTGTAGGACATTGAACTCCCTTCCTTGTGAAGTATCTGTTTCTGCAGTTTGGCAGGTAAGCTTTTTCCAAACTGTTGTTCCTCTCCTGAGGATCACAAAACTTTGTACAACTTTATTCCAATTCATTGAGTGTTTTCAGATGGTTGGTTGCTTTTAATAGAGTGAAATGATTCCAGAAATGTCATTTAAGTTTGATTCTTGACAGAAAAAGACTCTATGTTCAGTTGAATGCTGCCCAGACAGTTCTCCAAAACCATGACTAAAGTTATCTTAATTGTCTCTCTGAATATATTAAAATACACAGTAGCCTGCAGTTTTCAGTCCATACATCCAAAGCCCTTGGAAATGATATTTTTTGTGGGCCTCTTTAGGCCTAATTAGGACTATATGATCCTTTTTAGGTACTGGAAAAAGTGAGAAAAAACAGTTCGGGCAAGCACAGTCCTTCTGACATGAGTTTTCAACTTGAGGTGAAGCCCAGAAATGGTACAACTAACATGTCCTTGAGTGCCTGAGCACTGTCCATGTTTCCATGGTAGATGATGATGAGAATATTTCTATGTTAGTGCACACTGTGCAGTGCCTACTAGAAATCAGTGGTCCCAAAGGAGAGGCCAAGAGAGCCAGTAGGATTTAAGAACCTAGAATCATTTCCCATTGCAAGTTGACCAAGAATAGCTAGTAGTATTTGTTCAGTGCTTTTTCCTGTATAAAGCACTTTCCCTCCATAATCCATTTGACACTCACGAAAACCACATAGAATGTTTGATATCATCGCCCCCACTAGCAAGGATAATTAAGTGACTGGCTAAAAGTCATACAGCTAATAAGTGGTAGTCAGTGTTCAAGATCCTGGCTTCTCTCTGAAAATGTGATTCCAACTATATTCTGTCACCCTGGTACTTTGTTTATTGAGCATCCTCTGGAAATATAACAGAATCATGGAACAAGACCAGAAAAAAAGAATAACTGTGACAACAAAAGTACAAGGTACAACCTATTCACCATCCTAGTCAACTGCCTGGGAAACAGATTTTGTGCAATCTTTTCAATGAGCAGTTATACTGGCTGTCTTTGCATATGCTTCTCATTGTGAGTTATTCCGAGCAGTCATATACCCTGTGTCCTGTTAAAGGCTTTGAACTTTCTTTTTTTTTTTTCTTCACTCCATCCAGTCTGGGCTTTTACAGTGAAGCAGTCATTATTGACTCTACAAAATGCTATAGGATCTGTACACCAGAGCATGCAGAGAACTGGCTAGAAGAGACCTGAGTAATCACATTGCAGGGAAAAGTGGCACTTCTTCTGTAAAAGTCTACAAGCCCTTCTCATCAGCACTGCACTTGCCATATTTGAGGAATTTCTGAGGGTAAAAACAAATGTAAGAAGAGATTTTTGCTAGACTTTGGGCCAATGGTAGCCCCAGTGGTGGAGTTGAGAATTATGTCTCAGCTTTATCATTTTGACTGAGGACTTCGTTACTTGATTTGATAATGAGTGAGATCGGTAGCATTTTTAGAGTGTTTGTTTGACTATGTTGGGCATTCAACTCAGGCCTTATGCTTGGTAGGCAAGTGTTCTACACTGAGTTATACTCCCAGTGCCAACATTTTTCCTAACACATATACACATACCTGCACAGATTTCCTAAGTATGTATAAACTTCCTGGAACAAAAGAAATTTAGAAGCTGGATATGAATTTAGAAACTCCTATAATCCCAGCATTCTGGAAGGCTGAGGCAGGAGGATTGCAAATTCAAGCCCAGCCTGGGCAAGTTAGCAATTTAGCAAGACCTTGTCTCATAAAACTTTTAAAAAGTTAGACCCTAAATCCCTGTTTCCATTATCAGGAAGATGCAAAAGAAGAGGCTGGTCTCACATTGAAAGCTGCTATGTGGTTTCTTCTCAGAAGGCCTCCATCGGAATGTTAGAGTCCCCATGGAAACCTAAATAACCAGAGGCCTCATGTGAGCTGATTCTGAATCCCATCACAGCTGTCCAAAATGTACATTTGCCCTGAGGTTATTGATGGTGGCTGTGTGATTACTGAGGAGTGGGAACACTTCGGGGAACAGGCTGTTTTCCTCTGATTTCCAGCTGGCTGAGCACAATAGAAGCATGACTCAGTCTTGTCTCTACCAGGTTCAAAGGAACTGATAAACTTACAATAACACAGTGATCAAGGAAACACAATTCACCCTCAAGGAAAAGTGAGATGGAAGTGTGAGCAGCTCTATGGTAGGTATGAGACTGCATAATGCCTTCTTACTCCTTCTGCTATACTTTCTGCCTGAGTGAAACACATCATCCTTCCATAAAAGCCTGCAGAAGGAGAGCAGAGCAAAAACTAGAACGAAAACTTGTTTCCTAGCTCCCTTCTCTATGTTCTTCCCATGTCACCCCCCACTGCCTCTCATTGACTGTAGGGTTTTTATCTGCCCTCAGCAAAATGGAGTCTCTAGAACTTTGGCTCTTTCAAGTTCTGTGACTCTAGAAAAGGAAGTGTCTTCATCTAAGAATGGTGTTTCTCCCCCCATGAAACAGCAAGATCTATCTACTACCTCACATCTGCTTATCTTTTAATCCCCAACATGGAGGTCTGTCCTCATCACAGCATGTAGTGATATTAATGTAACATGATAATTTTCTCAAGTAATCCTACTTATATAGGGTTTTTAAAAAGTACTTGTTCTGTGCTTTTACTTATCATAATCATACTCCTTGTTGGTAAGTGTTTATGGAGAGAAGAGGGAGTAGAGAGAACCATCTTCATTAATCCAAAAAGTGGGTTATCTAACTTCTAGGGAATTGTTTCTCTCCAAACCCCTATTTTTAACTTGTAAAAGGCAGTGCTTATGCTGTAATACAAAGCTTTTCACACTCTGATTTATCATTTCCTCTCAGTTTAGTTCTTACTCTGCCAATCTCAGCTTCATTAATGTATCACTTCATTCATCTGGAAGAAAAAATATATTTTAAAAATATATATATACACATATGGCACACCTCTCCACATTTTAAATAGCTTTTTTCTTCTTCTTTATTTTTCCAATGCTGAATATCAAACCCAAGGTCTCACTCATGCTAACCAAGAACTCTACCTTTGAGCTATACCTTAACACCCATTTTTTAAAATTCCAAATAACTGTTATAAGAAAACATTTCAACTGAGTGATCTAGACAGTCTGTAAATAAAACCAACTAACTAATGAATGCTTTTCAAAGATTCAGGTCAATTGTACAAAACTCAGAACATATTTTCCCAAATACATGATCTTATTATTGCCAGATAGTTTCATTGACCAAGCCCTAAGACTTCTTTCCCATAAAAAAGCTATATTTTAGTATGACTAATAGCTCCCAGTCCTTCAGGAACCCCTAAGCCAGGATTCTGAGTCCCTGGCTTAGTATTTAAAACCCAAGTCCCATCATTAACCAGATGGGAAATCTCAGTTTACTCTCCTATACAAAGGGTATTTTACATCTCTTAAGAAATTAAAAAATAACACATTTAATACAAGGCTTAGCACAGAGGAAATGATGATAATTGCTGTGATGATAGTAATGACAAATACTTTTGAGTGCCAGGCCCCTCTAAACCCAAGATAAAGGAAGATCTAAGGAGAAAGAATCTTTGTAGAAAAAGAAGAAGGAGAAGGAAAAGGAGGAGAAGAAGAAATACATGTTGGTTGAACAAGTACATGTTCATATATTTATTAAGAAAATGCTTGGTGAGTGTAATAGTTTCCTAGGGCTTTTGTAATGAAATACTGGGTGTTATAAACTATAGAAGTAAATTGCCTCACAGTTCTGGAGGTTGGAGATCCAAGATCAGGGTGTCAGCTAGGTTGGTTCCTTCTGAAGGCTCTGAGGAAGAATCTGTGCCATGACTATCTATCTCCAAGCTTCTGGTAACCTCAGGTATTCATTGGCTTGTTGATGGCATTCACCCTATATCTGTCCATCAACTTCCCTTTGTATGTGTCTGTTTCTCTGTCCAAATTTCCCTTTTATAAGGACACTGTCATATTGGATTAGGGCCCAACCTAATGACTGTGCCTCAATTTGATCATCTACAAAGACTATTTGCAAATAAGGTCAGTTTCCCAGGTCCGAAAAGTTAGGACTTCATCATCTTTTGGGGAGAATACAACTCAATGTACAATAGAAACATTTCCTGAGCATCTCCCAGTGAAATGTTGGTCCAGGCCTTAGGGAGGAATGGGAGAAGATATCTCAGCATCTCTAGATCTCTAGAAGGAGGTATGGGGGCTCCAGTGTGACCTCTGCCACCAACAGGCAGCACCTCTAGAAATTATCCATGGTGATAAGCTCAGGAACCATATTTCTTCAAAGTAAACCACTCACTGGTTTATCCAGATCAATATCTAAATGTAAACTTCATACTGTTCCTCTTCTTCCTCCTCTTCCTCCCTCCTCCTCCTCCTCTTCTCCTTCTTCTTCTTCTTCTTCTTCTTCTTCTTCTTCTTCTTCTTCTTCTTCTACTTCTTCTTCTTCAAAGTTTTCCTTCTTTCAGATAATAAGCATCTTAAGAAACTACTTATTCTTATAAGACAGAAAGGGATAATGGATAGAGGAAAGGGTAAGGAAGGGTAATAGGGGAGATGGATATGATCTAAGTATGTTATATGCATGTATGAAAATGCCACAGTGAAATTCTGTGTAATTAATATGCACCAACTAAAAAGCAAACTACATATACTTTCTGGCTTTAATGTTCTGAATGGATCATTGTATTATTCACTTCCTAACAACAGTTTTGCAACATCTGGGGTTCCATCAATTTCTCAAGACTCCTCAAAGTGAAATGAATTTCATATCCAGTTAAATGTTTAAAACAAGCACATATGCCTCATAACACTTTCAGAGAATGAAGTCATTCTGAAATCTAACAAATGACATGAGGGCGTCCCAGTTCTCCCTAAGTTGGAATAGCAGCATTGAACAGCACGCCTGACCTCTGGAAGGAAAACCAACTCCCCCTGGTGACTCATTCACCACCAGGAAGTAATTTCTCCCCTGGGAGAGTGTATCAGCAAAGTTCATTCCCTGTGTCCTCCCAGGCAGGGGGTGATCTGGGTTCACTCTTCCCATGAGCAAAGCACCCCTCAGGCTCCAGCAGGGGGTCTACAGAGGGGAGTTCTCCTGAAATAAAACTGCCCAATTCCTCGGGATAATACTTTGAATCTCAAAACAGCACAACTCCCTAGTTTCAAGCAATATTTCACATGATACAAACATTAACATTTATAACAATCCAGGGGATTTTTAAAAACCATGGACAATTGTCATTCAGCAAAAGTAAGATGAGAAAGAGTCCTTTGCCGGATTACCTCTCCCATCTGGCTCAGCTGGCCCCCTCTCATCCTTTACATTCACTGAAACATCTTTTCTCAGAGACACTTTCCTGAACCACCCCTGTAATTCATTATTGTTTATGATAGCATCCTTGTTATTTCCTCCATAGTTCTACCATTCAGCCACAATTATTTTTTGTTTGTTTGTTTTCTTGGTCTGTCATCTCCTTGTGAATATCAGCTTCAGAAGGCCAAGAGCATTGCTAACCCTCTTCTCTAGCCCCAGTTTTGATACCATGCCTGACACTAAATACCTAAATGCTCAATAAGTAAGTGTGGGGTGATTCATGTCCTAAATGACAAGCAGGTGAACCTGTACCCTCAGAGCCCGGTTGACTGATGTTCAAAGCATTAGTACATACTGGAAGCTGGATCCAGCAATAAAATTGTTGACCTGCAAAATATTACTTTCCTGAATATTCACTCTGGCCTAAACAGAAGAAACCCTGAGGAATTATCCTGCAAGACTGATTTAGCAGAATCATTGGCACTTGTGTTAAATTTTAGAGAATAATGTCCTAAGCACAGATGCTATTTTTAAGAACTTAACACCGAGTAAAACCTTCTGGGGCTAACTCTGTGGGAATGAGGCCCTTTTTGTGTCATAGGTGATGTATGAACTGATGGCTCATGAAAGGTGAAGCTCAGACTGAGTTATCAGACTTTTTCCTTCTGAGTTATAGTGCAGCAAGAGGACTTGACCGATTGCAGTCACTGACAAGAGCTGAGCAGTCTGTGCCTTGTTTACGTTACCAAAGAGAAGTGACAATATGGCCCAATTTAGTGCCTACAGCCCAGCATAGCTAAACAAATCCTCTTTCCCAAGTTGAAGCTCACCTAAGCAGAGTTGGATTTATGAGAAACAAATGCCCAAGAAAGTTGATCAGTCTATGGTGTTTGTTTGGAGACAAATTACTTTAAAAGCCACAAATTAGAAGCCTTTAGAAGCTGAAAAAGAAGAAATCTCTTTAAACAGAACAACTAGATTTCTGGCATCTGGAACTCGTGCACTTGGGTAAGGCTGTTTGCAGGTTTAAGGGACAGTCACAGGGTCACTTGGAGCCACCTAACCGGCAGCCTTCTCACCGAGGCAGGGAAGCTCAATAACTCAGAGTACATGAGGGCTTTTGCATGGCTGTACACTTTTAATGACAACATCATCACGCAGTCAGGAGTTTCAGGACAAATTTCTTCTAGAAAAGGCAAGTTTACCTGCTCTGTGGGCAGGTCCAGAGCTGGGGTCTACCGGGGCAAAGACAAAGGGCTTCCTCCCCTGAGAGCAAAGACACAAACCTGGGGAAAGAAAGTGCACCAAGCATTTAGGTCTTTTTTTACTGCTACAACTTCTGTGTTAAAGAAAATAGGAAAAGTTCCAATGAAATCTGCCTCCTCTCTTTTCAAAGAAATAAATTGGGTTTAGGCCCAAAAGGAATAACATTTCTGCATCTGTCTTCCCTCGGAACAGTGTTTCTTAAAATGGGTTGGAGAGGGAAGGTTGTGGAGCTTCAGGATTGGGTGGAGCCCTTAACTGAAGAAATGGGGAGCTAGGGGTATAGCTCAGCGGTGGAGCACCTGCCAGCATGACAAGGCCCTGGGTTCCATTTCCAATGCCAGAAAAAAGAAGTATGCTACCTGGAGAAGTGTTTCAAGGGGCTTAGACACCCCTCTTAAATCTACCCATGGACCCACTAAGAGATTCATGTATTCTTGGAACAAAATCCCCCACCACTTGGTCAAAAATCAAAGAATGATTCTACAATGATAAAGATGGGAAAGAAGGGAAGAGAAATTCATCTGGACAAATTTCTGTTCTCCAGAAATCCAGGTTCCCAAGTCACATTACTACAAAGGTTCAGTATTTTCCCAACAGCATATAGGTGTCACTTTGACAGAAGGGAAACTGGAAAAATTCCCCTAAACTACAGAGTGACTGGGAGAGAGTCCAGTCACATGATTCCCTTCCCTCCTCCTGCGAGTATGAGTGAGCTAAAAAGGTTTATGGCTAAAAATAATAGTAATGAAAGGCATCATAGACTGGGATTGATTTGTTTTGTTACAAACCTGGAGAGCTGAGTATTATTACTGCTACTTGACAGACGAAGTGGTGGCCCATGGGGCTGGGGAAAGCTAGCATTTTTTGAAACCCTCTACATTCATTAGTTTGTAAAATATGGGTAGTCCTGTGTATTAGTATACCACTTTTATTAATGAAAACTGAATTTAGGAGATTTTCCTGACTTTCCAAGGTCACCAGGAAGTGACAGAGCTAAGAGCTTACTCCACAAGTGGCTCTTTCCCGAGACCTGATGCTCCACTGCACACCCCATAGGGAGTTTATCTCTGACTCTGAAGGGCATGTTCCAGTCCCAGAGCACACCTCCTGGTTCCCATCTTTACATCCTCTGGGAAGGTCATGACTCAGTTAACTGTTTGACCCACATAGATCATGATGTCCTTCAGCCTGTATGAACACCCTAGGAGAAGGCATTACCTATTCCCTTGTGCAGACAAGGACACAAGGCTTGAAGATAAAGTGAAATTCTCAAGATCACAAGGCTGAGCCTCTAGCTCCAAAACATGTGTTCTTTGCATTGCATGTCACCTTCTGCAGAAACTAAGGAATGCCTTTGGGCTTTGTCTCCCTTTAATAAGCACACATCACATGTTTATCTTCTGGGTGTTCATGCTTGTCCCATGCCAGGCATCCCTACAGATCAATCCTCCAGTTCCAAGATGCCTGGATGTTTGCTGTCCCCAAGTGTGGCCAAATTAGAACGTGCTTGGCACCCTTTTACTCAAGAGGACTTAGGGTGCTCATGTTGTGGCTGCTTTCATAGCCTGGGTGCACATTTGATGGCACCAAAAGATGCAGCTCTTAAAGACAGAGCCATAGAAGGACTTCTGTTGGGCTCTTCATGTGCTCACTGCATACTATATCTGATAGTGCCCATGGAGGGACAACTGTTAGAACAGACTTGACACTACATTGACTGGGCTTCCCCTCTTTAAAGCTAGGTCACTTTGGACAAGTTACTATCCACTCTGTGCCAAGGCTTTCTTATCTATGCAATGGGAAGTTTCCCTTGGGAGGCTGTTAAGAGAATTAGAGAAGTTAAATTGTGTAAAACACTCTAAAAGGTCTAGCATGTACAAAGTGCTAAGTAAGGGTGGGTTAAATAATATATAATACACTTGGCAGCAAGCTGCTGAGCAGTGTGCATATCTTGTACTCTTGGAGTGTGACAGTCGTTAAACTCTCTTCAGCCCCAGAGCCCTAAGGGGCAAGAACTTGGTCTAGAACTTGGCTCCCACTGAGGCAGAGGCTGTGTGCTGACTCTGCAGTCCAAAGCCTGCCTTTTCTACAGGCCAGGAAATCAACTCGGATCTCAGCTGTGTATTCCAAGGGGTTGATTCACCCCCAGCACCTGTCATTTTCACTCTCTCAAAGCCCATTGGCTCTTAAGGGAAAGCTGAGGAGTTCTGACTACTGGGGAGGGGGGTGCACGACACAGGACCTTCCTCTGAGCTAGACTCTTCCTGCTCATCTGCTTGTTTTCCCACCTACAGCGCTGTAGCGGGATCCTGACAACCGGTAAGAGGGCTCTGCTCCCACTCTCAGGTAACAAATGAGCATTTCTATGCATTCGGTGAACAAAATCACTGCCTTAGAATAAAAACTCCTCATTCCCCTCCTGCCTCTGCTGCTCTGGAAAACAGCTGTGCCAGGGAGCTGGTCCCACAGCCCTAAAGTCTGGGGCGGGACAGGAGCCATCCATTCCTGTGAACTGGGGGGCATGAGCTTATGCCAACCACCAGGGCCATGTGAATCTCCTCAGGCCCAACGTGGATTTGTACATGACCTCCAAGTACTCTGCACTGGGACAGAGAAACAGCAAGAGACCACTCCTTAACTCTCTGTTCTGAAGGAGTCACCTCCCAAGCTACCTGAGAGGTTTGCCTGCCTGCTCCCTTTGCTTTACTTTCCTCTTCATTGTGGTAAAATATGCATAAAATGAAATGCATCACATTAATCGTTACGTGTGAAGTTCTGCAGCGTTAAGGGCATTCACACTACAGTACAACCATTACCACCATCCAGCTCCTGCACTTTTCGTCTTCCTAACTGAAACTCTGTACCTGTTAAATAATAACTCCTCAGCCCCTCCCAAAAGCCATTCTACTTTGTTACCTCAGATTAAATCGTACAGTATGTAGCTCATGTCTGGCTTATTTCACTTAGCGCGTCTTCAGGTGTATCTATATTGTAGCATATGTCAAAATTTCCTTACTTTTAAGGCTCCATAATATTCCATCATTTATATGTACAGGTATGTGTGTATATGTACATATGTATATATATATCACCATATATATATGCACCATCTACATTTGAGTTGCTTCTACTTTGGGCTACTATAAATAATGCCACTGTGGACATTAGTGTACAAATTATCTCTTTGAGCCCTTACTTCCAATTCCTTGGAATATATATGCAGAAGTTAAATTTTTCTATCATATGTTTTCAATGTTTAATTTTTTGAGGAATGACCACACTTTTTCAGAGCCCTGCACCAGTTTACATTCCTGCCAACAGTACACTCAAGGCTTTCATACATCTCATCTCCCCTCCACCTCCAGGGTTCCCTTATCCTCCGCCTTCCCCTTTCCTCCTCACCTCCAGCAAACCAACTTCTCCATGACTGCCTTTGGAGAGGTAGGATGATTTGGGCCAGGGATTTAGCTCAGTGGTTCCGCCAACTGCCCTGCAAGGGTCCCAGTACAAAAAAAAAAAAAAAGTAGGGTGATTCAATGCAGAAGGCAAAGGCTTTTTGGTCAAATAAGTCTATATTTGAAATCTTTTTTTAAAAGAAACTCACCATCTTGATGCTTTATTTTACTATGCTAGGGATCAAACCCAGGGCCTCACACATGATAGGAGAGGGCTCTAACACTAAGCTACATGCCTAGTCCCTTCCTCCTTAATAAAAGCCCAAGAAGTATTACATTACCTTCTAGAACCATAAATAATGAGACTATAAGCTCCATGAATACACACTAATTTTTGTGTGTATATTTGAATTGTTTTGCTTTGTTTTGTTTTTCTGTCTTGTTCATCAGGTACCAGAACCTGGAATAGCTATGTTGGCATATGGTAGCACTAAATAAAACTGTCAGGTAAATAAGTATTGGAATCTCAAGCTCCTTAAATTTTTTTCAATTTTATTGAGGTACAACTGATAGATAAAAATTATGTATAATTTGATGTTTTGATGGCCACCACAACCAAGCTAATATGTCCTTCTCCTTACTGTGTGTGTGTGTGTGTGTGTGTGTGTGTGTGTGTGTGTGTATGGAACACTTATAGTCACATGATTATAAACATAAGATTAAATGTTTTTCTTAACTCTGAAGTCATATGTCAATGTAAAACATCCTGTATGAGATTTTTGAAACCATATCTTCTACCCTCAAATACCTAGAAACTTTACACAAAACATAACATTTTGTACAGTTAAAACAGGTTAGTTTTTTTAAACATTCAATCATGTTGCATTACTAATCAATCAACATCTATAATGCAACAAATATTACAAAGGATACAAAAGAAATATAATAAATAATTTCTACTTAAGATTGTTTATATTGTTAGGATAGGCAACAATAAATCCCCCGAATAATGGAAGGCTATCCAAGATGACAAATTCTGCCTGACTTTGCCTGAGGAAGAGGCTGATGAAGCACTTATATGGGTCTCAACATTGAGCAATCCCTGTGTTGAACATACGCCACACCTAGTTCCACAATGATACTTTGCTCTTCCTAATTGGAGCCTAAGGAGTTAACTACCCTCAATGATAGCTAGTAGATATTGGAGATGGAGGCCTAGGCCACCGCAGCAGTGCCCACCTTACCTGAGCTCTCCGTGATGTTTCTCTACGTGATGTTCAGAGGAGACGTGGCCTGCTGAGTGTAGGGAGAAAGGACAAGCTGGTGAGGTCTCAGCATGAACAGCACCGTGAGGCTTCTCTCAGTCTGTTCAGACTGCTACAACCAAATACCATAAACTGAGTGGTATGTAAGCAACAGAAATTTATTTCTCACAGTCCTGGAGGCTGGGAAGTCCAAGATCAAGGAGCCAGTAGATTCAGTGTCATGGATGACACCTTCTCATTGTGTCCTCACATGGTAGAAGGGACAAATGAGTTATGCAGAATCCCTTTATAAGGCCACTGATCCCATTCAGGGGCTCAACCCTCATGACCCAGTCACCTGGAGGGGCCTCACTTCCTTAACCACTACTGTGGGAGTTAAGATTTCAACATGAATTTAGAGGGAACATAAGGCTTAACCCAAGTAAAGGCTTTGTTCTGACAAGTCAGATTGAGGGAGCTATCCAGTTTTCAAGGGTCTCCAAGTCAGGAGGAATTTAAATATTTCCCTCTTCTTTCCATCCCAAGCACTGCCATATGATTGTAAAAATAAAATTCTGAAAGAGTAGAGCAGAGAAGAGCATTCTGAAGGGGAAAAATATTGCCACTGCTCTGTGCAGTGGCAGCCAGACCACAAACCCAGATGGAAGGAAGGTGTAAACAGGTCCTGTAGACATCAGACTCTCCCACACAGTTCCCGGAGGCTGATATACAGCCTGTAATGGGACTGCAGAGGGAGGTTTTACTGCACCTCTATGCACCTCCCCAGTTGCTCCTCAACTCTGATTACAAAAAGCAGGCAGTGACAGGCTGGGCGCCCTTGAGACAGCCACTTGAACTCCCTCACTCATCCCTTTTAAAGAAAGAATTTGAGAAAAATACAGAGTAGCATGGAAACCCCCATAGGTATTTCATCAACTCTTCCCTCTCAGAAATTTCCCTTTGGTTCCATTTGTTTTCTTTTATTACTCTTTTTGGGTGTTTTTTTTTTTTTAATTTTGGCTTATGGTGTCTTCCAAATGCTAAGCATTGCTTTGCTCCTGTGAAATCCAAGCAGGTGCAGCACCCCTGAGCTACATCCCCAGCCCCTACCCCTGTGAAATCCAAAGACAAAGGTAAGCTTTATTTTCCTAAGAAGACATAATGATGAAAATGTCCAGACAAAGGTTCCAAATCAACACTTAATCCTTGGTCTCTACAGACCTAACTTGGCAAACTATCCACTAGGGGAGCACTCATTCATTTACCTGGTCACCTGCTTGCTCAACAAGTACTTAGTGAGTATTTACTATGTGCAAGGCACTGTGTGGGCTCCATAGGCACAATGGTGAAAATGATCCCTGCTTTTCTGCAACTGAGCCTAATTGCTAATGTAAAGAAACAAAAAGATAATGACATAAATGCTTTGGGAAGATAAGTTTTCAAAGTTGTGGCAGCATGTAACAGAGATTATTCTTTTTATGCTGGAGGATCCAGATTGAAGTTTTGCCCTTCCCTGTACCTACACCTTGGTTGAGGCCTCAACAACCATCCTTTGGTCTTCGGCTTTCCCGTGTAGCTTGTTTTGGCCAGTGGTCTACGGGCAGAAATGGTAGTAGACTAACTCTGAGCCTAGGACTAAAGAAGCATCACATATTTCCACTTGTCTCTGCACCTTTACCATGGTGATGAGAGGAACATACCCTGATGGCCCATGGGTCTAAGGAAGATGTGGGACATGTGGAGGCCACCCCACTGAATCCACAAGCTAGCATACAGGCAGAGACATGGTAGCCCACACATCCTATAGCAGATCCACCTAGCCTATTAGCCCAACCTCAGCCCATGGACATGTGAGCAGTAGTAAATAATTATTATATTAAGCCACAAGTATTGGAGTGGTTTGTTAGCAATATCAAATTTTTACAAAACCTAATTCTAAAAAGAAAACCCCACTAAAATACATGATACAAGTTGAGCATCCCTAATCTAAAAGTCGGATATCTGAAACGTTCCAAATCTGAAACTTTTTTAGCAGCAACATGATGCTTTCCAAAAGCCTTGCTCACACTTGATTGAGGCCAGTGATGTATGTAGAATGGCAACCATTCTTCCATTCCCACTCTTGGCAAAGCATTATCCCCAATCTTTATCCTTCCCTTTTGTGGCTTCATCATCTGTTTCCCTGGACTTGGGGTTTGACCATGTGACTTGCTATGGCCCGTTATAGACAGAAACAAGAGTACTTCACTTGGAAGTACTTATTTTGATTATTGTCTTCCTGTCCTGCCTCTTGGGACTAGGTATGTAGGGGAAAGATAATTTGTCTACAGGACTCTGGGTCAAGAGAGGCCATGTGCAGATCAGCTATAGATCCTGACATCTTGGTCTTACACTGATGTCATGACTGATTACACCTTTTGGGGCCCTGGTGTGGGGGTATGGATATTTTTCATGTTGCGGGGAGTGAACAGCTTCGATCAAAATGGAAGACTGTGACAGATTGATTGTTGCCCTTGATTCTTCACCCACCATCCATCCATATCTTTGCCAGGGCTCCATACTTCCCTTACATTTGGATTTGACTGTGTGAGTTACTTTGGCCAATTCCAAGTATGTCCTAGAGAGTCAAAGACTTAAGAAATTTCATGTTCCCCCTCACCCTTCTGTGCCTCTGCCTTTATCACAAGAAAAACGAAGGTGACACCATCGGTCCAAACAACGTGAAAGACAAGTGGGATAGAGCCACCAGGCAGGCCCACAAGCCTGCAGCTAGAAGCCCAGAAGCCCCAGCCACTCAATCCAACCCAGCCTAAATCAGCCAAACCGTACAGATATGCGATAGCTGTATTAAGCTCCTAAATATCGGAGCAGCTTGTTACCCAGGAAAGGCTTTCTGACGCAGTAGAGAAGGGTAGCCTCCCAGCAGAAAGCATCATCTAGGCTGATAGCTAAAACTGGAGCTAAAATGGCAAATACACATATAAAAAGATGCTCAATGTAATTTGTCATTAGGCAGCTGAAAAATTAAAACAACAATGAAATACCCACTCCACACCTACTAGAAAAACAAAAACCTGAAACTCTTGCAACACCAAATGCTGCTGAGGATGAAGAACAACAGCAACTTTCACTCATTGTTGGTGAGAATGCAAAATAGTGCAGCCATTTTGGAAGAAAGTTTGCCAGTTTTTTACAGAGCTAAAACACAGTCTCTTACAATCCAGCAATCACATTCCTTGGTATTCACCCAAATGAACTGAAAACTTGCATTCACACAAAAACTCTCACATGAATGTTTATAGCAGCTCTATCCATAATTGCTCAAACCTGGAAGCAAACAAGATATCTTTCAACTGGAGAATGGATAAACACACTGTGGTACATCCATACAATGAAATATTATCAGTGATAAAAAGAAATGAGCTATTGAGTCATTGACACACACAGAAGAATCTTAAATGCATGTTGCTAAGTGAAAGAAGCCAATCTGAAAAGAATATATACTGTATAATTCAAACTATATGACATTCTAGAAAAGGCAAGACTAAAGAGATTTTAAAAATCAATGGTTTTCAGGAGCTCGATGGAGGGATGGGTGAATAAGTGAAGCATGGGATATTTTGAGGACAGTGAAACAGTTTTGTATGATTCTACAGTGGAGAATATGTACCATTATGCATTTGCCAAAATTATAGAACTATACAACATAAAGAGTGAGCCCTAATATAAAACTATTAATTTTAATATATCGATATTGGTTCATCAAGATGATAAAATTATCAATGAAACTGTGGAGGGGTGGAAAGCACATGGTGCTCTGTACTTTCTACTCAATTTTCCGTAAACCTAAAATTGCTCTTTTAAAAAAGATGTTAGTGGGGTGTGGTTTTCATATGCCTGTAGTCCCAGCACTCATGTAAGCTGAGAAGCAGGATCACAAGTTAGAGCCTAGCCTCAGCAATTTAGCAAAACCTTGTCTTAAAGAAAAAACAAAGGAAAAAAAGAAAGAAAGAAGAAAGAGAGAGGGAGAGAGGGTCTGAGGAAGGGAAGAAGTAAGGGAGGAAGGAAGAAGGAGGGAGAGAGAGGAAAAAGGAAAGAGAAAGAAAAAGAGTGAAAGAAAAAGAAAATACTTTTAAAACTCAAAGAAAGTAGGAAAAAACACTAGATAGTCTTAAAAACAACAACAAAAGCAGAAGCAGAATTTTGGTGATTTAGGTAGGTGGAAAGGCATGGAGAAAAGGCACAAAGACATCAAAGAATATGGCAGGCAGAGGGCATAATTAAGCCCGGGCTCAGGCAGGGTGGTGTAAGTGAGTCCATCACATCCTCGGAACTGCATCAAGTGCTCAGGGGCAAAGGAGCAAATAGACACATGACTCGTGAGACACAGGACACCATGCTGAGGAGTTTTACCTTGAGAGCAATGGAGGGCAAGCATTGTGAGAAGAAGGTGACTTGGAGTTTTCGCTTTAGAAAGGGCACTCTTATGTGTATGGAGACTGAGTAGGACAGGAATCGAGCCTGGAGGCAGGGAGGCCTTCAGGAGGCCATTGCAATGCTCCAAGCATGGGGAGCTGATCACTGGCTACTTATTCTTTATTGGATCCTCCCAACCAGCTCCCTGCTCCCCTCTATCAGCCCCACTCGGGGCTGAAGTTCTTGGGCTACCTTGATATCCAGTGTCAGTTGTGTCTGGCCCATAAGAAGACCCAATAGGCAACTGAAAACAGGAGGAAAGAGAGGTTGGCGTAGTCACCCCTTCCCACACTTGGAGCTCCCCCACTACACCTCCCTTCCACATGCCCACTTAGACCACCACAACCCCTGGACGGCCCCTGAGCCTCTTCCCTCCACATCCTCACTGGGCCTTGCGACACAGTGTCCTCCTGTTGTCTCATCACTGCTCCTGCTATCTCAGTGCTCCACACTCTTTTATTTGTTCTCCTAATTCTGACTTCACTTGTGCAGGTTTTTCTTCAGACCAGGAGATTGAACCTAGGCCCTTTGCACAGAGCTACATCCACAGCCCCTTGTCCTTTTATTTTTATTTTGAGACAGAGTCTCATTAAGTTTCCCAGGCTGGGATTGAACTTGCAATCCTCCTGCCCAGAGCACTGGATTATAGGCAAAGCTTGCTTATATGAAGCATCCAGGGTGCATTCAGGTTTTCACCAGGCCCTATTGATACAGGTGCCCTAACTTAGGTAGTGGTAGTGCTAGGAATAGACAAAAGGAAACAGCTGGAGAGATACTTAGGCCAAGAACTTGATGACAGAGCAGGGACTAGGAAGGCCATGAAGGAAGAATGACACTGAGTGATTGCGAATTTCTATCCCAAACCCTTGGGTGGCTAGGATGCCATTCCCTCTTGGAGCTACTTCTTGATGCTGGCAGGAAAAGAACAGACTACAGTTCTGGTGACTACAATTTGAACATTAGTTAAAATTTCTTCTTGCTGGCATACAGTTTAATGATTCACCTCATTAGAAAGTCAGTAACTCTTCTAGGCCTATTTAAAAAGTTCCCCAAAACATCTGTCCTCGATTAAACAACAGATACCACTCACAGACCATGTCTGTTTGCAAGGGCTTCAGAGCAGTAATTAATCAGGCAAATGAAAAAGCACAGGCCTCATCTTTTTATCCAATTAAAGGAACCTCTGTAAGTCCAGAGCACCAAACTGTTTGGTTTTGTTGAAATGCATTGTGATGAGTGACTGGTTTTACATCTTAGAAAATATCAATATTTGCTTTAGACTTACAGTGAAATTAAAGAAAAACAAAATATATTAGTTAACTGTCACAAAATTTATGTGGCTGCTATTGAATTGCTACTGCAGGGTACCATGAATGAGAAAACAGGGACATGAGGCTTCATACTTTGCCCCAGCTGGGGGGACATTTCAGGTTTCCTCTTTTTGTTTTGATTTTGTGTCTCCCATCTATCATCCTCATGTAATGGGCTTGTTTGCACCTCTACACCTTTGCCCACAATTCTAGATGGTCCCTTTCCTCTATACCCCATGTACATCCTTCACTTCCTTAAAAATAGAGTGCCAAATTCCAATTCCAGGAACACCCGGCCAGACCGCTGCTACTTGAGCTCTTCTTTTGCTCAGCACTGGGAACAGCCTTTCTGATGCTTCCTTTGAACTACCAGGAGCTTCAAGAAGTTAAATCATCTTACAAGGTCAGCTATAGGCTAACTGTTACCCTGTTTTCTCACTGATTTCCACAGGACACAGAAGAGCCTTGGGACCTGAGACCTGGCATAGGCAGTTAGGACCAGAGTCTGCACTTTGGCTTTACCAATGAGGAGACTGGGGTCCTCCGGGTTTGGTGGAGCCAGGAGAATTTGCCCTTAAGATTTCTGATCCAAAGCTCTTTCTCTACAACCCTCAGATGGGAAGTTGCATATGTCTGTGCTTTTGACTTCTAGTTTGTCTCCTTCTCAGCAGACAAATCTGTCCTAGATAAATCTGGAGGAGTAAAACCAAAAACTATCGGCCGCACTCTAAATAAAAGCCCCACCAGATAGAACAAAACAAATCCATACCAACAAACAATATCTACTCTCATATTGTAAATGCAGCTCATACTTCCTGAGAATAGAGAAAAATTAAAATAACCCAAAATCACACCACCCACAGATTTACTTTTTTCCCCCCTAGTACTGAGGATTGAAACCAGGACCTTCACACTGAGCTGCATCCTCAGCCCTCTTTTAATTTTTAAATTTTGAGTCACAGTCTCACTAAGTTCCCAGGCTGGGCTCGAACTTGTGATTCTCCCATCTTATCTTCTTAGAGTGATGAGATCATAGCAGTGCACAACCATGCCTGGTCTCTAAGAACTTTTTTTTAATCCATACAAAAGATTTTAACTTCATATATAAAGGGAAAAAGTAATATTTTCATTTTGAAAATCCCAAACTCTAAAAATAATAGCATGCTATATTCAAAAAGTTATAAAAATAAGGTAATGGAATAGAGCAAGAAGATTATCGCATAGCATCAGGGCTGAAGGTGAAGCAGATTTCTGCAGAGGAAGGGAGAGAAGGTGCTGGCCACTGAGTGGTTGTCCCGGTGGGATCCGTAGATGTGTCCTCTCAGGGTCAGGTGACTGCTGTGGTGCTCCGTGAGCACACGGGCTGTGCATGGTCCCTGCTTTGCACATTCCCAAGGTCATCTTGTGGATCATCTGGGAAACAGCCAGGGGCATTGGCAGATGGGCAGCCAATGGCTCTCTCCAATGGGCCAATGCCAGAGTTCTTTACCCACTCCCGGGCCCCCAGCTGCAGAGGCAGCACAGTATTCCATTGCCCTGGACATCAGACTGGGTCAGAGATGAGGACAAAGAAAGCTGGTCAAGTTGAAAGGGGCTCTGTTCTCATCTCTAACACCAATGGCTGAAGAAAGAACTGCTAAACCCATCATCCAAACAGTAAAAACAGCCCCATGGCTGAGGCCTGAGCCAGGGCCAGGGCCTGGACGAATTGCTTACATCTGAAAGCTAAGCAGGGCGCAGTGGCACATGCCTGTAGTACCAGCACTTGGGAGATGAAGGCAGAAAGATCACAAGTTTGAGCCCCTCCTGGGCAACTTAGGGAGAAGCTACCTCAAAATTAAAAATGGAGAGATGGGGGAGGAACGGGAAAGGAAGGGAAAGTAAAAAAAATTAAGATATGTTATGTACATGGACAACTCCCCACAATGAAGGTAATCATTATGAACTGCAAACATATCGTAATAAAAATTTTTAATTAAAAAATAAAATAGGGCCGGGATGTGGCTCAGTGGTACCTCACAAGTACAAGGTCCTGAGTTTGATCCCCAGTACCACAAAATATAAATTAATTAATTAATTTAATTTAATAATAAAAATTAAAAGGCTGGGGAGGTAGCTCAATGCAAAGGTCCAATGTGCCATCCCCAGTTTTTAAAAAGGTAAGAAAAAAAGCCAGTATCTCTAGGCTGAGGGAAGAGATGGGTCATATAAACACAAACACTCAAATTTCAGTGAGTTTTACAATCACAGGCTTATAACAAGAGTAGGGGCGAGAGGTCACCAGTGACACTATTCCAGTTTCCCTGGTGAATAGGCAAAATGAAGTCAGGGCTAAATGTTGTGGTTCTTCTGATGGTCTAGATTCAAATCCCATTTTACCAGTTACTCTCTGTAATGCTGGGACAAGTTACTGTTTCCTCTTTGCCTTTAATTCCCCTCTATAAAATTGGGATAATAAGAATCTTAGTGTTAATGTCACAGAGTTATGATCATTAAAGTCATAATGTTTGTAAAGTGTTCAGGCAGGGTACCTGGAACTAGGCCTCTGTCATTTCTAGCTATTAGAGTAATGAAGGGGCCCCACCCCACCATCCCCATGTCCCCACCTCCCGGCATGCAGGCATGCCAACCAGCCTCCCTGAACTTCATGGCAATGCCCGCCAGGCATTACTCTTGCACTGAGCCGCTCCGGGATACAGGGCAGAGAATATGGGTCTAAACTGGGCCTAAAATCTTGTGCCTAGAGTGTCACAAAATCTTTCACACACATTGAGACCTCCGCTGTTTTCTTCAGCCCCCTATGTGTCTGTCTGTCTGTCTCTCTCTCTCTCTCTTCTTCCTTCCTTCCTTTGCTCCCTTCCTTCCTCCATGTCTCCTCTTGCTCTCCCACTCTCCTGTCTAGCTCTCTCTCTACTTCTGCTGGATCTCAAGGGCCTCTCTTGTATGGTACCTCTGAGTAGCCTCTCTGTGAACTAGAAACCCCACCCAAGGTAATGCAGCCCTGTAGGCAGGTATGGGTTTCTGCCTCACTTGCCCGTTGGCTGAGCCCTCATTTGCCTCGTGGCCTGATGGGAACATGGAGTCCACAGCTTTCACTGCAAAATTTATGTTTTTAAAGCACTGTTCAGGTACATCATAGCTAACATGATCCAACTTCCCAATGGTAAACGCAAGAGCTACTCAAAGCAATCAAATATTAAGATGTAATCAGATATTATCAAGGCATAGTTATACAAAGAATAACATGCAGTAAATAAAATATGAATCAATATATTTATCAAAAGTGATCAAAGTATAATTAGGATGGGTAATCAAATCAATCAAGTATTAACATGCACTAGCATTTTCAACACCTAATTATAGAGCACATAATCAAAATACAATGGTGATAGGGATAATAACAGTTACTCTTTAAAAAGTTGCTCATCTAAAAATTCACCATTCTTAACCAACCAGAACCAAATTCAAACTCTAATAAATTTTATGGATATCACTCAGAATCCTTCCCTGGGCCCATGAGGATCCCACTAATTAGGGTGCTCAGATAATTTATTCTTTAAGTTTTGAGAGTGAAAGAGACTTTACTTTTTTTTATTAATTTTATTGGTACATTTTAGGTGTACAATATAATGACATTCATCATTGGAAATCTGCACTTTTACATAATCTCTCTTGGTTCTTATTTTCTCCCCATTCCTCTGCCGTCCCTTCAACTCCTCCATCCCTCCCTATTTTAAAAGACTTTGTTTCCATTTTCTCATTTTCTCATATTAATTCCATTCCCTTCTTTCCTTTCCCCTCCCCCTCCCACTTCCCCTTCCCCTTTGCCCCTTTTCTTGCTATTTCACATTATCTATTATACCTTTTAGTCCTTATTTACACTTTCAGTTTCTCGCACTAGAGAAACTATTCAGTATTTACATGTGTGTCCTATTTATTTCACTTAAGAGTATCACCTCAATGTGCA
>NW_004624761.1:24606492-24618502 GCF_000247695.1 Heterocephalus glaber
TGTCTTCTCATTTCAACAGGGGGGGGGTGTGCTGCTGGCGCCTGTGCTGCTCACCTGCTTGGCACTGGGTGCAGTGGTACGGTGACCCAGAAAGTTCACCTCTTCTGCTGACTTTATTAATAATTACATCAGACCAGTAGGTAGCAAAGACATGTGAACCAGTAATCAGCTCTGTTCTCAAATTTTTAAAAATTTGACCCAAATTTTAAAAAATAATTATTAAGGCAGTATTTTATGCAAAACTGTTGGTACATATTAGACATATAATGGATCACAAAACATCATTGTTGGCTTCATATTTTCTACCAGGAAACAGAAAAGTTAAAAAAAATTTAATTAAGCTACAATGTGATATAGTTGTACAGGGGAGACTGAGTAGAACACTATGGAAACACTTGTAAAGAGATTTGGTGCAGTTATTTATTGCAACAAATGCTCCAAAAAGTTGTGACTTAGAACAACAACCACTTTTATTATAGCTCATGATTTTGTGGATCTTAAATGCAGGCAGGGATCAGCTGAGGGATTTTTCTCCTAATCATGGTATCCATGGCAGTCACTTAGTGGAGAACATTTGGTGGCTGAGTTGGTCTGGAGAGTATGAAATGGCCCAATATTGTATATCTGGCACTCTGGCACAGGTGGCTGTATGCTGGTGTATTAGTTCCTTTTCTCTCTTTGCTGAGACAAAATACCCAACACCCAGAGGTGGAGGGGAAGGGATTTATTTGACTTACAGTTCGTAGAAGTTTCAGTCTATAATCAGCTGGCTCCAAGGCTGGGATGGCAAACAAGCATCGCAGAGGAGAAATGACATGGCATGCACAAGGTAGCAAAGGCAACAAGAGAACCTTAACAGCGTCTCCCTGCCCCTTTTATCTTATTCAGACTACTTAGGGCAAGTAGCACATACCCTTAATTCTAGTGCCCTTGAACCTAGCATTGCATTATGAATCAATTCACATACTCTAGCTCAAGCCTATCACCACATGAGGCTTTGGAGAGACATTTAGACCCAGACTATAACACTAGGTCCAAATAGAACTGTCCACTGGAGCACTTGCATTTGGCCTCTCTGTCTTAATCACTTTCCTTGTCTCTGGGACAAAATACCTAACATCTACAACTTAAAGGAGGAAGTTAATTTTGGCTCATAGCTTATACAGGTTTCAGCCCATAGTCTGGTGGCTGCAAGATAGGACAGTATGGCATAATAGAGGAAAATGTGCTCATGACATGGCAGCCAGAAAGCAGAGAGTAAAGGGAGGAGCTGGGGAGGGAGATAAACTACTCTAGGCCATGCTCCCAGTGAGCACTTCTTCTGAGCAGATGGGGTGTCTGTGAACACAGGAGGCTCTTGGGGGATATCTAGATATAAACCATAACACTCTCTAACATAGTGGCTTTGAGTTCTCGGATTTTTCATAGAGCATCTCAAGGCTCCAGAAATGTCCTAGCAAATAAGGGGGAAACTTTGTGGCCATTTATGACCTAATGTGGGGAACCATACAGTTTCATTTCCATTATATTCTACTGGCAAAGCCATCCCAGGTGTACACAGACTCAAGAAGAGGTGGCATAGTCCCCACCTCTCTATGGAACATATGTCGAAACTTTGCAGCCTTATTCTAAAATTGCTTCCAGAACAAACACCTGTCTTTAAAGATATGGGAAGGATTCTTTAACCAAAGGGTAAGTAGAAATTAGGTCACAGAGGAGAGGGATCTGGCAGGGTTTTACAAAGGCCCCCAAAATGAAAGAAAGCTTGAATTTTTTTCAGGCCATGGAAGTGGTGAAGGAGGAAATGTAAAGAAATAATGGAAAGAGAAATGGCACTGAAAAGATCTACTAGCAGGTGATAATGGATTCAGAGTAACCCAATGTCTGCTGGGGTCTTCAGGGGGTTGAGTTCAGAATCTGGTATCCTAATATCTGTATCCAAAATGGATACATCAGTAAAATCATAACTGTGATGTACCAGTTTTTTTCTTGTTGTACATTTAACTAATTTTTATAAAACACCTAATACTACAAAATCATATATTAAAAGAAAAATAGCTGTCAGTGTGCTATTTAGACTTGCCTCACTGACCACAGATGGGACATAAACCATACTTTGAGAAATGCTGGTTAAAAGAGGTGTATTTTAGGAGTGGAAGACACAGATTTTGCTGTCCCAATGTTCACAGCTGCTAAGAGGTAAAGAGAGAGGAGAATAGCACAGGAAATGGATAGATAGTAACAAGGCCGACTGTAATTAAATCCCAAAGTGTGTGGCCAAGACAGGAAAGAAAATGAGAGGTCAGAGAAGAGAAGCTATGGGGAGAGAAGGGTTGATGGGTAGTGAAGGATTAATCCACACTAAATATATGGATTTGGAGGTGATGCTTAAAATCCTTCAAAGGCCCCTCCCAAAGTACAGAACAAATGGCAAAGTTCTTAGCACATCTGTCCCTCATGATTGGCCACTGTCCATCCTTGTGGGCTTTTCCCCCTGAATTCTCCTGGGCAATCTCTCCTCAAGTGATTTGTTGTTCCTTGAGTTTACCACCTTCTTCCCCAACCCCCATCCCATGCATCTGCACATGTAGCTCCACTGCCCAGACTCCTCCTTCACTTCTGTCTTGCTGCCAATTTTTATCCAGTTTTTGAAACTCAGTTCACACTCCCCTCTTCACTCATGATTGGTTGTTAGATTTACAGCACACTGTACAAGTTAGGAAAAGTCATTCCTTCTGAACAGATACAGTCCAGTGGGTGATAAGCAAATGGAACCTTGTATGGATAAAAATCCAACCATTCCCCTGGGTGTATGCAGCTTGGGTCAGAACCCATAAGCTGGATTTCTGTCTGACTCCCAGGCATGGCACCTTTGTACAGTGCACACCCTACACAACGTAAGTGGCAGACCTGCCTTCTATCTCCTCACACAAACTCATCACACAGCCTTACTCTCAGCACGGCGTTTATTGATTCATCCATATCCTCCAGTAGACAGTCAACAGTTTGAAGGTGGACAGTGCCCCTCTATTTCTGTATCTTCAGCAACTAATAGAGCATCTATAAGCAGGAGCAGAATAAATATTTGCTGGGTAAATGGTGATTGGCCTACAAATACATGTTGGAATGGCTTAGAAGGCAGCAGGCACCTGGAAACTGCAGAAGGGAAATTAATTTAGATTGGAATGATTTTTAACACACTGCAATCCCACACTGCTAATGCACAATTGATATTGTAAGAGGTAGAAATACCTCCAAGTGGCCACACAGTGCAATGAACAACAATGGCAAATCTTCACCCGGACAGGAAAGTGACTTGCCAACCTCTATTTCAAAGATGAATTTGTTCCTTAAGGTAGGGACTATGTCTGTCTCATTCCATGCTGTGCACTTAGAGCCCACATATTGTACTTGTTCAACAAATATCGATGGAACAAATAAGTAAAAGTATATACATTTTGCCTATTGCATCACACACACACACACACACACACACATACACACATATATTCATATATATGAAGGCTGGAAGGATCCAGCGACAGTAAATTCAACATCATAATAATAGCAAAGTTTATACAATGATTCAGATATGCTATTTTACAAAGATATTCTGTCACTGTAACTTTTCACTTCTTGAGCCCCATTCCTGTAAGTTATAGAAAAAACTTGCAAATCAAATATAACTCAATCTCTTGTAATTTAAAACAGACCTTATAGGCCTATCGCAGTCTCCTCTGAGTAAATATTCACTTGATTCAAAGATCAAATTATCTCTCTGGCTATTTATCTTCCTCAAAGCCCGCACCTTTGGGAGTGAAGGGAGGTTCACAGATCCTCGTGGTGTCTGAATGTTCTCCCCAGGGTCTCTGCTGGCCCCTGCTGCCGTGTGGCCACTCTTGTCCTTGTGGGTCCACACTGAGGAATGGTTGACCCACCTGGTCATCTCAAGTATAGTGTGGCACCGACTGCCGTAGGCTCACTGTGGCACCAGACTCTTATCCCACCATTGAAGCATCCAAAGGCTCACAGACACCCTGAATATGTTTCCTAGCTTCTCAGATCCATCAAACCAACACCTCGCTCAGGCATTTTCAAATTATCCTGAGTTACTCCAGGAAGCTCCAGCTCCACGTTGAACAATAAGGGCTGACAATTTTCCAGGTTGTCCCTGAGAGACAAGGAACAAGCTCGGCTAAAATGGAAGCTCACATCCCTGTCTGGACTTCATCTTGACACTCCTCAGACCTCTCTCCTCCCCACCTGTCAAAAAGAGATAGGACATCCTCATCTGATCTCCAGCTCTTCTACTTCCCTTTCTTCTCCTACCCCTTGATGGCCTCCTGCTCCCTGAGGCTGGCAGAGAATTTTCTCACAGCTCATCCTCAGCCACACAGCATATCTGTTCAGATGGTCAGTTGAGATACTTTCCCTGATTCACAAGTCCTGTTTTCTCTCCATGAAGCCTGGCTTTCAAGGCAGTTGCTTCATTATGGAATTCAAGGCTCTGTTTCAAAGCCAGAGCTGAACACTGATTCCTCATTTCTGAAAGCTTACCAGGATGTTTGTGGCTGAATATGGAGAAGACCCTTTGCAGGGAGGTGAGGAGGTTCAAGGAGCCGAAAGAGCTGCCACAAGGATCCCTGGTAGTATGATCTAAACAAGCACATCCGGAACAAAATTCAGAAAGGTTTCTCTTATGGCTACAGAGCTACAAAAATGAGAGATTTCTATGACCATATAAGCAGGGGCACCTTACTCAGTCTTTGAGAGTCAGGGAAGGCTTCTTGGAGGAGGGAGCATCCAAGCTGAGCCCTAAAGGATGAAACACACTAGTCAGGCATTTATATGGGCCTGGGGCTGTGTTCCACATGGAAGGAACAGCTTGGGCCTGGAACTGAGATAAAGCTGTGCCCTGGAGAGCTGCATGTCCCTCAGGAGGATGGGCTGAAATTGTAGGACAGATCATGACAAGCCCTACCAATTAGTTGTGCCAAGGAATTGGGATTATTTTCATGCCAATGTGGAGCCACTGAAGAGTTTTAAGCACAAAAGAAAGCCACAATCTAGCAGGAGGTGGTGGCACACACTTGTAATCCCAGCACAGGGAGGCTGAGGCAGGATTGCAAATTTGACCCCAGCCTGCATGATTTAGTGAGACCCTGTCTTAAAATTAAGAAGGGATGCTGTTGTAGCCCAGTGCAAGGCCTAGGTTCAATTCCCAGTACATGAAGAACAGGGGGAAGACATGACCTGAAGTTTAGTTTAAAGGGTCATTCTGGTTGCTGGCAAGTGATTTGGAAAGGCATGGCTGGAAGTAGGGAATAGTTACACCCTTTACAATGCTGAAATCACACTGACTCACTTTTATGTTCATTTCAGCACCTGCAAATTCACGGAATTGCAAAACCTAAAGGTGGAATAGAACTAGTGCTGTGCTTTTCTTGCTAACCACACTGCAGACCAATAAACAGAACTCTTCCCCTGAGCTTAGGCCTGATGTAGGGAGAAGGGTAGATGACTGAGCAGGCTCCCGTCCCTGGGGTTTGGGGGATACTGGGAGGTGGAGCAGATCTTAGGAAGCAAAATTCTACTCCAGCCAGCCACCCAAGCGGTGATTGACTTCCCTCTACACTGAGCTGATCCAAGTAAAACACCAAGAAATGTGCATCCAGGGTGTGCTTTAACAGCTCCAAAGCCAATTACGACCCATCTAATCTAACCAAAGCTGATTTCCTCAAGTGGCCCAGGAGAGGTCAAACGGCCATTCCTGAGACTTTCCACAGCACTCAGCCAGAACACGAAGTTCCCCTAGCATCCCACGGGCCCACAGCTCAACTGCTGAGGAGTTAGGCAGCTGAATCTTTTAATTTCCCTCCCTCTCCTGGTAATTATAAATATGACACTGCAAACTCCCCTGGTGGAGGGAGGTTTACTACTCATTCACAAAGGAAACAAAAAGAAATCCACCACACTTTACTTTCCCTTGTGTGCATGTTTTTCACTGATGTCGATCCAAAAACAAAGCAAAACAAAGGGGTATTATTTGCTGATGAATAAATGTGCACGTTCACATTCATCTGTTTATCAATACCCTTTGGCTCCTCTGCCCTCTCTGCCGTTTCTGTAAAACTGCATCTTCGAGAGCTCTGGATTCATGGAGAGTCTGCGAGCGCCCTCTAGAGGAATTTTGTCTCCATTGTGTCCACACGCAGGCGAACTAGGCAAATGACAGCAGCTCGGTCTGGTATGAATTCGGCAGAGCACAGATTTCTCAGGATATATATGCCAAGTAGGTCCATTTTCGGCTTCTTTTCATGCATAGCACTTGTAATTTAGGGCCAAAGCCAGTGGTGCCGATAAAAGTAAGAGCGGACAGGCTGAAGTTTAGTGATCAGTATTAACCCAATTGAGAAGATGCTTAGAATTTAACCAGAAGGCCTCAGAAATTTAGTGTGAATTGTCCTGTTTTATTTTGATAAGCACCATCGTTGCCGGGGAGGTGAATCTCTCCGGCTCCCCAAAACACCTTCATTGCCTTTACCTTGAGTTTGCAAGGACCACAGCAGACGCCAATCTATACCACTGGAGCCACTAGAAATCCACATGAACTTAACTTCTTAGAATGAGGGGTGAGGAAATCGCAATTTTGCATCCATCATTAGTTATAATGATGAGAGAGAATGAACCTTGTTATAAATGCCTTCTGAGCCAAGGATGTAGCTCAATGGTACAGTGTCTGTGTGACAGACGTGTGAGGTCCTGGGATCCATTCCCAGCATGAGTACATACCTACATACATACATGCATGTATACATACATACATATCATGTGAACTCTCTCCCATCAATGCCATCCTGAGGATTGAGAATGAATAGTGTGAAAATTTGCTTTGAATAATGAGTACTTCATATCAGAAGTGCCAAAGTATAGTACAGCGGGGAAATGTGATTTATCTTGAAGACATTGTGTCTTCACTTTTGAAAGTATTCTTTTTATTTATTGAGAATATCTTTTTAAACAGACTGATGAGATTTAAAAGAAAAACTCTCATGATTTGCCTCAATAAAATACTGACAAAATTTCATTAAATTGAATGAAAATGAGTGGAGAAAATGAACTTGAATTAAGTGGATTTGAATGATGCATTATTTTAAAAATATGTATACTAGGTATCTAGATAATTCCAAGATAGCAGTTGTTTCAAATTATGTCGCATCCTAGATTTGACCATGCTGCTTCCTCCTGATGTGAAACTGGGCTCATTGCCCCTCGGGAGCACAGATCTCAGTCCATAAAGAAAAAAGGCAACTTTCTGGTTTCCCTACTTTAACTTCTGTAATGAGCTCCCAGCCCACAAGGGGGCAGAAAGGTGACCTGAGTTAAATGTGGTTCCAGGGACTCTGGAGTCACAGCATGGCCACCTGGAGTCGTCTTTGTCGTTACCTCTGCACTCTGACACAGCCTCTGACATCTCACTTTCACCTCTGGCTTCAGTCCTGTCATTTACTTAGTCACTGTGGAACATCCTTCCCGGGGCTCCTCTGGGGACATCTGTGCCTCTCCTGAGCTGCAGAAACACAGCCATGACCCTTGGGGTCTTGTTTCCACTTGGAAAGAGAATCACAGGTCGCTCTGCATGTAGACGTCCATAGCTGGGCCCTTTGTCCCCAGTCCACGTGTAAGGGCTTTCTTTCTCAGAGACTCCCACACTGCAGCACCCCCACCTCCCTCCACCTCAGCCAGAAAACCTGTCTCCTCTGAGGTCACCTTACCTTAGGTGCTCACAGTTTTCTATTATGACAGCCCTCTACAGTTCTTGTATGATGCGAAGGAGCCCTGATGCTGCAGGAATTAGCAGAAATGTCAGGAATAACAGGAAGTATGGAAGGGGGCATACATTGCTGCTGCAAAACTGATGTGAATGTTAGGCAAGCTCTTGATCTTCTCTGAGCCTCAGTTTCTTCATCTGACTAAAAAGAAAAACTGCATCTACTACATCGGGCTGAGGAGAAAGCTAAAGCTTAAATTTCTAGCCTAGCTCCTAACATTATAACCTCTCTCATTCCCTGCTTAGTCTGCCAGCACTTTGGGACAGCAAAAGTAGAGATCTGAGCTCCAGAGCAACTGCTTGCCAATAAAGAGAAAAAGCAGAAGAAAAGGCACCTGGACACGCCCTGCCCCATGGCTGGCAGAGGAATCTCAGGAACAGGGAAAGGAGGAAGCAATTGTTTAAGAAAAGTCAAGGTCACTCCTGCAGGCTTCCCCAACCTGCAGCATATAGGTCACTTGCCCTGTTCTATTAATTTTTATCATAAAAAATATTTTGAAGGAATTGTTGATACAGTGGACCCCAAGTTATGACTGGCCTGACATATGAGCAACTTGGGTTAATTAGGTTAATGGAAGATTCATCTGCCTCTTGTTATCTACAGAGTATACCCAGGTAAACTTCCAGATCTCAGCTGTGTTGACTCAGTTACAACCAGATCTCAGGAACAGATTGAGTTCGTAAGTCAAGGGTCCACTGTGCACATATATATATATATATATATATACCTCCATGAAAATTCCCCTTCACTTAATGTAGGTAAGGCAAGCCAAAATGTTGGACTCCCATGGCTGTAGCCCAAAAACAAACGGGCAGAGTGAAGAGGCTGTTTCAATCACACCCAGGACATTCATCCCATAAGAAAGCGGCCCCAGAGACTGCTCAGCCAGATCCATCCATCCAGACATTGCCTGGACAGCCACAGAAAAGGGTCTAGAAGACAGATTATGGCTCAGCAGCCCCACGTGCCCCTTGAAGCCTCACTTTTACCAGGCAAAGCTGTAAGATGCAGCTTCTCTGGTCTGTTCTGATCCCTGTCATCTCACCATTTCTCTACCCAAACTTGTCTCACTTTGGAATGACATTTCTTTGATTTCTTACATCCTTAGCAACACTATGTCATCCAACCAATTAGAAGATAATTAAAGAATTTCCCAAAGCTCTGGTTCCCTGTTGTCAAAAAGCCATTTGTTTTTCTCGAATGCATCTATTAGTCTATTATTTCCATTTAGCCTATTTGTACACAGCACTCTACTGCTCCAGAACCTCAAATTACTGATTTTTATGCTTCTTCCATAGCACTTAATGCAGTTCATAAATTTCACTCTAAAAGTTTAGGCATAAATCATGCTAAAAGCTCAAGTTGCTGAAGAAAATTAGCAGCAAATCAAGCTTGCAATATCAAGCCACCAGCATCAATTTTACATTTACACACTTCAAATGGGGGATTTTTCTTTCTGTTATTTAAGTGTAATTTAAACTTTTCTTACAACCTTCCTTGACTTTGTATCAACCTCCAAACTAAAAAAGAAAGAAAAGAAAATTCAAAATGTTCACTTGTGTTTCTTGTTGTTTTCTGTATTGGACTGTCTGAGATAAATCACCACTATACAGAAATAAACAAGTGAAAAAAAATGTCCTTGAGAAACCATTATTCACTCTTGGCCAAGGTAAAAGGTTATAAGTTCAAATTATTTCAGAAGGAAAAATAACTATATATACATCTCCAAAACACTATAGTATTTAGGTTGATGTCAGTAGCATTTGAGGTGACATTTGGCTGACAAAATGAGGAGCTATTTTTTATCATCAGTGCCTCCAGATAAGAGGCCAAAGTCCTCACCAACATAAGGCCAGGCATCAACCTTAACCATGTTCCCCCAATTACGTTCCATGATGGCAATTTGGTCACATCATTTCAGAATGTATGGATAGATTTCAAGGAGCTACTCTATGTGGAGATAGTTTACTTTATTGGTAAATAAATATTCCACGTGGGAGAAGCAGAGCATTAAAATTAAGCATCAGTAGTCATCCTGCAACTCCCTTTCAAAGACAGAGAATGACTGTTAGAGAACATAATAATAATAATAATCATCATCATCATCATCATCATCATCATCGGCACTTTTCATCCTCAAGGCAATTTTTGAGCATTAACTAATCAATCTGTCCAACATCTGTGTGAGGTGGATGAATAAGGATCATTATTTCCATCAGGGAGAAAAAGGGAAATGATGGAAGAAGTTGAGTGGCTGAGGCTCAGCTGAGGTCATGACAAACCTGCACTGAGAATCCGAAGACCCTACTTCAAGCCTGCTTTGTCTTTGGACTTTAGGCAAGAATATAGAGGCTGGGAAATCAGTTAGGAGATATTGCAGTATTCCAACTGAGACTTCCATTTGCCCATTTGCCGTATAATGGGAACTGTGGTTGAAATTAAAAAGAGAAGCCTGAAAGTTCCAAGGACTGCTGTAGTTTGGATGTGAACTACAAACTTATGTGAACTTCAATACTGATGTTGAGCAGGGCATAGTGGTACACCCCTGGAATGCCAGCTACTTGGGAAGCTGAGAGAGGAGGATCACAAGTTCAAGCCTAGCTTGGGCAACATAGAGAGACCCTGTCTCAAAATAAAAAGAAAGAAAGCAAAAGGGCTAGGGATGTAGCTGGGCACTTCCTAAGTTTAGTCAACAGTAAACACACACACACCTTGTATTGAAATGTAATTGCCATTGTGGAGGTGGGGTCTTTAAGGTATGATTATGTGATTAGGAGGGATTAATGCTACTCTCTCAGAACTGGGTTAATTTTTTTTTCTGGTATCTGAGATTGAACTCAGGACCTTGCTCTTGCCAGGCAGATGCGGTGCCACTGAGCTACATCCTCAGCCCTAGAACTGGGTTAATTCTTGAAAGAGTAAGTTCTTACTCCCAAGGGACTGGATTCGTTACCACAAGAGCAGGTTGTTATAAATTGAGGTCTTCCCTAAAATTCTCTGTTTTCTGAATGCACCTGCTTACCCTTTTACTTTCTGCCATGCTATGATGCAGCACTAGGATCCTGTCACCAGAAGCTGAGCAGATGCCAGTCCTAAGCCTTTGGGCTTCACAGCTTCCAGAACCATGAGCCAAAATAGACTTCTATTCTTTATAAATTGCTCAGTCTTGGGTATTCTGTTATAGCAATAAAAAACAGATTAGCTGGGCATGGTGGCACATGCCTGTGATCCCAGCATTCTGGGAGGCTGAGGCAGAAGGACTGCAAGTTGGAGCCAAATTTAAAGACTCAGAAAGACTGTCTCAAAATTTAAAAAGAGCTGTGGATGCAGCTCAGTGAGTAGGCCCTGGGTTCAATTTCCAGTAAAACACACACACACACACACATGCACACACACACACACACACACACACGCACGCACGAATAAACAAAGAAAAAAAACTAAGACAAGGACTATGAGATCCTCTTCAGAAAATAGTCATTTAATTTGTTGATTCATTACTTACTTCAGCACCTGGCTCTAGCTGATGTGGTATTGGCAAAACAATGAACATTTTCTACTTATTGTGTGCCAGATGTCTGCCAATAACTGTCTTTAGAAGACACTAAATGAAGAAGACACAACCCCTAATCTTAATTTCCTGGTCTATGATATTGAAATCAAAAAAGCTGCTCTCTATCAGAGAGAGCACAAACCCCATCAAGTTTGCCTCTCAGCCTTCACTCGGGTGTACCTCATTCTCTTTATCATCATTGCTTCTGTCTTGTCATCTCTGGCTTCTGCTCTCTGTCCTCAGATCTTTTTTCTGTTTTGCTGTTATAGTGTTTTTCTAAACAGCAAAGTGTAATGCTAACACTCTCTTGCTTCAAGCCCTTCAGCTACGGCTGATATCTTCAAAGTAATGTCCAAACAAAGATATCTTTCTCTAGTCTCATTTTCCCCACTCCTTACTCTTTAGCCATAAGAAACTGCATTCAGTTCCCTGAACACAATGTGATGGGATGTTTTTTTGTTCGTTTGGGTTTTTTTGTATTAAATTCTTTCATTGGTACATTGTAGGTATACAACACAATGACATTTCTCATTGGGAATTGTGCCTTTATATAATGCATCTTGGTTCTTATTTTTTCCCCATTCCTAGCCCTCCCTTCATGCCCTCCACCCTTCCCTATTTACAT
>NW_004624761.1:24646116-24657787 GCF_000247695.1 Heterocephalus glaber
GGAATGTCTTTCCATGTTCTGATATCATCTTCAATCTCTCATTTCGGAGTGCTATAGTTTTAAGTTCTGATTTCTCTGAATTGCTAGGTTACAAACAAGAAAGACTTAAAAGATGCCTGTTACTGCAACATTTATACAGGTCAGTCCCAACATTATGTGCCAATTCATTGGCCAAGTTCTCTTGGCTAAACAAGCCTGGGAAGAGAGTTTGTCTCTTAGCAGTTGGTACCTTGCACAGGCATTTATAACAGTGCTTTGAAAACCAAACATTAGCACTTGACTAAGTCTAGGAACATACAAATAGACTGGCTCACCTAGATTAGAAAGCTATTTGACTCCTTTCAGTTCCCACCCCTATTGTGCTGACTACCTACTATCAGGACATAAACATTCAGACCCAGAGGTATAATTGTACTATGACATGTCCTATGGCACCCACCATTGTTAGACTGCAGGTAGTGAAAGAGAAACAGATTTAAGATATACAGAGTCAGAAGCTTTTCCAATTATCAGATAAGTTCAATTTAAGTAGAAGATTCAGTTCTCAGCAATGTGCAGTCAAACCAGGAGTTCCATTCTGTTTACTGTATACCAATGATGCTGTAGATAAAATTATAAACACACCCATACATGTTTTTATTTTTTATGGGAACCTCATGAAATAGAATTTATAAAATTCCTGCATGTGTAGGTTATAGTAGTACAAGAAGCAGTGAATACATATGTGTATGCTGGATCATGTCTTAACATGCTTGATTCATCTTGTCCTGATGAACTCTGGATGTTTCAGATAAAATGGTATGCAAAGGGGACAAAATCTGCAAATCCCTATGTATAACATGAGTAATTTGATTACAGAATTATGTAATTCAACAACATAGTATGCATTTATATTCCTCTTTGGTATGTCTTAAGATTTTGGATCTTTTGCAGATTATTGATTAAATATGACAAAATGAAACATTCTGAAACCAAAAGCAAAATCTGAAAAAAAAGTTTTTTGTAATTGTCCTCTTAAATACTATATACCACACATCAAAAAACAAAACAAATATAATGACATTCATCATTGGAAATTTGCACCTTTACATAATCTCTCTTGGTTATTTTTCACCCTTCCCCTGCCCTCCCTTCAACCCCTCCATCCCTCCTTATTTACAAAGATTTTGTTTCCATTTTTCCATTTTCTCATATTAATTCCATTCCCTTCTTTCCTTTACTCTACCCCTCCCACTTCCCCTTCCCCTTTGCCCCTTTTCTTCCTATTTCACATTATCTATTGTACACCTTATTTACACTTTCAGTTTCTCACACTAGAGAAACTATTCAGTATTTATACATGTATGTCCTATTTATTTCACTTAAGAGTATCACTATTGTATATCTAAGATGTACCATTGATTAGAATGAATAATTGATAATGCAAAATAGGAAGAAAATGTCCAAAGGGGTAGGGATAGTGGGAGGGGCAGGGGAAAGGAAAGAAGGGAAAGAAAAAATGATGTGAAAGGAAAAAAATGGAAACAAAGTCTTTGTAAATAGGGAAGGGTGGAGGGGGTGAAGGGAGGGCAGGAGAATGGGGAAAAAATAAGAACCAAGATCCATCATGTAAAGGTACACGATCCCAATGAGAAATGTAAATGTGTTGTACACCTAAAATGTAGCAATAAAAGATTTTAAGGAATAAAAAAAAAGAAAACTGAAAAAAAAAAAAAACTGAAACAAGAAAAAAAAAACTGTGTGAGGTGATGCATAAATTAATCAGCTTGTTTGTGGTAATAATTTCACAATGTGTATATGTATATACATCAAAACATGTTGTACACAGTAAATATATTCAATTTTTATTTGTCAATGACACCTCAATAATGCTGGACAAATTACAATTTGTAGTGATTTATTTTCTCATTGTAAATAAATGTTCACTTTCTGATTAAAATGTCTCATTTTTATTTTATTTTATTGGCACATTTTAGGTATACAATATGATGACATTCATCATTGAAAATTTATACCTTTACGCAATCTATCTTGGCTCTTATTTTTCCCCCTTCCCCTCCCCTCCCTTCAGCTCCTCCATCCCTCCCTATTTACAAAGACTTTGTTTTCATTTTTTCCTTCTCTCACATTAATTCCATTCCCTTCTTTTCTTTCCCTACCCCTCCCACTTCCCCTTCCCCTTTGCCCCTTTTCTTCTTGTTTCACATTATCTGTTACACCTTTTAGTCCTTATTTACACTTTCAGTTTCTCACACCAGAGAAACTATTCAGTAAAAATGTCTCATTTTCTATGTGTGATTTTGTATTCCTTCTTAAAACAGGGCTCCCAAAATTGTGTAAGCTTTAGGTTCCACAAAACTGGATTTGCTCCTACTACCTACTTGTTGTGATGACAATTTGTCACACCAAATTTTCTTGCTTGTGTCTATTAATATCTGTGAGTACTTACTATGTGCCATGCACTGTGTCAAACACTGTTACTTGCTTTTCAGGGCTAGTCCTTTATAGGAAACTATCAGAATATTTTCCTGATGCATATGAGAAATGATGCAAAGATCTAGAATTCAGTACATAAGAAATCTTTTTTAGAATTGTGGATTCCTAGAAGTCACTTTCAACTATAAGTAGATTTAAAGTATAACTATAGGCCTTCCTGTCCCCACCTCCCTGTCGCCCTTGTCTCGCGGGTCCCCTCCTCCTCCGCCCCACCGTCCTCACTCTCTCCCCTCCTTCCCTCAGAGGATGTCCGCCTTCCAGATGAACCTGGTCGCGCTCCAGGAGCCGCTGGGCTTCATCAAGGTCTTGGAGTGGATTGCTCCCATTTTCTCTTTTGCCACCTGTGGGGGTTTTAAGGCCAAAACAGAAATTCTAGTGAGTTGTAATGGGACTAAGAATGAAACCGTTACGGCTACTTTTGGTTATCCATTCAGGTTGAACCAGGCATCATTTCAGTCACCTTCAAGTGTTTGTGGTGTAGATTGGAAAAGTCATGTCCTCATAGAGATTACTCCTCCTCTGCACAATTCTATGTTACATTTGCGGTCTTTGTATTCTTATACTGCATCTCTGCCCTCCTGCTTTATGTTGGTTACAAGAACCTGTACCGGGATAGTCGTAAGCTTCCCATGACTGACTTTGTTGTTACTGTTGTTGCCACTTTTTGGTGGTTGGTGAGCACTTCAGCCTGGGCTAAAGCTCTTACAGATATTAAAGTAGCTACAAGTCCCAGAATTGTTCAGGAGCTTCTGCCTTGTAAACAGTCATCAACAGCATGTCATTTTGGCTCTGTGACAAGTATGGGATCCTTAAATGTTTCTGTGATCTTTGGCTTTCTGAATATGATACTGTGGGGAGGAAATGCTTGGTTTGTGTACAAGGAGACCAGCTTACATAGTCCCTCAAATACTTCTGGTTCCCATGGCCAAGGAGGGGCTGCTCCTCCTCCTGGAATATAATTCCAGGAGAAATACACTGAACCAAACCTGTGTCTGTACCATGACTTGTTGCCAACATCTTGAGAAGCATTTTTTTCTAATAAAAGTAATGCCTTTTTCAATAAATTGATGGGTTTAAAAATTTGCTGCTTTTTTACATAAAAATTGTGCCTTTCATAGACATTTAAGATGTAAATGTATTCTTGCATGTAAATTTGAAAGTTCAGGAGCCTCTTATGAGATGATACACATTTTTAAATGAACAATAATTTCTTCACTAACCTGTTTTCCTTTCAAAGTGTTTACAACCTTAAGCCTTACCTATATCTTTACTCAGAAAACAATTATTTTGTCATGTCATAATAGGAAAAAAATCTTTATTTGGAATACACACTACCATAAGTTTGTATAAATCATATACCTAAGACCTGTCTTTAAGAAAGCCTTAATTACATAAAATATATTTGGAAAAGACAGTTCAAATTTTGTCTGAACATTGTTCATGTTACAAAAATGTTTAATTGCAAAGACTGGGTATATGTTTTGTTTCTGTTTTGGGGGGTTTTTTGTTTTGTTTTCTCAAGTGACCTGCTGTGCTTAATAGTTATACTAAAACTGTGTTAGGACCAGGGACTTGGAAATGTCAAACAAATGTGTGGTTAATTTAGTACTTCTGTTGCATGAGGTCAAAGCTTTTATGCTGGTGGCTTAATAGGCTTGCTATGGAAGTAGAAAGAACACAGTTCACCTGGCTGCTTTTATACGGATAGGCATTGCTCTTAGAAATGTATCTGTTGGCTCTCTTGTTGCATATGCCATGTAAGTGCAGGTTGGGGCCTGGTCTTCTAAAAAGGAGTAAAATAATACACCCCTTTTTTTGCAGACCTTATTCAGAGGGTTAAAAATAATTAAGATTGCCTCTTACTTTTGAAACCCTTAGCATCTAGAGTCAGTGAAATTGCTGCTTTGAGGTTAGCCTTGATATTGTGAAAATAAATGTGATTTGGATTTCATGTTTGTTAATATTCTTATTTTACCAATGGATGATTAAGAAATTATGCATCATAAAAGAGCTTAAGTGGGCTGGGGATTTAGCTCAGTGGTTCTGCTGCCTGCCTCGCAAGCGCAAGGTCCCAAGTTCGATCCCCGGTACCAAAAAAACCCCCAAAAAACTATAAAAGAGCTTAAGTGAGCAATATTATGAGTATACTGTCTGCACATGTATTTGAGTATATTCTGCATAGAAAGCTTATCTATATTTTGCTTCCTAATCTTTTTGTTTTACAGGGATCTAGACTATAATTATGTGATTGTTTATGTGAAGCACATCTTGCAATTGTCTTATTTTTGTTGCCTTTATTCATGACAAAAATGTCAATATGAGAATGTATATGTTTTATGCAGCAAAGTTAATAAAGAAACTGAAAGAGTAAAAAAAAAATTAAAATTAAAAACTAAATAAATAAAGTATAACTATATCTAATTTCACTGTACTTTCTCAGAGCTGGGAGGTGTCTAATTTTGTGTATACCAAATGAACCACTTTTAATTTGATTGACATATATAATGACCTGAATTTTTAAAAAATTAGCTAATTGAAAGTTTGGGATTGTGGAAATATTAAACATTACAATTTTAAAAAGAAGTACATGGAATAAATCAGTGTCACTTTCATGCAAAAGAAATTTTAATTAAAATTTGGCTGTATTGGGGCCGAGGATTTAGCTCAGTGGTTCCAGCGCCTGCCTCACAAGCGCAAGGATCCGAGTTCGATCCCTGGTACCAAAAAAAAAATTTGGCTGTATTTATATGACATCCAACAGTGTTTAATAGTGGCAATAGAATTGGACACCTTTTTTTCATAAAGATACAAGGGTTTTTTTACAGAGAGTCAATCCAGCTTTCAAAACATATTTTTCTTTTTTTGTGACTTTGCTGTCCCAGTCCTATGATTTGTCTTGTTTTTTAGTGTAGGTGTGGGCAAAGCAAGTACAGATTTGTCTTGTTTGCTAGTGTATCCTTCATACCCAAACAGTTGTCTAGCACATAGTAAGCACTCAATAAACATTTGTTGGATGAATGAGTGAACCATTTCATAACTTTCTATTTAGGAAATAAGAGTGTTTTCCACCCTCCCGGCCAGAAACCATCAGTTGTTACAAAATACTACCCACCAGATTGTTAGACTCTTTGTTTGTTTTCCTTATCCCTGATGTCAGCTTTATATGCATTATCCCAGCACAGGGTGCCTAGATAACGTATGTGCATTATGATGTTTTTTACTCTCTGTCAATGGATGTTCAATTCAGAAATGATAGCCTTACCGTTTTGTAACCATCCAACCAACTTGTCCTCCGAATTTGTGAATTTCAGCAGGCCTCATAATGCATCATGATAAGTTCTGATTGTGAAATTCCAGCCACACAAACAATGATGGAAGTGATCAATTGGTTTAACAATGCCTAATAGCTCTTTCCCAGTATTCAGTAGTTTCTGGCTAAAGTACTTAGAGTTTGACTACAGTAGGCTATTATTACCCTATCAAGAATCATCTTATATCTACAGTGTTTTTCTTCTGGGCAGAAAAGGCCTTATTAATCTTCAAATCACCCACCCTTCATTTTATTTTCATTTTTACCCACTATGCCTCTTTCTTTGCTTCCTTCTTTCAGACCTGCAGCACTCTTTCTCATCTGGAACATTCATATGGTGACTGTATTTCCAGACTCCAATATGAATTCATATTCTGATTATATTTTTAATTTGTCAGTTTATTTGTAGGACATCTCAAACATTAGAAAAATTAAATTTTATGAGTGAGACATTTAACTATCACTTTTATTGACAAGAGTAAATATACATCAGGAATACACAATTCTCCAAAACAATGACATATGGCTTAATCCAATTTTTGTCTTGTCATTTTCATCTCTCCTCTTAAAGCAGATGGCAGTTTCCTGCTTTTTTATTTATTTGTAGAATTCAACTTGTGAAGTTAGAGTTTGTTCTTTATTTTTTTCAAATACTTCTTGGAAAGTTTAACTTATTTGGATTATCAAGTGATATTTTATATCAGTTTTTTTGGTAATCCCCAAAAGTTGTTAGCAAAAGTGATTTGGTAAACAAGTCATACCAAATGAGTGGTGTGAGATATTAGAATAGTAATTTGTTTTTTCATGAAAACCTTTCTAGAAAATTTTGTTTTCTGCTGCTGCTACTTAGTAAGCAAGTATTTAGTTAATAATGTAGATAAGGATGTCATTTTAAAAGTCTTCACAGTAACAAAAAGTAAAATATCCTAGAAATTATTCTTTAGATCATCCTTCTTAGGGCCTTATAACCAGTTTTTGTTTGCTGTTTTTCCAAATAAAGCAAAACTGTTAAGGTCTTTTCAACATATGCCTTCAAAGGGAATTTCCATTCCCTTATTAGTTTCACTAAATCCACATCACATTGAATATTTATCATTACTAGCAATTTTCCCCTGGTATTATTTTATTTTTAGAATGAAACCATTAACATTTTATCTTTTTCTTCAATGCTGATTAAAATGCAGAGATTCATATGGAGAAATATTCTGCCCTTTCATTTTAGAAAAAGTGTCATGGAAAATTGCAATGGCATTGTTTTGATTTAGTGTCTTTGGAAAATGTCTTGACAATGGAACTTTTTCAGCTGATAGAAACTAAGCATGTGATAGTTGAAACATTATTAGTATTCCTCTAGAAAGAACAGGCATCTATATCAGATATCTTATGTTTGAATAGGACCAAATTTGTCTTTGATAAAATCACACAATATTTCACTGTCTTCACTCATATTACAGAAATGTAGCAAATTTTGAATAATTTTACAATAACAATTTCTACATCAACTGAATAAATCTGATGAATTATTAGTACAATTGTTGCAAATGTGTGCCATGTAACTGATCCCTACTAAGATTCTGCTATTGTCATTATGGAAAGAATCTCAAAGCTAGCATTAAAAATTTTGGGTGACAAGCTGACAAATGACCAACAAGTCTAGGAGGCTTAGACTAGAGGAAAGATGGTCTTTTTTTTCTTTTTTTTTAACCAGCATCAAACTCAGGACCTTGCACTTGTGAGGCAGGCGGTGGCATCACTGAGCTAAATCCCCGGCCCAAGATGGTCTTTTAATGAGTCACTTTAGTCACCTGGAAGAATGCCACCTTCAAGAATTTTCAGACTAGTTTCATGGTTTTCATTAAAATATCATATTATTTGTTCACCATGAATTATATCACCATAGCCAGGAAGGATTATATTACTATTGTTATTATTATCATATGATGGAGAAGTAACACAGGCTTGTTGTAGAGAAAAAATTCTGGAATGAAATCACTAAAGTCAAAATCCCAGTTCATCTACTTACTAGGCAGGAGATACTGGTCAAGTTACTTTACTCTGCTCAGTCTCTCAGCTTCTTTATCAAGGATAATGTACACTGCCTTCAAATTTTTCTTCATATTTTTCTTTTCCCTTCTTTCCTTTCCCCTTCCCCATGGAAACAAAGTCTTTGCAAATGGGGAAAGGTGGAGGGGGTGAAGAGAGGGCAGGAGAAGGGGGAAAAAATAAGAACCAAGATACATCATGTAAAGGTACAAGATCCCAATGATGAATGTAACAGTGTTGTATACCTAAAATGTACCAATAAACTAAATGGAAAAAAAAATGTGCATACTGCTTACAATAGTGCCTGCCCCATACTAAGCATGATTCCAACATTTGTTAAGTACATTTGAAGCTAGACAAGAACATTAAGATTCTCAGGTCTAATGTTATGCAGAATACTATTATGGTCTGCTTAAGCATCTAAGAAAAGGATGTTTCTCACCATTAATCTTTTTATTTGTGCTGATGGAAATTTGGATTTAAACGATATGAACATTAGCCTGGATGTACAAACCAAATATCTGAAATTACAATTGTGACTTGTGACATGGAAAGCAATTATTCTTTCCTTTGCCTAAATTCCACTTCAGCTGAGTTATATTTTGGGTGAAACTAAAGGCCACACTGATCTTTGATTGACTATGTGAAGTTGTAGTAGCCCCATAGAGGATTAATTTGAAGGCTTGAGGAAAGTAAGCATTTGAACAGATATTCAAAGAAGCTAGTTTGCTTCAGTAAGCACAGAGAAGGCAACTTTAGGAAGCAACTGGGGGATGTTGGTCCAGGGAACATTTGGTGAGCACAGCTTCTCTGATGGCTCCTTGTTCTCAAAGGGATATGCCCATAGTAACATTGGTCTTCTATCTGTTCAGAGTTGGATCCTGCCATGTTAAAGAAAGCAACTTATGACAGAAGGCTCTTAGTCTCCTCTTCCCCAAACAGGTCACACTTAAACTCCAGCACTGCTCCCACACATTGCATAGCCATGTCACAAGATCTCACACATGGTCTGGGAACCAATGCCTACCAGGCCACTAGTGCCACTGCCCTCTGTTCATCACAGCTTATATTCAGGATGGCAAACTACAGCCCAGAGGCCAAGTGTATTCCAGTGCTTGTTTTTGCTTTTATTTCCCTTAACCTACAATTTAAGAATGGTTTTTATTTCTTAAAAAAGAATGGGTTTTGTATTTTAAAATATTTTTTAAAATAAAAAATAATATTTTTTAGCAAGTGAAAAATTATCTGATAGTCACATGTCAGTATCCACATGTTCATTTGAATACAGATGTGATAGACAGAATGCTAAAATGGCCTCAAAATTCCCACATCCTGGTGCACATAAGCTCTCTTCTCAAGTGTGGGCACAACTGAGAAAATGATAGGGGATCACTCCCATGATTACCTTGCTTTCCATAGCAAAGGTGAAGGGATTTTGCAAATGGAATCAAGGTCCTTAATCAGTTGACTTTGAAGTAACCAAAGGAAGATGATTCTGGATGGGCCTGGCCTAATCAGTAAACTCCTCAAGATTATTTAGGCCTTCTCTGAACCCCCTACTGAGATGTGCTCTCTTGCTAATATTGACGAAGCAGTCTGTCATAACTTGTACAGCTACAAAGGAATGATTTCCTCCAACAAGCCCTTGAGTTTGTAAAAGAACTGCTAGCCTCAGATGAGAGTACAGCTCTTATTGACACCTTGAGGGTAGCCTTATGAGACCCTGAACAGAAAACCCAGCTAAACTAATTCCTAGCCCATAGAACTGTAAGACAATAAAAGAGTGTTGTCTTAAGCCACTAAGTTTGTGATAATTTATATAGAACAATAAAGAAACACAACAGCCAGGCTTATTTGTTTAAGTTTGTCTATTGCTAATTTTGGGTGACCACAGTGGAGTTGAGTAGCCATGATAGAGACTTTGTTGCCTGTCAAATATAAAATATTTACAGAAAAAGTTCACAAACATCTAGGTTATGTAATAGTGACCTAGCATCACGCACATACTGCAACTATATAATAAGAATTAGGCTGTGGCTGCTGGGTGATAGCTTAAGAAGTAACAGACTTCTTGTTACAAATAAAGACTATCTTACCAATTCACTTACAAAAACATACACGGGGATTGTGATGGTTTGTCAAGGAGATAGATTCTTTAGTCACACCGAAAGGCTCCCCCTTTCTTTTCTAGCCTCTACTCATTTCAAAAAAATGAAAATTTTATAATTAAGTAATTTTGAACATCAAACAACTTTAAACTACAACAAAATAACCATGCCTGAAAATGTCAGAAAAGTTCAATATTGCTGTCACCTTATATTACAGTCATCTTTGCCTGGCAGCCACAATTCCACAGGCTTTTCCATAAATGCTGTTGGGTGAATCTATCAGGAGGTTCATGGCATGCACACAGTCCTACTCAGCCACAGAGAAGTACAGTCATGGGCACGTGGATACAATGTCCCGAGTCACCACACTGTCCCTTCACCCTGTGATCTCCCTTCCACGTCATGGTTCAATGGATGCATTTCTTCAGAAAACATTATCAAATGTCTATTCTCTGCCACCTGGGATTAAACAGTAGCAGGACAGATGTGGTCACTGCTGCATACTTAACAATCCAGTAGAAAGATGGATTTAATAAGAAATTAGGAGAGTGGCAGAAGTAATAGGAATATACATCTAGGTGCCTAAGTTAATGGGTGCCCTGGAAGTCTCCTCAAAGACAATGCAGACTGCCTAAACTGTGACCTGCAAATATAATCAGGCCCGTTTAAACCTAATGGAAACTTTGGCAGCCTGGTTGTGCATTAGAACCATTGAGGAGAGCTTGTTTAAAATCTTGATGCCCAGGACCACCACTTTAGAGCACCAAGGAGGTGAGCCACTTGGGTACCAGCACACACATACACCCCCGGCTGTACCAAGCCATTACCTGGATCCACACTGAAGAGTTACAGAGGTCATAAAGGACATTGTTCTGAGCTTGAGAAGATAGAGTAGAAGTGAACAACAGAAAGAGGGCCTCTCTGAGGCCCATAGATGAAAACTAAAGCCCAGCGGAAAAGTGAAGAATATCTCTGCAACAAAGGCACACCAGACCACTTGAGTTGGGGGAGCAGTGTTGTGGGCCAGAGCAGCATGGCTACAAGCAGATCCCAGCCAGGGATCCACCCTGAACCCAGAGGCTGGGGCACACTGGCCCAAGCCAAGGGCCCACCTGGAAAAGAACTGCACAGGCACACAAACAACAGCCAGAGGTTCTCCCAAATACCATCAGTAAAGTGCACAAGACCCTAGCCAGAAGCTTCCTCACACAACAGGAACTGGGGTGCACAGACCCCAGCCAAAGGACCTCCCAGACAACAGTTACATAGGGGTCCTAGCCAGTGGCACACCTAGATACCATCCCAAGTGTGCACAGGCCCCAGCCAGAAGCCCACACAGACAACAAGTCAGCTCAGGGATCCAAGCCACCTTTCTGAACCCAGGAATTAATGTACTGGTGAGCAGCAGAGAAAAGGCCTCTTGTGGCTTGCTGAGAATTGAAGACTGCTGGGTGAGCAAAAAGTTGCCTCAACAAAGGCACAGCATCTGTTCAAATGAGAAGACACGTAAACAAGTCTCAAAACCAGACTTCTAGATCACCTAAGGCAACCCCAAAGGGAAACAAGATGCAACAATCTGATACTCAACCACCTGGACTCCCTGAACTGACAACAAAAGAGGATCTAGAAAAAATGAAATCAGAAATAATTATTCAGATAACAACACAGATTTTGACCATAGTGCAAGACATGATTAATAAAGCTAGAGAAGACA
>NW_004624761.1:24684015-24702391 GCF_000247695.1 Heterocephalus glaber
TCTTTTCATTAGTGAGATTGGCCTATAGTTCTCTTTTTCAGTTGGGTCTTTCTCCGCTTTGGGGATCAAGGTGATGCTTGCTTCCAGGGATGAATTTGGGAGTATTGCTTCCCTTTCAATTTCATGAAGAGTTTAAACAGTAGTGGCAGTAGTTCCTCTCTAAATGTCTTGCAGAATTCAGCACTGAAGCTATCAGGACCTGGGCTTTTCTTAGTTGGTAAGTTTTTAAATTACATTTTCCATTTCTTTGATTGATATTGGGTTGTTCAGAATTTTTAGGTCTTCTTCGTTCAACTTTGGTAATTCATACATATCTAGGAATCTGTCTATTTTTTCTGTGTTTTCCATCTTATTGGCATATAGGTTCTCAAAGTAGGTTTTGATGGTCCTGTGGATTTCTGCTGGGTCCATTGTAATTTCACCCTTTTCAATCCTAATTGCATGGATTTGGGCCTTTTCTTTCTTTTTTCTTTTAGGGTTGGCTAATGATTTGTCAATTTTGTTTTTTCTTTTGAAGAACCAACTCTTGGTTTCATTGATTTTTTTGTATCATTCTCTTAGTCTCCATTGAATTGGTTTCTGTTCTGACCTTTATTATTTCCTCCCTTGTATGAGCTTTGGGATTGTCCTGCTCTTCTTTTTCTAGAAGCTTGAAGTTCAGTATCAAGTTGTTTAATTGGGCTCAGTCTGTTTTCCTAATATGAGTATTCACTGCTATGAATTTCCCTTGTAAGACTACTTTCATTGTGTCCCATAAATTCCAATATGATGCATTGGCATTAGCATTTAATTTCAGGAACTGTCTGATTTCTTCTTTAATTTCTTCTGTGACCCATTGGTTATTCAGAAGTGTGTCATTCAATTTCCATGTGTTTGTGAAACTTTTGTGGTTTCTTTTTCTATTGATCTCCAATTTCATCACACTATTGTCTGAAAATATACAGGGGTAACTTCAATTCCCTTGGACTTACTTTAAAATGTTCTATGTGTGAGTATGTGGTCTATTTTGGAAAATAATCCCATGTGCAGCTGAAAAGAATGTGTATTCTGATTTTGTGGGGTGGAAACACTCTGCAAACATCTGTAAAGTTCAGTTGTTCTAAAGTTCGATTGAGTTCTAGTATTTCATTACTTATTCTTGTCTATTTGATCTATATATTTGTGACAGTGGGGTAATGAGGTTCCCCACTACTATTGTATTAGTTCATATATGACTTTTCATGTCCTTTAGCATTTGTTTTATATAGTTTGGTGCACTAGTGTTTGGTGTATGTATATTTATGATTGTCATCTCTTCCTGTTGGACTGTTCCCTTTACAAGGATGTAGTGTCCCTCTTTGTCTCTCTTACTTAGCGTTAGTTTGAAATCCACTTGATCTGCAAAGAGGATAGCTACTACTGCTTTTTTTCGGGTTCCTGTCGCATGGAGTATTGTTTTCTACCCTTTCACTTTCAGTCTATGAGTTTCTTTTTGAATTAAGTGTGTTTCCCTATAGGTGATCTTGAAGTCTGGTTTTGAGACTTGTATACAGGTCTTCTCATTTTGATGGGGAGAGGGGGAGCAGGTGCTGTTGGCTTCTGCACGGCTTGTCTCCTCTGTGCTGGGAGCAGTGGAATGGTGGCCCAGAAGCCCCTTCCTCTGTTCTGGGAGCAGTGGAACAATTTGTAGAAGTTATTAATCTATCACCTTTATCTGTGTGAATTAAATCAAAATCGAGGACCAACCCAACATATGTTTATAGTGAATAAGCTCTTCAATATAGCAGCTTTACCCTTCAGGATGGGGAGTTAGAAGGAGTTGGGGAGGGACAGATAGATAGGTAGAAGGATAAGGGAAGGTTAGCAGTGAGGCCAGGGGACACAGGCGAGACAAAGAAAAATAAAGAAGAAATATGAATTAAGGCCAGAACAGGAACACGAAGTGATATGAAAAACAATGTGGGACAACAAGTGAGCAAGTGAGAGAGAGAGAAAGAAAAGAGAAAAGAAAGAAAAAAAGAGAAAAATAAAAATTTGAAAAGAGTAGAAAAAATTAAAAATAAGATAAAAAAATACTAATAATTTTGAAAATAACAAATAAAAGATAAAAATGAAAGGCCTCCTTCAGAGTATGTCTCTGCTGTCGCAGTAGACAATGTGAGCAGCAGTGTGCAGATATAAGTCAATGAGTCTTAGCAAGCCAGTTGCAGAACTGTGAAATTCAGGCAGATTTCTGGTGCAAGTCCCAAGTTGAGCTCCCTGTCCTCCTGCAAAGTTGAACTCTGTGAGGCTCTACTGCAGGTTCCACCTGCTCTTCCCCTGAAGACAGTCCAGGTTCTGATGGGACGTGATGATCGGTGGTCTGGTGTGCCTTTATTGCAGAGATTCTCTTCACTTTTCCAGTGGACTTCAGTTTTCATCAAGTAGCCTGAGAGAGGACCTCTATCTGTTGTTCTCTTCTGCAGCTCAGTACAATGGCCTTTATGCCTCCCCCAACATGCCTCTGTAGGGTGGAACCAAGTAGCACCATAGGCAGCCCAGAGGCAGCGGGGTGGGGGTGGGGGTTGCAGTTGCCGGTGCACCTAGATGCTTGTGGGTGGGTGTGCCAAGGGGTCCTCACCTTCTCGCTGGTCACAAGTGGGTAAGGCAATCTGGACAGAGCAGGGCTCCCAATGGCCAGAGGCCTCCCAGCCTGCGTGCCTAGTTGCTTGCCAGTCTAGGCATACATTTTAAGTTTCACTTTTTAAAAAACAATAAAGATATTCACATTACCTGCTAGCCGTTTGTAATGATTTATGAAAACATACTAACAATTGCCTACTGGAATTGACCCAAGGGAACTGGAGAAATCCTAGTAAAGGTCCATTTTGAATAACCAATGGCTTCTTACACCAACAACTTTCATCCATTTTGACTTCACACAGCCAAAAGGCATTCAGAACCCAAATCTGAAATCACCAAAAGTAATTCCATGATCCTCATTAGAATCTTGAGAAATTAGCTAATCTATTCTCCATTTCAGGTTCCACAGTGGCAGATTGATTTTTAATAACATGCCCTATACACAGTGCATATCAGTATAGACATATTAGTTTTGCTATGAAAAGAGTGCATAGTAAAGTTATAAAAGTGTTCACTGCTTTTCTAGAAATAAAACCCAAGATCACAGAGGAACAATGCCTGCTGCAGCAACAAAACTGAGGAAAATCCAAGATGTTAATAAGAGTAGATATTGAACTATGCTGGTTTAAATGACACTAAATCACCTAAAGGAGAAAGAGAATTAACATCTATATTGCTTCTATATATTAAGCTAAATTTAAAAAGATGTCTAGCAACAAGTAAAAGTTTATTAATGTTAGATGTTACCAATATCTTCTTTTGTATTGTTATGATTTTTTTCCCTGAACCAAATAATGAAAAACAGAGGAGAGATGTTATCCAGTACTTTAAACCAAATGTTATCCAGTACTTTTGGATTATTGGTAAATGTGACATTTGCAGCACAGTGTCCCTCAGTTTCTGTGGGGAACTGGTTTCAGGACCCCTAGGGATTCCAACATCTGAAGATGCTCAAATCCCCTATATACAACAGTGTGGAATTTGCATATTACCTATACAGCCTCCTGAATATTTTAAACCATCTTTTCTATTACTTTGAATACTTTATACAAGGTCTATACATCTATCCCCTGGTATGGATTCAGCATAGTATTTGGCATACAGAAAATTCAAGTTTTACTTTCTGGAAATGTTTTTTTCAGGTATTTTCCATCTGTAGTTGACTATGAATGCAGAATCCAGATAAGACAGCTGACTGTAATCACTAAGCTCAACCTTTCCCTGGAAGTGGTGATTTAATGTGTGAATTATATGGTTATTAGAATGGGTGTCAGGGAAACAGTGTAATATATGTAATATGGAGGCTGATGGGGCTGGAGACACTGAATCTGTCTGGATGATTTCTGGCGCTTCTTTTAATGCTTATGTCAATTATTCTTATGACCAATCATTCAAAGCTGTCTATTACCTTCTAATAATAATAATAATATTTTTCACTTAAAGTTGCACCTTTCACAAGAGTATTTCAAACAGCTTTGCAAACATTCATTAACACTTTATGAAGTGGGCAAGTAATATATAAATACTGAGTCACATGTCTTTGAATAGCAGCCATTAATAGTTCCCTTGACACCACATTCATGATAGGGAAGAAACTAAAAAAGACCACATAAATGAAGTCAGACACCAACATTATCATCATTCACTGGGCATCCACAGAGGCCTGCCAGAGATGAACCTTTTCTTCATAGTGTGGTAGGAAAGGGGGGTTGTTTCCTTCCTCTTGCTAACTTTCCTCATACACACAAAGACCTCATCATACAAACATACAAACAGAACAGACAACAAGAATACTGGATTCTTTCTGCCTCCTGCTCTTAAAATTCCTTCTAAGAGGAGGCTCTCTTGATCCCCATCAAAGTTCTAGTTTTTCCATAGATGAACTTTACACAGGAATCCTAAGGCCCTTCATCCCCTCCTGAGGACAAAAGGGCAAGGTACAATGAGATAGGAAAGACATGAGGTCAGGCTCTGGGTAAGCAGAGTTAGAACAAAGGGGAATGGGCTTGGGTGTGAGCAATGGCTACATGAGAAGAAACCACATGAGGGTCCATAAATGCCAAGGCTATAGGTACCCCAGTTGAGTAGCTAATAGTAAAAGGCACAAGTCACTTCTGAACTGCTGTTCTCTATGTAATTTATCTGTATTTAAAAATATAATTACATCTAGAATTGATAACTTGTTTTGTATGTTCCTTTGACTTTCTGTGTATATATGAGTGTGTGTATGTATCCTACTAGTATGCTCAGCAAGACAGCCTAGGTCACTCTATGGTAATAAACATCATCAAAACTCTCAAGGTGTTAACATAACAAACAGTTGTATTCACACTAAATCATTGCAGGTCCAGGTAGCTCTTTGGGACATCTGTACTCCACGTGGTAGCTCATCATTCCAGACTTCAGTCTTGGGCATCTTTACTTCATCACAATCCTTGATGGTTCACTATGGTAGAGAAAAGAAAATTAAAAATATGCTAGCTTTTAAATACTTTCATCAGAAGTGACACACATCAATTTTACTCCTAGCATATTGGGTAAAAGTGAGAGTGTTTCATCCAACCAGTGGAGAGGAAGGAAAACACAGTCTGCATATGTGTACGGAGGGCAAAACTGGAAATACTTGCTAGCATTAGCAATTGTCAACTATTAAGTGCTACTTTAGTTTGTTATCAAGGCAGTGAAATTTTCTCCACACTTCAAAGACAACATGATCCGGCATGGGACAAGAGTGTTACAGACTAAATACAGTGGTACCTCAGTTCACAAACTTTATTTTGAAAAAGATGGCTATATTTATGTTCATGAAGGAAAGATGGCCATGGTCATGTTTGCCATCCAATGCAAAGTTTGCAAAGAAAAACAAAATTTTGCTAGACACTTCTATTTGCAAACCATATTGTTTGCAAACAAAAGCGTTCATGAACCAAGGTACTACTATATAACTATATACATCTTCAACATGACATGGTGACTTCCTGTTTCTTCCTACATAGACCTAAGCTCTTTCCCAACGATTATTCCTCTCATGTTTTCCTTATTTTTATACATTATAAAGGTCTTGGGTCAGCATATTCCTTTCCTTCTCCAGCCCAAACTGCCTTTACACAAAAGGTGTTTTCTTATTGCCAACATACCATACAATGGGGAGAATCCTACCAACTAATATTTGCACGTTTCCTAAAAAAGTTCTGCCATATCTCCTTCTTGAAATTCAAGAAACGATGATCATTACAGTGACTTATGCAATATTCACTCTTGATTACCCACCAGTGCATTATCCATATTGCTTTCTAATCACTGTTGACACAATTGGGTTAGTAAGATATTTTTCACCCTAATCCACCATCTCTTTTTTAAAAGAAGACACTTTTCTTAAAGAAGATTCTTTTCCTCAAACCAAAACAGATTTTGTGTTCTTTATATCAGAAAAAGCATGGAACAAAAATATTTCATCTCCCCTCTCAGCTCATGGCCAGAAACCTCTAACTTCCTCCCACCCCTTTTGAGCTCAGTGACCCCCATCAGTCTTTCATTCTCATCTGGAAGCTGATTCAGGACAGAGTCCAGGCTTTTTAGGAAAAAGAAAAAAATTCAAGGTAAAGGAGAAGAAAAGGAAAACTTTTTCATGTCACAATCAGGTTCCTGGCAACCTTTCATTCTAATATTTTTAGCAGTGAAAAATATGGATTTAAGAAAGAAGATAAAGGACAAGAGGCTGGTTCCACTACTCCCTAGCTGTGGGACTTGGATAATTTGCTTAATTTCTTGGCCCTTCATTTACCAGTTCTTAGAAAGGAAACAGTACTGCCAATATTGTAAGATTGTCATAGGGAATATATGAAGTGATATATGTGAAATGGCACAAAGAATATATTAAAAACTTTTCTCCTTAGAAAAGTTTGCTCTCTCTCCCTCTCTTCTCCTTAACCCCCCTCCCCTGCCTACTTCTAACCCTTCCCTTGCCAAAGACTGAGATGATCACAATGAACCATTCTTTGCCCAAGGCCTAATCTCATGATGTTTCTGCCCATGACAAAGCCCCATTAGACACTGCCCAGGTGAAATTCCATTAGACTTTAGGAGAAAGAACAAGTCTCATTGAATATATTAGGAGGTATCAAGAGAAGAACTCCTAATAACAAATCTACATGTATTACTTACGGTCCTTTAATGGAAGTATGCATGAGAGACCTTTGCCATCTTTCCCTTAAGAAATATGTTTTAAATATGTATACCCTGTCTTGTGACTTGAAGGAATAAGTGCTATATAACAGACAGCTAAAGGGTTTCAGGTGCCACATCCAGAGGGAAACATAACAAGTTAAATCTTTCCCAGGGAACCTTCTACTCTCAAGTTTACATATTCCTAAATACTTTCTTCATGCTTCTAACTCATAGACCTCAATCTATCTTTTGGGAAACCCTAGCTTTTCCTCTCAGATTTTGGCCTCTATCCCAAATCACTCCCTTACCATACACCAATCCAAATTAATTGCTCTAAGTCTTGATTTTTTTGGTAACAGGGATCAAACTCAGGTCCGTGCGCTTGCATAGCAGGCGGCGAAACCACTGAGCTAAATCTCCGGCCCAATTGCTTTAAGTCTTAATAGTGAAGTATACAGCAACATCTTGACCAGAGCTTCAGCAAAGGTTTAAAAGAAGGGAGTAGCAAGCATATGTACTGCCCAGGCCAGGATAGGGCAGGCACAGACCTTCTAAACCCAACCCATTTGTGACTCCTCACCCCCATCATTGTGAACTGAAGGCACATCCATCTAGTCTCCTATTTTTATATTTAGCAACCATAGGGCTAAACCAATATACCCTTCAAAGATAAAGAATTCTCATTTGTTTATTAATTCATTTTATAAATATTTAGTGGGCACCTCTGTGTGCCAGGAACTCTCCACATTTTGGGGGGCATTTGTTCCTCTCTGAAGTCTGTGTTCTGATAGAGGTGTATACTGGATATCTTCTGTGTGCTCTGCCAGGTCTTCTCTCTACTCATCTGCTGTGTGTTTTGGGAGACCAGTCTTTATGGATTGCATCAACTGGCTGCATTGCCCTTGACTTCTGGTTGGTTACACGAATGAGTAGCACCAAGACATTAGATGGAAGCAGCAGAATGAGGTCTGTTTATTCCCCAACACTCCCTGCTGGGTCACAGTCTTGACAGATGACCTTTCCTATGGAGTACAAATATTCTCTCCAGGTTCAAGTAGCTGCTTCCTGGTCTCTCCCTGTTAAGGCCTAAAGGTGATAAGTTTCCTGTTGCTAAAAGGAGCTCCAGTGTCCGTGGGTAGTTTCCCTTTACCTTCTCACATCCTTGTAAATGGACACCGTCTTATTTACTTTTCTTGTTGCTGATACAAAGTACCCCGACACCTAAAGTTAAAAGGGTTTATTTAGCTCACAGTTTGTAGAGGCTCAGTCCATTATTGGCTGACTCCAAGGCTGGAGGCACATAGCAGAGGGACAGTTCATGGAGGACCAAAGGTAGCAAAGCAACAAAGGAAGTCTTTCTGCTCCTTTTATCTTATCCAGATTTGTAGGGCTGGTAGCACTCACACCCCTAATCCTAGTGCCCTTGGGCCTAGCATTGCACCATGAATCAGTCAGATACACTATATTCAGTCACCGCTGAAAAACCCCCACCTAGTACCGCATGAGGCTTTAGGGGGACATCCAGACCCAACTCATAACAGACACCTTATTATCTTCTCCTCAACTCTCCCATTTAAATAGGATGTTTTCTGCTGGTATCTTAGTGATACAAGAAAAGAGATATATAATTAAAATGATTTCTGATACTGCTCATATAATTTAGGTATTGTTAAATAGGGCAGAGGGGAGCACACTTGTAATCCCAGCACTCAGAGGCTGAGTCAAGAGGAGTGCCACAAGCTCAAGGCCAGCCTGGGCTATATAGTGAGTTTAAAACCAGCCTGAACTACATAGTGAGACCCTGTCTCCAAAAACCAAAACAAGGGCCAGGGATTTAGTTCAGTGGTTCTGCCACTTGCCTCGAAAGCACAAGGTCCTGAGTTCTATCCCTGGTACCAAAAAAAAAAAAAAAAATAGCAACAACAATGGAAATATAGGTATTGTTAAAGGAGATAGGCTGTGGGTGGAAAGGCATTCTACAGGGTGTTTAGGAAAGTCTCTTTGAGTGGCTAATCTGACTAGAGAACAGAATTCATCCATACTCTGGGGCAGATCATTCCAGACAGGTAAAAGTGTGGGCAAAATACCAAAGCAGGAAGAGCTTTTCATGGTCAAAGAAGAAAAGTAAACCAAAGTAGTTAAGGAGGTGGAATGTTATCCATGATCAGGCAGAGACACAGGCAAGCTCTGGCCATGGGAAGGAGTTTAGAATTCATTCTAACGCAATGGGAGGACATGAGAGGGGTTTAAGAGGGAGAGTGACACACATTCAGCTTTAAATCTTTGAAAGCACCCATCAGGGTGATCTGTGGGAAGATTCTTGGGGACAGGGAGGAACAGGAAGATCTGCCACTCTGGCCACAGTGACTGAACCAGAGGAGGGTGGTAGACATGGACAGTGAACATGGTCAGGCTGAGACTTGCCAGTGAATGAGATGTGAGGGGTAAGGAAAAAAAGAAACCAAAGGCAGAGGACTTCGAACTTTGGTAGCTATCTATGTGATGGTGCAGCTCACAGCAGGAAGAGGAATGGGGGGGGGGGCAATTTTAAAAAGACATCCAAGTGGAGATGCCAGGATAAGGGATATAAATGTGGGCATCACCAGCATATAGAGGGGTATTAATGCAGAAGGGCTAAAGCAGCTGACAAGGGAGGGAATGCAGCTCATATGCAGCATTTAAATCTGGGATGATGAAGAGAAATCGCCTTTAACTGCTCGTACATTTCAAGGTGCTGCTCTCTCAGCAAGTCAGTATGTCACATTAATATGCTGAGCAATGTTTAGTTTCTCTCCTTCATTTCCTTCTTCCAAATTGTATGTCTTCAGGCCTGCAGAAAATAAGAAAGAGGCCCAGCTCTGAGCTATAGGCCTTTAACACCTGCTCCCTTAGAAATGCAAAGAGAGTCTAGAGCTCACAGAGGTGATTTGATTAATTTTTTTCCCGTGGACTCTGACTCCCCCTCCCTCCTCAATTTCTATGTGAGAGGAAGGAATGGCTTTATTCATTCATGTTTTCAACAAACACTTACTAATGACCTACTGTTGGGGCTCAGAAAAATGATACCCTGAAACCCAAAGAATGGCAACTTTGAACTGAAGGAACAAGCCAAGGTTCCTCTCTGACTTTGCCCTCACCACTAACTTATCTTGAATTCTCTTTCCCTTTCAAAGCACACCGAGAGGCTTCCCTGAAGCCCTATCCCAGAAAGAATGCAATCAGTATGAAGTTTCCTTCATGAGAAAAAAAGATTAAGTACTAGAGAAAGAAGAGGCTAAAGGACTCCAACCCCAGGACACCTCTTGGCCCCTAATAGACTTTTCAACTAAGAAAATCCAACAGCAGCTCTGAAAGATTACCTGAGAGACTTTATCTGTATAATAGACAGCTCATGTTTGTGTGCTTCCTGCCACTCGCTCCTTGTAGCTTGTCAACTTCACCCTCCAGGATACCCCAAAGCCCTTCCTAGCCAAGTCTCTGTTCTTTGCTGCTCAAGCTTCAACCATTCGGTCTTTCAGGGATGCTCAAACTTTGTGTATCTCTATCATGCTGTGATTTTTCCCTGTGCAAATTAATAAATTTTAGTATCTTTTTCCAATTTAATCTAATATCAGTTTATTCTCAATTTCCCTACACTACTGTGGGTCAATGTGTACAAGCGTTGAGGTTACCACAGGAGAGAAAACAAAAACCCCTGCCCTCAGGAAGCTTACCATCTGGAGAAGGAGACAGAAAACAAACAACAAATATCATTTTAGAAATTTAATAATACACTTCCTTAGCAATTAATAAAACCTATGGAAACACTAGAGGGGACAAAGGGGCGTTTAGAGCACAGAGGTGGATTCTATTTTAATAAGGTGTTCAAAATTGGTCTCATACTAGCAGCAAAGTAGAGGTGAAGGATTAGCTGAGCAGATGTGGGGATAATGTCCAGACAGAGGGAAACATCAGGGCAGGGATTTGGCTCAGGAATGAGCAGTGGGAAAACAGTAAGGAGGCTGATGTCACTTCATACACATACCTACAATGTCCTTCCTCCCAACACTCACTGAGTACCACTTGCCCTTCAAAGCCCAGTTGAAATCCTGGTATGGTTCAGTGTAGCTCCAAGAATTTTGCATTGGAAATCTAATCCCCAAAGCCATAGATTAATGGTATTTTGAGATGGGGCCTTTGGAAGCTGATTATGATTAGATAAGGTCATGAGGATTAGATTCCCATGGTGCAATTAGTGGCTTTATAATAAGAGGAAGAGAGAACCAAGCTAGCAAGATGGTTTTTCCTTGCTGTGTGCTTCCCTGTGCTGTCTCAAGGCTCTGCAGATAGCCCCCACCAACAAGAAGGCTCTCACAAGGTATAGTTCCTTGATCTCAGACCTCTGGAATCATGAGCTAAGTAAGTCTTTATTTTTTATACATTATCCAGTCTATGGTATTTTGTTTTTGTTTGTCTGTTTTTGGTACCGGGGATCGAACTCGGGACCTTCAACTTGAGAGGCAGGCAGCAGAACCACTGAGCTGAATCCCTGGCCCTTTGGTATTCTGTTATAGCAACAGCAAATAGACTTAGACTCTCCTCCACAATGCTGTTCCCAAATACCACAATTCATATTCACCTTTCTTCTCTCTGGACTACCGCAGTATCCACAATCAAGAAGTTGTTTTCTAATAGTTTCTTAATTTTGCCTCCCCAACTAAACTCTAAAGCTTTCCAAACCCACAGGGCCATTTTCTGTGCTTCTTTGTGTTATCTATGGCCCCAAAGTGAATAATAAATGTGACTGACTCATTGTCTAAATAAGGAATTCTTAAATAATTCATATTTGACTTTGACATACAGGGAGATAAATATATATACACATGTGCCCCTTTTTAGGATCTGGTTGTAAAACCAAAAGATTGGACCGACATTACCAGGAGGGATGGAAAGAGGAGGGCTCTGGTGATTACGATTTGTCTAAATGATAAATGTTTGTGCCAAGACAGTTGAGAATAGAATTTTAAAACACTAGAGGATGAGAAACAGGTAACCTTAGTGTCACAGGGAAGAAAAAATGAGAGGCAGAGAAAAAGAATAAAAATGGAGATTTTTGTAAATTTTGTAACTATTTTTAAGTATATGTTTGTGATGCATAATAATTACATTCATCTTGGGAAAATATAATATAATATAATATAATATATATACATATCACATCTAAATCATTTTAGCTTCCCGACCCTCCCATCTCTCCCATCCCCAGATCTACTTCCCATTTCCCAAAATTCTACCTCCCTATTTTTACCACCTATCTTTTATTTTACTCTTTAAATTGCTTTTATTTTAAGTTTCTCATATAAGAGAAATCCTGTGATATTTAACTTTCCATGTCTGATTTATTTCACTTAGCATTATGGTCTCAAGGTGGATCCATTTTCCTACAAATGACTTAAATTTATCCTTCTTAGTAGCTGAGTGGTACTCTATTGTGTATATATACTGCATTTTCTTTATCCATTCATTTGTTTATGGGCCTATAGGCCTCTTCTAAAATTTACTATTATGAGTTGTGCTGCTATAAATAGGGGTATAACTGTAATGTGATGATGAACTCTTTTAGGAAGCTATCCAGAAGAGACAGAGCTAAGTCAAATGAAATTTCTATTTTTAGTCTTTTGAGAGATTTCCATACAAAATCTGGTTTTTAAAAAGAAAAATTAATCTATAAGGAGCTAAAAACAAACTCAATAGTAAAAACAAAATAACCCAGTTTATGAGCGGGCAATAGATATAAATACACAGTTCTCAAAAGAAGACATAACAAATGGCCAACAGGTATATGAAAAAATGTTCAACATCACTATGAGGGAAATTCAAATCAGAACTAAAATGAGATTCCACCTCACTCCAATAAGAATGGCTATTGTCAAAAAATAACAAGTGTTGATGAGAGTGTAGAGAAAAGAAGACACTTTCACATTATTTGAAGGAGGATATATTAGTAGGGATATTATAGAAAATAGTGTGAAATTTCCTCAAAAATTTAAAGATAGAACTACTATATGATTCAGTAATCCCACTCCTGGGTATATATCCAAAGGGAATGCAATCAGTATGCTAAAGAGACATTTGCACTTCTGTGTTTATTATAGTACTATTCACAATGACCAAGAAATGGAAGCAACCTAAGTGTTCATCAGCTGATAAGTGGATAAAGAAAATGTGGTTCATATACACAATGGGGTGCCATTCAGTCATTCAAAAGTTATGAAATCTTGCTATTTGTAACAGCATGAGTAGAGGTGATCATTATGTTTAGTAAAATAAGCCAGGCACAGAAAGATGAATACCACACTCACTCATATGTGAAATACAAAAACGTTGGGTATGGAAAGGTTGATCAATAGATACTGAGATACAGTTACATAGGAACAAGAGGTTCTTGAATACTATTGCACAAGAGGCTGACTATAGATAATAATAATGTACTGTATATTTCAAAAAGCTAGAAGGAAGGATTTTGACTGTTATCACCATAAAGAAATGATAAATATTTGAGGAGACAGATATGCTCAAACTGATTTGAACTTCACACGATGTATACATGTATCAAAAACATTATATTATACTACATAAATACGGATAATTTGTATGGTTTTATGTGTCAGTTAAACAAATAAATTTATTTTTTTAAGGAGGAAAAACAGTACAAGAGAAACTGTCTCAGTGCCTGTCTAGATATACTGTCAAAGCTGACAAATGAGTTTCTCTTTGTTGGGTTTCCCAAAGTCAAAACTGAAAGTTAACGTCCGTGGTCTGCCATATTCATTACAAAGGCATGCCTTCACTTTCCAAGCAGACTGCTTATTTTCCTTCCCTCTTGGTGAAACACAAAAAAATAAAATTGGAGCTGAGTGCAGTGGCACAGTCCTTTAATCTGAACTTGAATCCAAGTTCAAGCCTGGGCAACTCAAAATTCAAAATAAAAAAGGGTCAGGGACGTAGCTCAGTGTGAAGACCCTGAGTTCAATCCTCAGTGTCACAAAACAAACAAACAAACAAACAAAGGCAGTGTTATAGGAAAAGCAGTTTTCCTGCCAGGCCTGTTTGCACCAGACCACAAATGGAACACCAGCTTTCGTGTGCTAGGAAAGAGTGCTGAGGACACCTGTACTTTCTCTCATTCCTCTGTCGGTGGCTTCTTCCCATGTGAAAGGAAGAGGCTAGACAGAGCAGAATGGTTACAGGGCACATTGCTCAGGGCCAGGGCCACTCCAGGGAAGAGGATCAGCTCTGGCCTGCTCCTTTTCATTTGTACTTGGCCTCCCAGATCTGTTTGTTCATGATGGGCAGCTGTGCTTCCTCTCCCAACCAGTAAGCAGACACATTGGGCCTTTGGCCAGACTGGGACAGTCTTGACATTTCCAGGTTGAGAATGGCTAGGTCAGAATTGGAAAGGTAAGGACAGCTTTAGTTTGGGAAGGAGGTAGAAGGCCTTGCCACATCTCCCACACGAGGATCAGCATTGTGCTTTTCGTATTCTCAAAATACAAGAACCTGTAGAAGAGGCAGGGTGATTAATTGGCACCTGCAGACTTCCAACACAATTGAATTGTCCTGATAACAAGGCATGTTAGAGAAGTATCTAAGATACTTAAACATTCAAACATATCAGCATCTATCTCATGATAAAAACCAGAAAAAGGATGCAGATATATGAGTTTATTGTTTCAAGTAGTAAGATTTTCAAGATTTCCAACTAAGAGTCCATAGTCTTCATTTTAACAAATAAGAAATTGAACTATGAAGATATAGTCTAATGTTAATGAAAATTTTCAAATTGATATTGAACATCTCTTGTGATGTGTCACTGAGAAGGATGTAATGTCACTGTAGTGGTATTCCTGGCAAAAATGCATAACATGAAGCGAATCATAAGGAAACAATCAGACAAACCCAAATTGGGTAAAATTTTATGACATAGGGGCCTATACACTTCAAAAATTTCAGTGTTGAAAATACAAAGAAAGACCAAGGAATAAGGAATGGTTGCAGATTAAAGGAGACTCACGAAACATGAGTTCTAAATTCACTATGTGGGATTCTAGTGAGGAAAAGACAATTCCAAGGAAGAATACTTTAGAATAATTAGCAAAATTTTAATATGGATTGTTATTAGATAATAGCCTTATAGCTGTGTGAAATTTTCTAGATTTGATAAGTTCACAATGTTGATGCACTAATGTTCTTAGGAAATACTTGTCACTCTTATGATCTCCACAATTTATTCTCATAAAATTCAGCAAAAATAAATAAAATACATCACATAAAATTAATTAAGGTATATGATGTAAACAGAAAGCAAATGTGACAAACTATTAACAATAGATTGATCTAGGTGATGAGATATGGCATCTCATTTTACCACTCTTGCAACTTTTCATTAGGGCTGAACATTTTCAAATAAAAAGGTTAAATTAAAAATAAATACTTCTCAATAAGATATCATAATCCTTATGTATTCTTAAAACTCCAAGTGAGAATTGAGTAAGTCTTGAGGATGCCGTAAGAGATAGAAAATAATTTTGTAATAAATACCTTGGGTTTCAGTGCACTTAGGCAGGGATTAGGTCACATTGCAAGGGGATCTAACTATCTGAACACAGCTTCCCAATCAGCATATCAAAAAGACATTCCCAAGGGTTCTGCAGGGTTAGCAAGTGTGGCCCTTAAAGTGAGCTTCCTTTGACTAAATTTGTTGCAGGGCCATTTGCTGCCCTCCTTGCACTCCATCCCTCCCTGAGCTTGCATCTTTTCATCTTCTCCATCCTAATTCTGTCTACTGCTATATTGCAAGCACAGCTGTGCCTTCACAAAGGTATAAAAATTTTTTTAAATTATTCAATACTCATAATCATCGGTGTCACAGATTATGTTTTTAAAATATATTCACATTGCCCTCAAGTCTTTGTCACAGAAACATGTGCGTAAATCCACTTTATGACAGTCCTGTTTGTTATGCTAGTTTAAAAATATTTCCTGGAGAAAAAAGCAGTTCAAGATAGACATACCAAATAATGTTAGGGAAAAATTTCAATGTATAATTATGACTATCTCATATAATTCATATCTATCACCAATGCCAGGTAACTTGCAAATTCTTAGTTACATGGCAACAATATGTTTACCTCCTTGTTACCAGCCCATTTATAAGCTGATGCAACATTTATGGACACTTGGTGTCAGGTACTGTGGGTTATACACATTATTTTACTGGATACTCACTACATTATTATACCATATCTCTATTTTAAAGTCAAGAAAATTGAGGCTCAAATGGCTAAGTTACTTGCCCATGGACACACAATTCTTTGACAAAAGAGCTAGAACCTGATCCCAGCTCTATTTAACTGCACAGTCCAGTCCTTAGCATTAATCCACATCTACTGCTATAGATTTGGTAGTGTGTCCCCCAGTGGTTCATGTGCTAAAATCTTGGTCCTCACCATGGCAGTATTGAAGTGGTGGAATCTTTAAGGGATAAGGCCTGATAGAAGGTAATTAGCTCACTGGGCCATCACTGTTGGAAGGCACTGATGCAGGTCTTATGGGACTGGATTGGATCCCCTGAGAAAAAATTGTTACAAGGGGCCTGGCACATGTGCTACTCATCAGTCTCACATGTCTTCCTACCACTGTGATGACATTGCCATTAGACACTCACCGCAGCTCAACTGATAGCAGGACCAAGCTTTTTTTTTTTTTTTTCCAGCACTGGGAGTTGAACCAAGGGCCTTCACACTGAGCTCTATTCCCAGCCCTATTTTACTTTTATCTTTAGAAAGATCCTAACCAAGTTGCTGAGATGTCCCGGCTGGGCTCAAACTTGTGGTCCCCAGGCCTCCATCTCCCAGAGTATGTACTGGGATTACAGGCATGCACCACCAAATGTCCTTGTTTTCTTCGAGAGTGTGAATATCCAGGTCTGTGAGTGAAACAAATTTCTTTTCTTTAAAGTATCAAGGCTGAAGTATTTTGTTAGAACAACTGAAAATGGACTGAGATACCTATGTCCCATCAACTACTAAGCATCATTTTGGATTTCATCAGACAAATATGAGGCCATGAAGGGATATTAGAACCTTAAGAAAACTCTAGGATATGCCAAATAAGAAAACAAAGACATTTCCTATAGAAAGAATGAAAGTCTTTTTCTGTAAATCCTCATTTTTTTTTTGGCCTAGATTGTTTGAACTTCACACTAAGGAAAAAAGAAAAAGGTCAATATATTTTACTACCATTTTTTTCTCTTCCTGAGCTTTTTATGAAAAATTGAAAGTAGTCTTTTGAACAGAATCATATTCTGCTACCCATCCTAAAGTTCAAAATGCTTATTTTATACAGGCTGTACCAAAAACTTTAGGGCATAACTCACACATTAAAAGTACCAACACTGAATATGAAAATCTGAAACACATACCACATAAGTAATGGCAGTAAAAATCCAATGATATTTTAAAGATTTAGTATTTATCATTGAAACACAGCTTTTATGTTTGATGTTGTACAAAGCTCTTAGCTCACTTCTGAATCAATGCTATTTTATTGCTTACTGTTATATTTATGGAATGTTACTGTGAACAAAGCAGAGCAGGCCAAGTCTATTCCCAACATAACCTATAAATAATGTAAGTAAATAAACCAAGCAAATCTTCATGAAGCCATACATTATTTACCACTTCTTGTTGCTGAAATATGAGTTTAAATTTTTGTTACATATTAATGTGAGATCTTAGTCTTTTCTAGGTCTTCCTGGGGAATCAAATCCTAAAATTTAATTCAGAATTAACCTTACATGCCTTCCAACTCTGTAACTAAAAGCCATATGCCTGTCCTGCGTTAAGAACCAGAAACAGGACAATGGAAGCAATATCTCCATCATACATTAATGATCTACAATTATCCTCCCCAAAGTCTTAGTATCAGACTGTAAATAACCCAAGTAAATGTCTTTAACCAGCTTGATTTTGCAAGACAAAATCATTGGGCTAGGAATTTATCTCACTGACCAATGCTACTTTGATTTTCCTATGTTGCATTCCAAGTGAGAATAAATCAAACTTTCTTTAAATTCTAGAGAGTATGTAATGTTCCAAAAAATAACTATTGAGTCCTACCATGATGCAATCTCCTATTCACATTAGGATATCACAGTGAACAAGAAAGGTAAGGGTCTCCTAACAAAGAAATCATTTATGGAGCAGTAGAAAATTAAACAGCAAAAACGTAAACAAACAAGATGATTTTACTAGTAATGAAGACAATGACACAAAACGATAGCATAAAACTGAGTTGTCACTTTAGGCAGGGAGGTTAGAGAATGTTTCTAGAAGAAAGGTACATTTAAATTGAAGCATCATAAACACCCATGAATTTGTTTTTTGTATTAAATTCTTTTATTGGTACATTGTAGGTATACAACACAATTACATTTCTCATTGAGAAGTGTACCTTTATATAATGCATCTAGCTTCTTATCTTTTCCCCATTCCTAGCCCTCCCTTCACGCCCTCCACCCTTCCCTATTTACAAAGACTTTATTTCCATTATTTCCATTTCTCATCAT
>NW_004624761.1:24717541-24734957 GCF_000247695.1 Heterocephalus glaber
ATAGGGAAGGGTGGAGGGGGTGAAGGGAGGGCAAGGGAAGGGGAAAAACAATAAGAACCAAGAGACTCATGTAATAGTACAAGATCCCAATGATGAATGTAACTGTATTTTATACCGAAAATGTACCAATAAAGTTAATGGGGGAAAAAAAAGAAAACTGGTAGCTGTCCAAGACCATTTAGAGGTGCCTAGTCTCCTAACTTCACCTGATGGATCAGAAAAGGATTTCCTGAGGTGTTATCTCACCCTAATCTTGTACTGCATGCTCAACCAATATGAATTTCTACCCTGCCTAATCTTGTTTATCTTTAAGGACAAGATGCCTGTAGGCCACAAGTCCATCTTTAGGTGGACCTGCTAAAACTGGTTGTGTTAAGATGGCTGTTATAGTGTCCTCCAGACAACCTCTACCTTCATTTTAGCCATCTGCATGTTAAGTGATACCCCTATGACAGCTGACAGTTTCCATGACCATCACCACAAACGGCCATAAAATGAGCGAAAAGAAATGGCACTGAAATTCTCTTAAAATCTAATCAATTCTCAAAAAAGACGTGACTATTCTTCCCCTTTACTAGCCTATCTCTCTCCTCCATTTCTTTTATCCTACATCTATAACCTCCCAACCCCCAACAGGGGGTTAATTTGCCACTTTATCCCTCACTTCTATTCTTGTTCAAGAATAATTCTCCTTCAACATCCAACAATCTTGTTATTGGCTCCACAATTCTGCAAGAAGAAAAGGACCCAGTTTTTGTTAAAAAAAAAAAAAAAAAAAAGGAAATAGAAGAGGCATTGAAGTTAAAACTTGAAGGATGGGGCCAGCGATTTAGCTCAGTGGTTCTGCTGCCAGCCTCGCAAGCACAAGGACCCGAGTTTGATCCCCGGTACCAAAAAAAAGAACAAAAAACTTGAAGGGTAAAAGTTTAGTAGAAGAGAAGCTTCTGATAGAGTTTAGTGCCAGAATTCTCAATGTATCATCTCCCCACTCAAGGACTCTGGATTCCTCAAATGCCTGTCATTGAGCAGTTTTCTGAAGACTCATACAGAAAACAAATATCTTTCTCTTTGTTTATTCAAATACTAAAGGGAATGGGGCCTAGATTCTAGGCCAAGCTCAGTGGTAGAAGAGATAGCATTTTATTTTATTTTACTTTATTTACTTTATTTGTAGAAATGGAGATTGAACCCAGGGCCTTGTGCATGCCAAACAAAGGCTCTGCTACTGAGCTATATCCCCAGATCTTTTTCTTTTTCACTCAGAGACAGGGTGTCACTAAGTTGCCCAGACTGGCCTCAAACTTGCAACTCTCCTGCCTTCTAAGTAGCAGCAATTATAGGTGTGTGCCACTGCACCTGACTGAGATGGCATTTTAAATTTCTGCTTTCTCATTCCTTTCCAAACTTCTCATTGGCATACATTGAATAACACAATTCTCTAAAGGCCCAATAAGGTCCTTTTATAAAATTAGAAGAAATTCCAGAAAGGCAGAATGGTTGGATAAAAGTTCGTTATTAACAAAGTAGTAGTATATTAGATATTTTCATCTGTTTCTATACCGCCATTTCTACCATTCAGTTGATCACAGACCTACAGCAATTTTCCGTCATTCTTAATGTTTGCATTATCCCTCAAAATGGCCTAAGTTTGGAAACAATATATCTCCCCAACTCTCTTTTCCTCTCCCTCTCCTTCTCTCTCTTCTCTATCTCCACTAAACTATAAACTTCAAAAGGTAAGGCCCAGTTTTATTTTACTCTTTAATACATATTCTCAGTGGTTCCCATGACATCATAGATGATTGATAAATATTTCCTAACTGAATCTCCCCTCTCAGTCCTAGTTTCTGAAATCCCTATCACATGTACTATGATATGGCCTCTTTCTCACATAAATATAAATTATTGTGTCTTTGGGTATCAGATAGATCCAGACTTCAATTCTGGCTTTGTCATTTACTAAAATATGAATTTAAGCCAGTTACATTAACACTCCCAATGTCAGTGAAATGGGAACAATAATATAATTCTCCATGATGTTAAAGGATGCAAATACATCATGTGCACACATGGCACATAAAGACACTGTGATAGTGCACAGGTGGTTAGCTGTTTTCACATATGATGATAACATGGCCCAACAAAGTTAAGGAACTTCCCCAAGGGTATAACTTCATCAGCTTCATATGTTTGATCTTAAGGAAAGTGCAAAGAGTAAATAGTTGAATAACCAAGATGGAGCCTGAATTCTGGTTTCTTAGGTTAGTACCAAGTTTGCACTTCTGAGGTCTAAAAATAAAACCATACAGGATAATATGAAATAAACCCAGGAGTGCTTCTCAAGCTTTAATTTGCATATAAATCACCTGCGGATTTTGTTAAAACGCAGATTCAGATTCACTAGGATAGGGCCTGAGATTCTATCTAACAGATGCTTTCCCTGCTCCTGTATTCTGCAGATCACATTTTTGAGTAGCAAAGGTTTAAAGCACTATGTATAATATTGATCATTATTACTCCAAAGGACATACTGTTTTAATGATAATGTAAAAGTATTTCATTTCTTCACTCTATACAATAATTTTCCTGAACTGCTGTGATTTCTCTCAATGTTTTTTAAATGCCTCAAATCATTCTTTGACTCCAATAATGATTATGATAAATCCATCTGAATAAAGACCCCCCAAGCTTCTGTAGACAGTATCTTTGAGCTCAGTGGCACCATTTTGTTTGTTGTTACCATAGCTTTTCTCCCCTTCAATCTGTTGTCAAGTCACCCAACCGGATTCACATCAAAGTCAATTTGAATTCATTTTGTACAATTTCAACAGATTCTATTTCAAAGGCTCTGCTAACTTCAAAAATAATATTCATTACCTGGTCATTGAAGGAAACTGCTAGGATATTGTACCCCGCCATCCTCTAATTTGGTAATTCTATCAGGAAAAGCAATTAAGTTTGTCTGACATGACTTGTTTTTATAAGTCCATGATGCTTACTGCTCTTAATTTAATTCTCCTCTTACCACTTATAATTTCATTCTCATCTGACAGTTCATATTTTCTCTCTGAATAATTTTTTCCCCTTATATCACTAATCACAGAAAGCACAGTGAATAACATCAGGCTTTGGGGAGGAAGGAGACTGGAAGATGACAGATACTGCACAAGCTTACCAAGAGGAGTGCAGGAATTTTGTTTCTTATGGTTTCTGTAGCCCCTAGAGTAGTACTTGGTGTTTAATAAATATTTAACATCAGGCATCATGACAACCACTACAGAGATAAAGAAGACCCTAACCTGGTCCTTGCCCCACATGTCACTTCTAAATAATCTTTTTTTTTTTTGAGGGAGGGAGGGAAAAGAAGAAGGGGAGGGGGAGTGGAGAGAGGAGGAGAGAGGAAGAGGGGAAGAGAAGAGGGGAAGGGAAGGGAGGGGAAGGGCAGAGAAGGAAAGGGAAGGGAAAGGAAGTGAAGAGAAAGAATCTCTAAGTTGCCCAGGCAAACCTCAAATTTACAATCTTTCAGTCTCAGCCTTGTGAGTAGCTGTGATTACCACACCAGCTTAAAGACATAATGATAAAGCAATCTGAGGAAAAGATGGTAGTATAACAGAATTCCTCCAAACAGGAACCTATAATTTATTTTATTTTCAATGCTGGAACAATTTCCATTTGAAACACTCTCACCAGTTTCTGTCCTATTGATTGGAGACCTGGACTGCCTGTGATCAAGTGTAAGTTACAGTGGCACAAATGAGGGTAAATGAGTGGATGGGCAACCACCCACTGCAGAAAAGTCTATAATCAGGGAAGGTGACAGGCAAGAGAAGTCATTTGATGAGGGCTTGAAGGGTGAGCTGGGGTTGGAGGATAAAAAGATATGAATATTTTTTATACAGAGGGAAGAGTGTGCAAAGCCATAAATGTGTGCAAATGTGTGGTATGTTTAGGGAACTATGGGAATATGCTTGAGCTGAACATGGAGTTCAAGCAGCCAAAGATGGATTTGACTTTGAAAAGAAGCTAGATCCTGGAGGACCTTGTATATTGAGCTTAGAAATGCAACCAGTGGACAATAGGATTGATCAGAAGAGAAAGATAATAGGATGTGTGCTATGAGAGAAATTAATGACTGAAGGAATTTAAAGGCTGAATCTGATGGTAATGAGACTAGAAGCAAAAGAACAGAAGATAATTCTCAACAGTCTAGGTGAATGGTAACAAGCGTTTGGAGCGATTAGTAGGAACAGAAGAGCTGCCATGTATGATGTACTAACCAAGTGCCAGGCCCAGAGCTAATACTTTGCAAGCTTTATCTTATTGAATTCAGAAACCAAGAACAAGAGAAGAGAAAATATTTGAAAGACATACATAAGACAAGATCAGTATCCATAGCTATGCAGAATAAAGAGGAATGTAAGATGATCTCTCTGTTTTAGGACTTGTAGATGGCAATGCCTTTTATCACTTAAGCGAAGACTTGAGGAAACCATTTCTTGAAGTTCTAGTTTAATTTTAGGCATGGTGAGTTTGAAGATTTTGTAAGAACTCCAAGTAGAAATGTACAACTGAATAAGCACCATCTGGGTCAGGAGACAGCTTTGGAAACTTCCCATATATAAATAGAAGCAGAAATTGTGGGCATGGGAAGAAGAGTATGCAGATGAAAAGAGAAACTAAAACAGAAGACAAAACACCAATCTTCCACAGATGGGCATAGAAAAAAGCTTAGAAGGAATATTAGAGAAGTAGGAGAAGATGATGTGAAGATAGGAAAAGAAAGATTTCAAAAGAATGGAAAGGTGAGCATCGTCGAGTACTGCTCAAGTTATATTCATTTAATTTATTTTGGGAAGCAAAGCATCACTTACTCAGTAACCCTTACTGAAAATATTTTTGCCATGAGAAAATGGGAACAATCTGGATGAAAAACCACCTCTTAAGATGAAGGTAATAAAGGCCATCATCTAGTCCTTGAGAGAAGCCACCTGTCACAAGTAACTCACCCTAAGATGATCCAGTGGATGTGATAGCTAGAGCAGAATATTGAAGTATCATGAAAATAGAAAGAAAATTACCTTTGATGGCTTGCTTAGCATGAATCTGTGGAATGTAAGAGTTGAGTGGAAGCACTGTACTTCATAAATAATAAAAATGTGTGTATGGAGAACAAATGACCAAATAAACACAAAAAAGCTCAATATCACTACTTGATATGGAAATTCAAGTCACAACTACAATCACATCATACCCATTAAGATGGATATTATCAAAAGAATAGGAAGTAACAAATGTTGTCAAGGATGTGGAGAAATTAGAACCCTTGAGCACTGTTGTGGAAAAATAAAATGGTGCAACTATGCTGAAAAACAGTATGGCAACTCCTCAAAAAACTAAACATACAGGGCCAGGGATTTGGTCCAGTGGCACCGCACCTGCCTCACAAAGTGCAAGGTCCTGAGTTCAATCCCTGGTACCAAAAAAACCCAAAAAAAACCAAACCAAAAAAACCCCTAAACATACAATTGACAAATAATACATCAATTTCACTTCTGGGTATATAAAGCCTTGAAGGCAAGGACTTGTACAGGTATTTGTACACCTGCTAGTATATTCATACCAGCATTGTTCACAGTAGCCAAAAGTAGAAACAGCCCAAGCATCCATCAATGTATGAAAAAAGAAATAGAGGACATGTAAACAGTGGAATATTATTCAGTAAATAGGAAAGAAACAGATGCTACAGTATGAATGAATGAACTTTGAAGATATTATGCTAAATGAAATCAGCCAGATACAAAAAGGCAAATATATGTTTATATGAAGTATGACACAAAGAAACAAAGTAGAATGGTGATTTCCATGGGCTGGGAGAACAGGGAATGAGGAGTTACTGTTTAATGGTACAATGGTTTTGTTTGGAAAATGAAAAGACTTCTGGAGATGGATAGTAGTAATGGTTGCACAGTAACATGGATATAATGAATGCTACAGCACTGTACACCTTAAAATTATTAAAGTGGTATATTTTACTCTGTGTGTACTTTAACACAATAAAAAATGGGTGTCGGATAGAAAGAAGGAGTCTGGTTTCTCTCAAGACCACCTGAGAAAGTCCCAATTGTAAAAATCTAGAAATGAATAGTTTTCTAGAAAGGAAACTACTAGAAAGAGAAGATCATTTGTGGTGCCACAGCTGCTACCATTACTACTATTTGTGGAGTGTTTATTATTTTCTGTACATATTAAGTATTTTATGTGCTTTTTATTTTTAAAATTTTGTGAAAGTAAAAATTACTATCTCTAATTTATAGATAAGGAAACCAGAGCTCACAGAAATTAGGTAAATTTCCAGAACAACAAGAAATAAAAAGCAAACCCAGGATTTAACTTTGTGATATCTAAAGTATGGCATCTGACTCCAAAGTCTATGCTCTCAACCAACCATGGTGGCACATACCTGCAATCCCAGCATTCTGGAAGGCTGAGGCAAGAGGATCACAAGTTCAAACGTGGGATTGGCAATTTAGAGACCTAGTGAGACTCTGTTTCAAAATTTTAAAATACAATAAAAAGAGGCTGGAGATGTACTTCAGTGCAAAGGTCCTGGCTTCAATTCTCAGTACTACAAAAAAATGTCTATGCTTTCAGCCACTCTCCCATGAGTTAGACTTCCATTTGTAATATGAAAATGTTATATAATGAAACTAAGAACTAGCACTGTCAGTGGTTTCCGAAAGAATCTCTACCATTTGCCTTTGTGTTCAAGGAGCAGAATACCCTGGCACTCTTCCAGGGAAGATCAGTTCCAAATGGCAGCAAAGCAGGCTACCCCCTTAAGATGATAACTATAGACAAATGACATACACGGATGCTCTTAGCAGTATTATTCATGAGAGCCAAACACTGGAAGCAACCCAAAAGCCATATAGCAACAAAATGATAAATGAAGTGCAATATATTCATATAATGAAATACTACTGAATAATAAAGGAAAAAACTATGCCCACATTTAACAATATAGATGAACAAAAAAAACAAGATGCAAAAGAAACTAGACATATCACATGATTAACATATATGAAATCTCAAACAGGCAAAACTAATGTATTGGACACCAACAGAAGGGTTCCCTCTTGTGTTAGCTGTGCACCGCTGTGACAAAATAGCTAAGATATTCAACTTTTAGAAGGAAAGGTTTATTTTGGATCATGCTTCAGTCCATGGTCACTTGGCCTCACTACTTTTGGGCCTGTGGAAAGGCAGTATATCATGCTGGAGAGCATGTAGTGGAGGAGGCCTATTAATACCATGGTCACAGGGACACAAAGAGAGAGACAGGAAGGGGGTAGGATTTATCACCTTCAAGGATATATCCCCAATGACCTAACTTCCCTCAACTAGGATTTTCCTGTAGTAACGGTTCCATCATCTCTCAATTATGTCATGGGCTGGGGACCAAACCTTTAATACATAAGCCTTTAGGAGACATCCAACATCCAAATTATAGCACCTTTGCTAGGGAGGAGGAGAGGAAGTTAGAAATCTTCCAGTTTTTTATAGTATTTCTTGATGTGTGTTCATAGATGAGTTCAGTTTGTAATAATTCATTGAGATGTACATGTATGATTGATATACTTTTCATTATGTATACTTCAATATGAATGGTTTATTTTTTTAAAAAAAGAGAAATTGTAAAGAAAGAAAACAAACCCAAAGCAAAACAAAAGTGCACAATTGGATCAGACTTTTTGCCTTCTCAAATGTTTATAAGGGCCCCTATTGACTAAAGAAACAAGTCCAAATTACTTAGCATGAACTATCAGAAGGTTAAGTCTGCAAGAGTAACACATCTTTTCTTCATTACCTAGCATTAATGCCCTATTCAGCCAAGGTAGGAAGACAGATGCCACCACCTATGTGGTAGAGCTTTGTCACCTCAGTGGAAGCTGGTCTGCCTGTATTAAACCATGGTTGCTGCCTTTGGTTCACATGTCAATCACTGGCCTAGTCATTTGTGCCTTTTTTTTTTTTTGCAAAGTTAATCCATTTACAGTCTATGAAATTCAAGAACTATAATACAAGTCAGCAGCATTACTGTATATAGATGTCCAACATTTGCTTTAGAAGTACTGTATCTCTATCTGGTGAGGTGAAGGTCTCCTTTGCTACAACTGGGGTTCAGGTCTGAACAGTATGTTTTTGAAAGGATTACATAATCATACATGATCATCGTAGACAAACATGATGATGAAATAACTAGAATCAAAATCATAGAAGCAGTGGCTAAAAGCAGATCTTCCCAGTCCCTGTGCTTTGGCAATTTGGTGTACTCCTAGGAGTTCAGAACTTTGCCTGGAGCTGTTGGATCGCTCAGCCTTTAGGTAGGATGTAGGACAGTCACAGACTCCATGCCAGCCAGCTCTGGCCCAGGCAGCCATAGTATGGACTCTGCAAAACATTATCTAAGTGGGCTCTGAGAATGCCCTTCATGGTCCCTAAGGGAAAAAGCATTTGCTTAGCCTGAATATATGATCATAGACAAGAAGAGGTTCTACCACTAAGATAGACACCTATCATCTATCTCAGTAACCAGCATCAGAGCACACTGCTGCCCACTCTGAAAGTGGGGCCAAAGAACTGTTGCTGAAGTACTTCAAATTTCAGATGCCCAAACAGCACAGTGTGTCACCTTGTTTCTGCTGCAGGCTGGAGTGAGCATCAAGGTCTCCTATAGATGTAGTTCTGGTGATGTCCAGAGCCTCTTTCTTCACATTTATTCAAATACTTCCTTCAGGTTGTGAGATAAGTATCCTGATGGCCTTGGCAATTTAGCTCTTTTCACCCTTTATCAGTTGTAGTTCTTAATATAACCATAGAATGGAAACTTATATAACACTTTGAGATAAGGAGGAAATGTCTGGAACTACTCAGGATCTATCTCTGTGCTTCCTAGAACAGGATGTCCTGTAATGTTTTAGCAAGTCATGCTGTCCCCAGGTATAAAACCCAGAGTGACCTGGGCATGGTTGTGCTGTGATTCCACCAATCTGAGGGGCTGAGGCAAAAGAATCACATCAACCCTAAGCTGGACAACTTAGTGACTTAGCAAGACCCCATCTCAAAAAAAAAAAGAAAGAAAGGGGAGGGGAGAGGCAGTTCCTGGGGATGTTGCTCAGTGTGAAGGCCCTGGGTTCAATTCTCAGTATCAAAATAAACAGACATACAAAAAAATAGTAGATTGCTTTTGGGGTCTTTCAGCTGCATTGTGATACAAGACAGATGAGACACTATCTCCCTTGTGCGGCTTTCCTGAGCTTTGTGGGCCTGGCTAATGATGGATACAAGGCTCCTACTGTCCCCTGCCTCCTATCTATAAGCAAAAAAAAAAAGTGCTATACTTAACTTGTGTGATTATTCTGTCTCACCAGACTTGGCAGCAATAGAAAATGCAACCCAGGATGCAATGGGCTAAAGCAACAACCAGTACACAATAAATCTCCTTCACACATATGGGATTGGTACACCCTTTCAGAAGGCATCCCTAGAGGTGGATGAACACTCCAACAAAGTGTACACACCCTACAAAATAAACTTTCAACATATTTAAAAATATTTAATATGAAAAAATTCAACTGAATTAGAAGTCATTGCTCATTTACACTATGGTAAAAATTTACACATTACATTTGTCAATGAATATAAAGAGCTGTTAGAGTCTTTATTCACTATTTCAACTATTACAAATTTTTGAAAGATTATAAAAATGGTATTAATTTTTTTTTCAGCACTGAGGGTTAAATCCAGGGACTCTGCACTGGGCTACATTCTTGATCTCCCACCCCACCCTACCTTTTTTTTTTTGAGACAGGATCTCACTATATTGCCCAGGCAGGGCTCAAACTTGCCATCTTCCTGCCTCAGCTTCTCAGGCTGCTAGGACATAGACATGTGCCACGGTGCCCAGCTTGGTATTAACTGGGTTTTTTTTTTACTATGAATTTCTATTTTTATGAAAAAGCAATGAGCTTTTATACTTCTAATATTAATATTAAATTTCTCTTCACAGCTTCTTGACCAACATGACTATCAAGAATTTGAAGAAGGCCAGTGTGATAGTGCACACCTATAGTCCCAGCACTTGGGAGATTGAGGAGCTATTCAAATATTATCATTTTCAAGGTCTGGCTTAGTGTTCAAAAGGCTGGGAAACACTAAAGAGTTGTTGATGAAGGAGAAACACCAGGAAAAACAGAATTACAAGAACTGCTATGGAGTTGATTTTGTTTGCTTGTTTGGTTAGTTGGTTTTTATTAGAATACCCATGAACTTGGACCCTCAACTGAAGGCTCCAGGACAGTGGATTTCAGTCAAACTCTAAGAATCATATCTATATAAAGATAGTGGCCATGATGGTCCAACAGGGTCTGATCCTCATCTAGATGTCATATATGGAGATTTAAACTTCAGAATACGATAGGCCTCAGGAACCTAAAAAACTTCTCCTGGTCTTTATTTAGACTATGATTCTGTACTAGCCAGTTCAGGAAGCCTTTGGCTTCTTCCTTGATATCGTTTAAATTCTCAGTATAGAGAGACAGAAGTCATCAAACAATGTAAAAAGTCAGCCACATACCATTCCTGGTAGCAAGATTTTGCTACAAGATCAGTATTATGCACACAGGAGCATATCTATGCTATATGCACTGTCTTTATCCTCTAGAAAACATGTAAGGAGATAGATAATATCTACAGCTCAGGGTTCTAGTCTTAGTATGTTGTACCTATTAAGGGAAGTTAATTCACTTCTAATTTAAGTTTTTTCTTAGTATAAACAGTGGGAATAGGGTGGGAAGGCTATGTTGCTCTCTAAGGATCTTCTCAGTTATAAATTTTAATCAATATAATATTGCAAATATAACTTCTCTTTGTTTTACTGCTCCCCATATATACAATGAACATAGAGTGGCCCCTCTCTTGCAGGGTAGTTCTGTTTTATTTTGACATTTACTAAGCATATCCTGTGTTAGGTCCTGTATTGGACACAACTATATCAAACAATAATAGAACAAAATACAAAGTGACAAGGTTAAAGTATGGCCCACCCAGAGAGGCCCTTGAAGGACCCGGAAGTAAGTTTTAGTTTATATGAAAAATAAAGATGTGGAAAACAAATGGTGAGTATCAAGGAAATGAAATAATTTCTCCCACTTGATCACATGCCCTATAGCAACACAGCAATAGAATGTTAAGACTACTTTGTGTGCCCTGATTAAAAAGCAGGATGGACAGGAAGTAGCTACTTCATGACCTAAGGTTTCCCCAAAGAGACAGGAATTGAGAGACTGGAGGCTGGACAAAAGATAAGCATGGGTAACACCAACAGGAGAGGTACTATTTGGTTCACCTGACACAAAACTGAGTGGAGATTCCTGAAAACTTACTAATGAAGCTCCAGGAACACAGGGGATTTAATAAAAGCATATACACATCCTGAAAAAGACCATATTAACCCACTTGGATAGGAGAATACAGCAAAAATGACTGAAGATACATTCTGCTGACTAAGGTTATCTAAGAATTCCAATGCCATCACACATATTAATGTATCACATGGTATCTTCAGTTCATTTATCAACTTAATATAATTATATAAAATAATGTTGTCATAATAATGTTTGTTCAATATGCCAGGCAAACACAGAAATGCTGTGAAAAGGGCATTTCCAGCTGGCAATATTCTTTAAAACAAATTACTTAGGAGAATTCTTGAACAATGGATAGAAACAGGAGGTGCTTCATACAAAGAATAAGACCTCGTTTCCTGGAGTCATGATATTCAAAGGCTAGCTAGGCACATAGGTATGTATTCAACTATTCATGTGAAAATATTGTGATGATCAAATGGATAACTTAGGTAAAAAGATGCTATAAACTATCAATCACAACACACATCACATATAAAGCCTATTAGTATTAGTAGTAGCAGTAGTGGTATTGTCACAGAGCAAATCCTGATTTGGACCAACTTCCTTATAATGAAGTGGTATAATCTTTCTCTGTGATCATTTCAGTAGCATTTAAATAGCGTCTGTTTCTAAAAATCATTATTTTCTGCGAGTCTATGTTTGTCACTCAGCTGTGCATTAATGTTTTAACCAAGCCTTACAATACCAGTTCAGTCAGTAATATAATCCTCCACTTATTCTTTCCATTTTGAATGTCTCTTTTTAGTTTATTGCTCTGCTTTCACACAGAACTTGTCTGAATGGTCTGGGTGCTTTCAATTGGGTCTTATCAGAGATCATGGTTATTGGAACTCTCTGTATTTTACAACTTCCATTTCATTAATGCCAACACTAATTTGTGGTCCTATCCAATACCACCCCCATAAGATCTGCATGAATACACACTGGATTTCAATCTGCCATTCAACAACCATGAGGTCCTTTATGTTCATTATTAGCCAATCAAACAGTCCCAGATTCTTTTCTCCACATTTTTTTTCATAGTGAAATCATTTTGTTATTATTCCAAAGCAGTTGCTTGGTAGGAAATAATAGGAAAAACTTAACCATAACAGCTCTTCTTCCTCTTTTTTTTTCAAGCAAATGAAACTGTTTCAGCCTGGAAATTCCAGTTCAAATCGAGGTGCCAAGGGGCCGGGGATATAGCTCAGTGGCGCCTGTGCCTGACTGGCAAGCACAAGATCCTGAGTTCGATACCCAGTTCCCGAGGGAAAAAAAGAAACAAATTGAGGTGTCAATTTGTTTGTTAAGAACCTCTGTCCCTCAAATAGCTCCTACTCAGGACTATCTTATGGTATATTATAAAATGGGCCTATTTTTCATCTTTGAAGGATCAAAAGGACTATGTTATGCTCTAGCAGAATGTCAAACCAGGTTGACAAACCCCAATGATCTGGTAGATCCAATGCCCCATGTATCAGGGTGATCTCATTTCCAATGCCTATCATTTTCTTCTCCAGAATGCTAGGTCCTGGGGTCATTATCATGGAATTCTCCTGGGTTTAATTACATGGTTAAATGATTTCTCTTTCACATCATTTCAACCCCATGCATCATTACCAAAAGTATTTCAGACTGCTATAATGTTCTGCATTTCCCATTCCAACAAATGCACTGTCCTTCAAGTTCCTCATGTAATTTTCTTTTCTGCAACAAATTTCAGTTGCAAAATTGGTTTACATAAGTTTGGCTGTTCACATTTTGAGATAAATTCAAACTAGGATGAATGATAGTAAATAAAGGGAAATAACAAATGGCAGAGAGTCTCATTCAGCAAAAAGGTGTGGTGAACTTCAAGAGGGGTTGTTTTTTGGTGCTGTTTTTAATGATCAAAGATCTCCAAAGTGACTCTTGTCACATGATAAAGACCTGAGAACTACTTCCTTCCCTCCCACTGAGAGCTTGTTTTTTGCATGTTGTGTTCCCTAGGAATTGGACTCTGAGATGATCTATGCGCAGAGCTGTATTGGAGAGTATTTTGGATTCAACAGCCATGGGCAGAGGGAGAAACTGGGCTATGGGTACAGTCACAATAGACAAAACAGCTCCACAGAGAGGTCTGAAGCAAGAATAGCCCTTCAGAGTTGCTTCCAGTCCAGGCAGAGATCAGGTATTTTACCTCACCAGGGACCAGTCAAGAAGGGTTAACCTTGGCCAAGAATGTTCTCCCTGCAGTGAGAATAATTCCAAGGGAGAGACATCAGCCAGCAACCTTCCAGCGCAAGAGAGTAAGTCCTTTAGATCTGCAGGGGGGATCTGAGGGCTGCAGCCCAGCATGCAGGCTCATGGCAACCCTTTATCTTATGAAATATCTAATCAACCACCTTGTACTCAAACAGGCTCCATGAGAAGATCTTTCACCACAGCTACTTAAATCCTATATGATGGCTGGCACCAATCTGCTTAACAGTTTACTATTTATGAATTTTAAAATATATAGTCACCCCTATTTTTACAAAGTGCAAACCTCTATTACTTGTGGCATAGGCAAAAGAAGAGAGTTTTTGTTTGTTTTTGGCTTGAGTCAGCTACTTCTATGTCTTAAAGTAACACTTCACCTGGGCAAAACTTTGTTTCTTCAGCAATAAAACATGGATAATGATATTTACTATACCTTCCTCATAGGGCTATAAAAAGAAACAATGCACATGAACCACTGTATAAACAATAAAATGTCACACAGAGTTGGTAACTTTTGGCAGAGTACATGCTTAAAACATACATGTCGAATGGCTATATGAACATGATTACAATTTCCTCTCATTGCAACAAGAGTCTATGGCCCCTGGCTTCCTGGCAGCACACTGCAGTTCAAGGTCTCTCAATCTAGCAGCTTATGTAAAAAAACAAGTAAGATTTAGTGTGATGTGAGGACAAACCCTCTGCTGTGACAAACAGCACAGCAAGAATTGTTTCTCCCCTGCCATCATGGCTTTCATCTTGAAAACTATGGCATGTCTCCAGGAGTAACTGATAGCATTGCCTAATTGAATCTAAAAATAGCTCTTTATTAAATTATGCCTTAAAATATGTTATAATAGACATCCACTAATATTCAAGTACTAAATATTCAATTAGCTCACCCTGCAAGCAACTTGTTTTCAGGTATCTTGAAAGCATTATGATTTGGTCTGGATCCAGGTCTGGATCCCTTATCCTAAATTCCCAAATCCAAAAAGCTATGAAAACCAAGTTTTTACCTAATTCATTTGGTAGGAAAACCTGACCTAAACCTATATGAGGTTGTTAATGATTTTTATTTACCCCTCTTAGTGTATTTCAAACAGAACTATGGATGTGTTTGATCATAAGGTGATATCCAGACTCAAATGATGGTATTACAGCTCACAATGCATGTGCTTTAAGGCTTCAGATATGATAATGCGTGGGCCTATGATCATAGCCTATATTTATTAAGGAGCTGTGATGTATCAGGAACAATGGTTACTGTTTTGCATCTATTATCTCAATTAATTCTCACATAATCTTAACAGATATAGCTGAACATCTGCCCCATTTTACAAATGAGAAAATTGATCCATGAAGAGTACACAAATTTCCCAAGTCATACAGCAAGTAAGTAGTAGAGCTAGAGATTGAAAAGCACACATTTTGACTCCAGAGTCTGTCTCCCCCTTTTGTAACAAGCTCCTATTAGGGAATCTTACAGGAGTCAGCAACAGGCCAAATGAGTTGTCTCTGAGGACACACTGTAAAAATTTGTGGTGATTTGAAGCACAGAGTAACTTCTATTTATATTACTTAGGGAGAAAGAACCAACAGAATGTGCATGGGTAAAGTGTGTGTGTGTGTGTGTGTGTCTGTGTGCGCATGCATATGTAATGGCTTGCATTTAGACATCCCCTCAAAGCCTCATGTGGTCATAGGTGGGGTCTTTCAGAGGTGGGTGGACCTAGAGTGTATGATGCTCGGATTATGTGTATGATGCTGGGATCAAGGGTGTGAGATTACTAAATTAGTTCACTGCTTGGATTGAAATAGTTCTGGAAGTGGATAATGGGAAGGCCCACCCTAGGTGTGAGTGCTACTCACCCTAAGAGTAGGTAGCCTGAATAGAATATAAGGAACAGAAAAGAGGGCTGCTGTGGCTGCTTGCTTCTTTCCTACTTACTGCCTTCTGCCTGCCATGAACTGTTTCTCTTCTGTAATGCCATTTTTCCTTGGAGCCAGTCAACTTCAACCTGAAGCCTCTACAAACTGTGAGCTACAATAAACTCTTCCTCCTTTAACCCTGGGTGTCAGGTATTTTGATTCATCAATGAGAAAAGTAACTAAGACTCTGTGTGTGTGTGTGTGTGTGTGTGTGTGTGAGAGAGAGAGAGAGAGAGAGAGTGTGCATGTGTGTGTGTGTTTATGTGTGTGGAGAGAGATTTTTAAGGAATTCGTTCACACAACTGTAGGGGTTGGCAAGTCCAAAATTTTCAGAGCACACTAATAAGCTGGAGGAGATCCAGGGAAAAGTTAATGTTGCAGCTGAAGTCAGGAAGAATTCTTTCTACCTTGGGGGAGGGGGAAGTCAGGTTTTGGTTGTTGTTTTTTGTTTTGTTATATATCTTTTCTCTTAAGGCCTGCAACCATTTGGATGAGACCTACCCATATTATGGAAGGTAATCTTGTTTTTTCCAAGTCTTCTGATTTAAATGTCAATCACTTCTAAAAATACTTTCACAAGGACATTAAACTAGGTATTTTACTAAATACCTGGGTAGTGTAGCCTAGCCAATTTGACATATAAAATTGGTCATCATACTACTCTTATGATAATTATATACCCAGTGAGGTATATAATGGAGGTATATAATGGTACCCCTAGAGAAAGAGATGCTCCAACACATAGGCTCCCTATTACCTACTTCTATGTAAAAATAGCAAGGGATTTGATAAGATACAAGCTGGACCTCTCAGCTTTCACCAACAAGGGTATTACATCTGTGGGATTGCGTTTGTTAGTACTGTTGGGTTTCACAAATGACACATATACATCTGAAGCCAGACTTTTGTGTTTCTATTTTTTTATTTTTAAAAATGTTTTTAGGAGTACATGTTAGCAGTCAATGATTACATTCATCTTGGGGAGTCGGTGCATATACATAACACATCCTAACTCTTTTATATTCCTTCCCTTCCCCTCCTTCCTTCCATCTCCTGGTCAAGGGAGTTATAATCAGGGTGCCTGGACCAATGAATCTCCCTGTTTCAATGCTTAAAGTCAGGAAGTTAGCAGAAATTTCACCAGTGACAACCAAACAAGGGGCAGCTAAGAAACAAGCAGAAGTTTCTTACCAAACACAGTTCTGAGCTTGACCTTCTCCCCCAACCACCTCTACCACCACCAGTCTTGGTTCATCAATTGTGTTAGCAAGGAGTCCAAAAATCTTAAACAGCAATCACTTTATTTTAAATCAGAAAAGAAACAAATTGAGGGTACAGTATATGTTTATATTTTCCCTTTTGATTGGAAAGACTAGAAATGACTTCAATGGAGAGATAGATGAAATGGGAGAAGGCCTATTTTCTCTGCCATAAATGTAGGTTTCAGGCCCCTTCAGTGAATTACAGAGGGGTGGGTGGAGGTAGGGGTTGGGAGGGTGGAGGAAATATTCTGGGGTCCTTGGCACATAGGAATATGATCTACCCCAAGTAGCTGGGGAGAATCAGAATACAGAACAGAGCATAGGTCTTCCCATGGCTTCCATGGCTACAGCCAAGTCTTCTCTGTCTTCTTCCCTCTTTTTTATCCATTCTGAAGGGCTCAAAAATATATCTATGGGGCTGAGGATTTAGCTCAGTGGTGCTGCTGCCTGCTTCCCAAGCGCAAGGTACTGAGTTTGATCCCTGGTACCAAAAAGAAAAAAAAATTTATATAT
>NW_004624761.1:24758172-24769445 GCF_000247695.1 Heterocephalus glaber
TTTTTTAAAAGTTATATTAATACATATGTAATAGATACATACTTTTTCTTAATCCAAATTGAGGTTATCTTTGTTTACTTAAAATTTTATTATTAGAGCTAGGTGTGGTGGTGCACACCTGTAATCCCAGCACTCTGAGAGGCTGAGGCAGGAAGATCTCCAGTTTGAGCCCAGCCTGGGCAATGTAGATATTTTGTGAGACCCTGTCTCAAAATAAATATAAAAAAGGGCTGGTGATGTAGCTCAGAGCAAAAGCTCTGGGTTCAATCCCCAGTACTGAAACACACACACACACACACACACACACACACACACACACACACAGAGTAAATTCTCAGCACTAAATATTTGCAGTTGCTAATGTCATAACTAACATATCTGAACAAAGATTTTTGCCCATATTTCCAATTATTTCCTCAGGATTAATATTCTAAGTGAAACTGTAACCAAATTCTATAGACCTGCTTCTTGGAGTGCCAAGCCAATAATCACAAACAGGAGATAAAAGATTAGAGAAGTTTATTACAACACATAAGAGCACTGGGGATAATTCCCAAATCTCTGCAAGCAAACAAAGCAAGGGCTTTTATTGGGGAAATTCACATATTGCATGAAAGATCTGTCATTACATGTAGAGGTAGACACATTCTTGATCATGCTCAGTTCAGTATCAGGCTTCTTGATACACTGCACTTTTCAAATGGTGAACCGGAAGACAGGAAGAGAATTTAGTATTATAATGAGCAAAGCGTATGATAGGTCAAAAGGCTGGGTCAGAATGACTCAGGGATTTTGGCTGATGCCCTGTAAGTCTCTCTGGAGGGCCTTATCTGAAACTAAAAGCAACTTTAGAGGCACATTTACAGTTATTTAAAGGAGCAGTAACTTTTCCCTAAAAGCACAGAACATTACTTCGGAAAATATATACTTAGTGGCTAACTGGGTCAAAAGCTATAAACATTTTTAGTTTTTAATACATGCTGCCAAATTTTTCATCAGAAATGTTGCATAACTCTCTCATCCATGATATTTATTTTTCTATACACTGCCAGGGCTAGCTATTTTGCTTTGGAATTTTTGAAGAGAGTCAAATATCCAAAAACGTGGAATTTCTTTATTTTCATATATTTGAATACTTGTGACATTAAAGTTGATTTTAAAATAATTACTAAACAGCTATGTTTCTTCAGTCAACCTTCTCCTTATAAACTTAAATTATATTGGGATGATGGTCTTTTCTATTTATAAAGTCTATTTAAATAATAGATATTAACTATATTTAATTGCTCATTTTTGTCTGTTTATAAACCTTTTAATTAAATATATTTTTAATCATATAAACGTTCCTATTAAATGTAATAAAGTCAAACAACCATTCTTATTTCTCCTTCAGAGTTATACCTTAAAAGTCTTCTACCATCCTAAAGTGCTTGTTCTAATATTTTATGGAGTTTTGTCTTTACATTAAAATTTTAATCCACATAGAATTGAGTTTGATGTAAGCAGTGAGGGAATACTTTTACATTCGTTTTTCTTAAGGAATTAGAAAATTACATAAAAACTATCTTTGAATAACCCATGTAGTCACTCCCTGTTTCTGTTTTCCTTTACTAAATTGGAAATGAGTCTGCCTTTTGGCCTCCTAATTTGATTCATCATCTGGTGCCTAATTCCTGGCCAAACATAGTTTTAATATTTACAGCTTTACAATATGTTTTTAAATCTGCTGGGCTCAGACTCCACTTGTGATGTTTATATTGACAACTGATTGTCAATTTGATCAGCTTGAGAGCCACTTAGGGTGTGGAGGTATAATGCTGGGGTCTGTATCTGGTCCTTGGCCCCTTTCTAACACTGATGTCCTCCTCTGCTTCCAGGCTGTCAGGAAGTAAGTAGCTTCACTTCCCTGTGCCATCTGCCATGATGTTCTACTTCACCTCAAACCCACAGCAATGGAACCAGCCAACCATGGACCAAAGCCTCTGAAATCATAAGCCAAAAATAAACCTCTCTTCCTTGAAGTATCAGATACTTTGTCCACTGTCTTAAAAGTAAACATATACTACATGTTTTTAAACCTTCAGTTTGCATTGTAATCTATCCTTGCCTTGATTATGAAACGTTTTCCTAAAGAAGGGTGTGAACAATATATACCTTTTAAACAGATTTCTATACCTATATAACTGAAAAATGTTGTAAATTCCTATATAATCCCTTGGCTTTAATTGTGCCCTTTTCATTTGTAGTTAATAAGAGCAGTGTAACTAACTTAAATGCAGATGGCCCAACTGAAATTAACACTTACCACCCTCACCCTATAAGTGGTTTCCATCTTTGTTTCAATGGAGAGGATTAATTTCCTATCACTTCAAAATACTCACTTTCCACTCATTTTGACAAATATCACAGGCAATGTAAAATAGTAATTTTGGGGGATTTATAAGCAAAGGAAAAACCTTTCCTTTAAAAAATAATAATTTATCCAGAAGTCTGGTATGTAAAAATATATCAAAGTAAAGGTGCCCAGGTTGAAGGAAAGTGAAAAACTTGGATCCCTGCTAGTAACACTTACCCCTAGCTAAGAACCAAGGTCTCCACCCCTCCTGAGACCTCTTGAATATAATATAAATCACATCCTGCCATATTTGGCTCAAGATCTGCCAATGGCTTCTCCCCACACAATGAGATTAAACCCAAAGACCTTGCCTTTCCCAACTTATTCTAGCCTCTGACTACTTCTCAGTCTTTTATGTCCTACCAGATTTTTCTTTCCACCCTCTCCCAACCCATTCCACCACCCTGAAAAACCATTCTACTACTGCTACTGTGCTTATTACTTCATGAAAAAGACAAACATTTTTGCCTCTTAGGTCCTTTGTATTTGCTTTCCTATTTAAAATGCTCTTGCTCCAAGAAACTCCATATTTCCTCCACTTACTTAAGGTCTTTACTAAAATGCTATTTCCTCAGAGATTCTTCTCAGCTGCCCTGTATAAGGCAGTACACTCTCATCTTCAGCACTCTGTAGTCTTTTTACCAATTTTTCTTCTTGGCATTTACATTGTTGACCATATATATATTAATATGTATATATAATCAATGTGAGCTCGTTAGGATAAAAAACTTGTTTTACCACCAACTCATAATATGGTACCTGACACATAGCAGGTGCTCAATAAATACACTCTGCCATGTGTTCTGAGGTTCCACTGAGCTAAATCCCTGGCCCAATAAATACAGTGGTGCCTTGGTTCAGAAATGCTTTTTGTGAACAATTTGGTTTATAAGCAGAAGTGTTTGGCAAAATTTGTTTTTGTTTGTGAATTCTGCATCGAGTAACAAACACAACTGTGGCCATCTTTTTTGCTTGAACACAAATGTGGCCATTTTCCCCAGAGCTGTGGAACCAATTAAGTTTGTGAACTGAGGTACCACTGCATGTGCTAGCTGAATGAATGAGACACCTATGCATGGCTCATGGAACAATTTTAAACCTCTGTAATCCAGCTGGAGGTGTAGCTTTAGTGGTAGAGTGCCTGCTTAGCATGCACAAGGTGCTAGGTTTCATTCCCAGTACCCAAAGCAAAACCCAAAAATACCCAAATAATTAAAACTAAGTAACATCTTTGTAATGAATTTTCAAATATTTCTATAATACTATTCTATAAACAAATAAGGGAATACTGTCAAAACTGGCATATAGGGTGGGGGCTATAACTCAGAGATGGAGCACCTGCTTAGCATGTGCAAGGCTGAGTTTGATCCCCAGCACCACGAAACAAAAACAAAAACAAAAGACCTGGCATATACATAATGTCCTAGAGTGTGCAAGTTGTTTGATTATCCATGGTTTCTGTCTTGGACCTAGATTCCCTCCACTGCTGTCCTTCACGGATGTCATTATAGTGTTGCAGTTGTCCACTTTCACTTGGTGCTTGCATAACATGCAGAATCATAAACCAGGCCCTAACTTTCCCTGTCAACTGATCAGTGTACCTCCCATGAGGTCACTGGTGCATGTTGGGGGATAAAAGACAGTATAGCATGAGTAGGAACGATGGGCATTTAGGCCTCTTCTTTATGAAGTTTATTTCTACCTTGTTATGGTTTAGATCTAAAATGTCCTCCAAAAATCTCATGTGTTTGTAAGGTTAGATCATGGGGGCACTGTACTCCTCAGTGGATTCATGCACTGATGAATTCAGTAGTTCATGTGCTGGTAGAAGGCAGGGGCTGGTTGAGGGTGTAGGTCACTAGGGGCATGACCTGGAAGGATATATTCTTGTCCTTGGCTTCATGCCTCACTGCTCTGCTTCCTGCCTGCAATGAAGTGAGAAGCTGTCCCCTGTCATGCACTTCCACCATGCTACTTTGCCTTGCAGCAACCAACTGTGGGCTGAATCTGCTGAAAACCATAAGCCAAAATAAACCTCTCTTCTTTTAAGTTGTGAGTATTAGGTATTTTGTACCAACAACAAGAATGTGACTAATACATACTTTCAGAACCAGCTCAGGCCTAATCTCACATATACTACTTTCATGTGATGACAGACTGTTGCTATGAAGCACCCAGTTCATGATGGACAGTTCAGATTGCATGATAATCTGTTGTCCCATGATTAAGTATTCAATTTCCACTAAGGCCAAGTAGCAGGCCAGGAGCTGTTTCTCAAAAGGTGAGTTGTCGGCAAATGATGGCAGAGTATTGCTCCAAAATCCTAGGGGTCTCCACTATGATTCACCAATGAGAGCCTGCCAGAGGCCCCAAACAGCACCCTATCTGCCACTGACATCTTAAGTACCAGTGGATCTGCTGGATCATATGGCCCAAGTGGCAGAACAGCCTAGACCTGGACACTTCTCTTGTTCTGGGCCCCATTCAAAACCAGTAGCTTTTTGAGACACTTGGTAAATGGGCCAGAGTAACACACGCAAATGAAGAATGTGTTGTCTCCAAAATCCAAATAGGTTACTAAGTGTTAGGTCTTTCTTGGTTGTAGGAGGGGCCAGATGCAGCAACTTGTCCTTCACCATATCTCTGTATGCCCCAAACCACTGGATACCTAGGAATTTCAGAGACAGAGGGCCCTTAAATTTTACTTGGATTTGTTTCCCAATCTCTCACATGTAAGTGCTTTACCAACAAGTCCTGAGTGGTTGCTACTTCTTACTCATGTGGTCTAGTCAGCATGATGTCATCATGTAATGGGCCAAAGATACCTCATGGAAAAGAGAAAGGATCCCTGTGAACTAAGTTGTGCCACAAGGTTGGAGAGTTGATATAACTACCCAAGTAAGACAGTATAAAGGTGTATTGCTGGCCTTGCCAGCTGAATGCAAATTTTTTCTGGTGGAAAATAGGTATGGAGAAAAAGGCATTTGCCAAATCAATAGCTGTATACCAGGTACTGGCAGATGTGTTAATCTGCTCAAGCAAGAAAACCACATCTAATGCAGCAGCTGCAACTGGAGTCACCACTTGATCAAGGTTACAGTAAACCACTGTCATCCTTAAGATGCATATGTCTTCTGCACAGGCCAAAAAGGAAGGTTAAATTGGGATGTGGTAAGAAACACTAACCCTGCATCTTTGAAGTCCTTGATGGTGGCACTAATCTCTCCAGTCCCTCCATTGATTCAATATTGTTTCTGACTATTTTCCCAGGTAGAAACAACTCTAATGGCTTTCATTGGCCTTTCCCACCATAATAGCCCTAACACCACATGTCAGGGAACTAATATGGGGATTCTGCCAAGTAATAAGCATATCTATCCCAATTATGCATTCTGGAATTGAGGAAATGATTACAGGATGGATTTGAGGACCTACTGGACCTATTATAAGTTGGATCTTGGCTAAAACTCCATTGATCACCTGATCTTCATAGGCTCCTACTCTTATTGGAGGGCCACAATAATGCTTTAGATCTCCTACAATCAACACTAGTTCAGAACCAGTCTCTAATAGTGCCCAAATGTTTGATCATTTTCCTTTTGCCCATAAGTTAAAAAGCCATAAGTTCCTTTGGGGAAAGATGGAAGAGTAACAGTATAAATTTTTGGTAATGCACCAGTTTTCTCAAGGGGACCTTGTCTTCCTTTCATTCAAGGGGTTCTGGGTCTGTAGACTGGCTCAAGTCTGGGAATTGGCTGAAGGGCTATGATTTCTCTGTTGCTATAGTCTGAGGTAGATTTTTATTTGCCCTAAAATTTTTCTGTCTATATAAATCCAATGACAAATTTGTAGGCTTCCTATCTATTTCACTTCTGGAAACACTATGACCAATTATCCAATGCCATACCAGACCAGTCTGATCATTGCTTTGCTTTTGTTGTCCATTATGGTAAGTATTCCCACCTTGATTTTGGCAGTTGAGCGCTGCGCTTAGTCTCTGACACTCCAGGATCCAATTAGAGACAACACATTTAAGTTTTCAAATTGAGTAAATGTAGCACCCAGTGTACGGTCAGGCATAAAGAGAAGAACAATGATGGAACCCATCAAAGATTCTGGTGTTCTCCTCACAAATCTTTCTTTAGTTATTAGTGAAGGGTATGTTTTGTAGACCCTCTCAGTGTGGAGAAGTAGGTTTTACCTGGAAAATCCACTCCACCATTCCCATTTCCCTGAGCTTTTGAATATCCTCATCAATAGTAAACCAACGAGTATCAGGCACCTCCAGCTCGTTCATAGTGGACCATATTTTGATCCATATTTCAGCCAACAAAATAAAATATTAGCACCATTTTTTAACTCTATGAGCTGTGACACTAACTCCAAAATCTCTATTTAATGGACCCATATCAAAAAATTCAGCCTGGGGCCAGGGATTTAGCTCAGTGGTTCTGGTGCCTGCCTTGCAAGCGCAAGGTCCTAAGTTCAATCCCCAGTACCAAAAAAAAAGAAAGAAATTCAGCCTGACCCAGGTTTATGTTTGTTCCCATTATCTCACATCCTTAAAATCCATTCCTATACCTGTTCTCAGTCCTCTCCTTGTAAAAATTTAAAAATTCAAGCAGTTCTTTGGGGATGTAGTATACTTCCTCATGAGTCACACAGTCTACCTCATCTTTAGGAGCCTTCTGATATTTGAGCCTGGTTATAGGCACAGAGGTAAAATTAAGAAGTGAGAAGCTTGATGTGGTGGTGCACACCTGCAATCACAGCACTTGGGAGATTGAGGCATGTGGATTGCTCTTAGTTTGAGGCCAGTCTACACTACATAGCAAGTTCATGTCCAGCCTGGAATAGCAAGATCCTGTCTCAAAAAAAATTTTTTTAAATAAAAGTAAATGGTAAAGGTGAGTCCTGAGGAGCATCAGCATTGTCTTGCTTGTTAACTGAGTCATGGAAGGTTATTACTGTTTCCAAAGGCACCTCTATCTCTTCTTCAGACATAAGTAGAAAGACCAACCCCACAGGAAGTGGGACGGGGAGATGCTTCTGTCACTGAAGATAGAAAAATCTCTTCCTCTGAAAAATAGTATCATCAGAATTTAGAAGCTCGGTGTCTCAAGGAACTTAGGTTTCTCTCCAACATCTCCATCCCAATTTATGGGATTCCATTCCTTTCTGACCGGCACCCTCACTTTAACTGTAGATACCCTTCAAGGCTGAGTGTTAAACTTGCACTGTAATTCATCCAACTGCATTATGAGGGCTTGTGTTTGGTTTTTGGCAACTTCAGATCTATAGCTAAAGAGAGAAGATTCTCCTTCAATACATACTTAGAAGCCTTTAGATTGTTAATGTGTGTGTGTAGCTTTGAATTTGAATCTTTGAGCTCATTATTTTATTGTATTAGGTTGTCCATAGATACCAAGAGCAACCAGCTAGCATCATTATATTTCTTATTCTTCCAAAAATGTTCAAAAGCATTGTACATAAAGACACTAAATTCCTTGCATCTAATAAGTAGCGAATTAGGATAATCAAATGCATCTATCTGTGTATTACAGTTCACATCATGGTACCAAAATCTGTATTAGTCATTTTCCCATCACTGGGATAAAATACCCAACACTAACAACTTAAAAGATGAGGGGTTTATTTTGGTTAATGGTTCAGTCAACACTCAGCTGACTTCAAGGCAGAAATGGTATGATGGATGGGTATGGTAGAGGAAAGCTGTTTAACCATGGTTAGCCAGGAAGCAGAAAAAGAGAAAGGAGTCCAGGACAAGAAGGTATCCTTCCAGTTCTCACCCTAAGTGACCCACCTCCAACAAGTCCTGCTTCCCAACAGCATATTTAGCTACTGAACTGCTCAACAGATGAATCCACTGATTAGTATAGTGCCCCCAAGATCCCATCACCTTCCAAACACATAAGACTTTTGGAGAACACTTCAGATCTAAATAGGTTTGTGGATAGTAGAAATGAATTTCATGAATACAGATTATTTTTAATCACAAATTTCATGCTGCACCAAAAAAGGAAGTGTGAATGCCAGCCATTGGCTACTATTGGATGTGTCTTCCTGACATCCACCAATACTATAGTCCACAAAGTATAAAACATCTACCAAGTGCAAAGATCTTTGTACAAATGAGGTCACTGACTTTCTGCTTCTACTCACACCCTGCAAGAGGGGTCACATTGTGCTACAGCATGTCTGATCATTTCTTCCCAAAATTCATATCCTGAAACCCTAACCCCAAAATGACGGTAATGAGGTGGAATCTTTAGAAGGTAACTGGATCACTTGCTTGAACTAGCCAGGCCCTTCCATCATGTGAGGACACAGTAAGTAGATGTTCAAGTAAGTCACTTGGGGTGAGACCTATGAACCAGAGATCGGCCCTCATTAGATATGAAATCTACTACTGCTTTGATATTGAACTTCTCAACCTCCAGAATGGTGAGAAATAAATGTGCGCTGTTCATAAGCTATGTAGTTTATGGCATTTGGTTATACTATCCAAAAATATTTTATACCCACATACAGAGCATTAATTGTGCCTATCAAGCTGTGTCTCCCAGGCCTGACATACAATATCTCCACCGTGAAATTCTTGCTGTGCCATTCTTATGCAACATCTTTTCTTCTTTTACCTGTACCTCAGAACCCAAGGATTTCTCTTATTTGAACATTTAGGGGCTTTCCATGGGCTGTCCCAGCATATCAAAGCACAAAGCTGAGGCCCACTTTGAAAAATACACTTAGAGATTGAAGCAAAGAAAATGATTTAAATAAACACAACAAAACTATATTCCCCTCAAAATCACTCAACCTAGTATCTTGGCATTTTCATTAACATTCACTTAGTAAGACTTTTACTACAGGAGGAAGAAGTCCAAAGAAATGTAGCCCAAGACACTGGAAATAAGATGGGTTATTCTGGGCATTGCTTTAACTCATATTTAAACTGAAGTTAACACGATGGAGCCCTCTGTTCTGTTACTGATAAATTAAGGCTTGACATGTTTATTAACCCTTAATCTTTTTTTCTTTTGGTATTGGGGATTGAACTCAGGACCTCTTCACTGAGCTACATCTCCAGCACCCCCCCCTCTCTTTCCCAGTACTGGGAATCAGAACTCAGGACCTTGTGCTTGTCAGACAGGCACAGCCTCACTGAGCTACATCCCCAGCCCTATAAAACCTTGATCTTAAAAGATACTTTAAATTGTTTCCTCTGTCTGGAGCATTCTTCTCCTCTACTCCTGGATGGCCCCTATTCATCTTGCAAGTCTCAGGTGCTCTCCCTGTTAGTGCCTCAGGGAGGTTGTCTCTGCCTCCTCTCCCACCCTAGGAGGATTTCCCACTGCCCCCTCCCCATACAGTACCAGAAAGTTTGAACTTTTCCTTCGGTGCTGTTACCTCCTCTATAATCAATGTGCATTCACCTTTTCATATCTGTCTCTCCTACCAGACTACAAGTGAGCTCCAGTCTTTTGATTACTGTTGTAGTCTCATAATCTAGCATGAAATAAGTGCTCAATCTGGTGAATAAAGAAATGAATAAATACAGCCTGAAATGTGTGACAACACTACCATGGATATTTGTGAAATCCCAGCTTTGTTAGGGTAACAGGGTCCCCTCCACAAGAAAAGTGATCCTTGGAACAAGATGTAGAGCATTTTTTTCAAGGCTGTCATTCCTATCCTTTCTCGTGGGATAATTCAGATCCTTGCAGGTATATCTGAAGGGTTAGGAAGCCTATGGAATCTTGATGAGGTTCTGAGCAAAACTAACCTTAATATTTTTGAAATGTCAGGTCAATGGTCATTCCAAAGCTTCAAACAGACAATTTAAAAAAACAAAAGAAAAAAGTCAAGCAGTGATTTTCAAGGTCTAGAGGACCAAAAGCAGCAATACTCTTGGCACTGAGTCATTCCTCCACTTGTAACTTACTTTTTCCTCGATACCTGAAGAATTGCAGCTTTTTGAGCATCAAGAGGCAGCATTCTTGACATATAAACTATATTGTGCTTCCAATGGACACCACTGCTGATGATGGTGTGAATTTCCAAGTAGTGTTTTGGCATAGCATGTCAACTAAGCAGGAGAAAAAGAACATGGTGGTCACTAAGTGGTGTCAATAGCTGGTATTCAAGTTGTGGTGTTTACCTTTGAAGACTCCAAGAAATAATTGTTAATTGAGGTGTTTGGGAGGCAAAAAGGGTGTGGGGCAAATGAAGACAGGATCATAAAATCTGAATTTCTAACGTGACTTCATTTGTATCTATAAGGTGATGGTAACCTTTAGGTAATACCTTTATGCATGAGGCACTAGGATAAGGAAAAACCAAGAAAGTTCAGAACATTATGAGTATGGAGTGAGAGAACTCTAAAAACAACAAAAAAGTCTTCCTTGGAGAGCTAGCATTAGAACTGTCATTATTGGCTGCAAGTGTCACAAAGGAACAAGAACTGATATGTGAATGCCAAGGCAGCAAGCAACTATAGCCTGACAATGGTGCCCAGAATGTCACAATCCTGCAAGTTTTTCTAATCCTTATTTAATCTCCTGGGACATTTCTTCCCATAAAAAAATGCATGTTTAATTCTATAGTGAAAAGCAAGAGGTAAACAGATTTTATTTTATAGCCAGCTTACAAAAAGGTATCTACTCTATTAGTGAGTGGTTTTCTATATTTATAAAGGAAATGGGTTCTTGGTGATGATCGTTTCATCTCTGGGGAAACTGATTTTATCTGACAAATACTGAGCCAAATCTGACAAATACTGCTCTAGGTTCTCCAGATACTGCAGTGAACAAAACTCTCTGCTTCCAGAGTTTATACTCCAGGGAGGAGAGGCCAATCA
>NW_004624761.1:24789608-24802080 GCF_000247695.1 Heterocephalus glaber
TTTTGTGGTACCAGGGATCGAACTCGGGTCCTTGCACTTGCAAGGCAGGCGGCGGAACCACTGAGCTAAATCCCCAGCCCTGAGGTGATACTTCTGCAAACCAAGGGACAGCAGAGATTGTCAGCCAGGAGGTAGCAAAGAGGCATGGAACAGATTCTTCCTTTCTGTCTTCACAATGAGTCAATCCTGCTGACACCTTCTGGTTGAATCTTGGACTTTCACGTTTTTCGAGCTAGGGTTTCACTGTATTTCCAAGGCTAGCCTCAAACTCCTGGGTTTGAGCAATTCTCCTGCATCAGCCTACCAAGTAGATGATACTACAGATGTGCACCACTGCTCTGGGCTTGGACCTTGGACTTCTAGCCTCCTGAACCCAAAGAAAATAGATTTCTATTTAAATCAGTTTGGGGCACTTTGTTATGGAAGCCCTAAAAAACTAACATAGCCACTTACAGAAAAAAAGAGCCAAAGATTTTGTAATCATTCACCTTTGATGCTGTAATGGAGGGGAGGGACCCAGACGTTTGAGTGACCAGAAACAATAAGTTAGAGGCACTGTGGATCTTCATGTAATTCATAAAGCTTATTACCAGCTATTTCTCAGACACAAAAGAAGAGGTTTAAATCAAAACAACTCTTTTCTCTAGCCCAAAAGAAGATGCCAAAAGCCCAGCAGCCAGGACATTATAGAATCTAGTTATGAAATTACCACAATTTTTGCAACCAAAACATATTCCTGTTTTTTTTTTTTAAATTGATGCTAACAGAAGGTTTGTTAGCAAACCATAAAATAGTCTAGGCAATCAGAACACAAAATAAATCTAGTTGCTTTCTTGGAGACAAATGACATGGATTAATTTGCAAAAATTCCAGGAAAGTACATAATGTGTGATGTTGCAAAACATCAAATTGCCAAAATTTAATATTATATTTAGCCAGGTGTGGTGGTATATTCCTGTAATTCCAGCATTCTGGGAGGCTAAGGCAGAAGAATTCCAAATTTGAGCCTAGCCTGGACAACTTATCAAGACCCTGTCTGGGGATATATCTCGGTGTGAAAGACCTAGATTCATTCCCTAGTACTAGGAAAAAGAAAAAGACTATATTCACTGGCTCATTTCAGAACATTCTCCATGGAAGTTAGTCCTCCTGTGATACTATAGAATAAAGGCTTGACTTTTTACTGATCATTTCCAGTTATAATACAGTACATACAGAGAGAAAATTATGAGATGGCAGAATGGAAATTGATCTTGCTGGAGAGGCAAACTGTTCTCAGAAACTATAGCACCAATTATTTGACTTATTGTTGTCGTATCTTCTCACTCAACTTTCTCTTAATGACTTTTTTCTCTTTCCCTCCTGGCTTTAATATCCACCTTTATTCTCTTACATATCTCAAGCTTTGAACTTCTGTGTGTGGTGCTTTCAGCTCTTTGGGTGGAATGTTTCCTTAGAAATTGATGGGAAGTGAAGAATAGAGAATAAAAGATTAAATTTACAGAACCTGACAAGGGTACTTTGGTCAAAAAGAAGAATTTTGAGTTAAATTCTTCAAGGATTTGCTTGTGACTTATGGGGAAATTTCTTCAATTTTTTTGTTCTTCTGTTCTCTTCACTTTAAGGGAAAACACCCCCAACATCATAATATTGGGACTATCCATGGACAAATAAACTGATCCATTCCCAAGACCTAATTAAGCAATAATGATCAATTCTAGTATTTCTGGTGAAGTCACTTGGAAAAAGAAACAACAGTTGGTGGCTACAGGCACACTACAAAGGAATAGACAGAATGTAAGAAATGGATCAGCATGAAGAAATAGGAAGCAAGAATGGAGAAATATATTATTAATATCATGGGAATATTCAGATAGATCTCTACAGTACCAGATTATATTTCTAGTCTTTCCAGTTATATGAGGCATAAGCACCTTTAGCTCAAGTCAATTTGAGGTAGTTTCTGTCCCTTACTACTAATAGAGTCCTAATGAAGCTGGATATGAGAAGATAACACCTATAATACAAGCTCTGTGTGAATCTGAAGCAAGAGAATCATAAGTTTGAGACCAGCCTGGGCAACTCAGTAAAATTCTGTCTCAAATAAAATGAAATAAAATGAAAATAAAAAGGGTATAGAATGAACCTCAGTGCTCCTGGGTCCAAACCCCAGTACCTCTTTAAAAACAAATGTCCTTTTGAATCTAGGATTCTATTAGTGGTGGTGGTGGGGAATAGTAATCAGATCAATGATGACTGTTCCATTATACTCTTTAAAAAATGATATACCCATTCCAAAAGGGTCCTAGAAACCTTTTCAGGAAGGAGAGATGATTCCATTGTAAAGAGAGGATGGGGAGGGAATTAAGCTTCCTCTGAATAGCTACAAGAAACAAAGGCTACCAGAAGCAAATTGATTTCAAAACAAAGACTTTCTACTATTTAGAATTATATAAAATGGAATAGGTTGTCTCTAAAACATATTTTGACGGTCAGGGATTTAGCTCAGTGGTTCAGCCACCTGCCTCGTAAGCACAAAGTCCCGAGTTCGATCTTTGGTACCAAACAAAATAAAATAAAATATATTTTAAACATGTTCACTTCCTTCTATCATGACTACTGTTTGTTACATTGGTCAAAGCAATTTTAGCTCTTGTCTGAACTGTTGTCAGAGGCCCCTAAAGTCATTCATTCATCCAACAGATGTTCACTGAACATCTATTATGTGCTAGGCACTATCCTAGATGCTGTGGACTCAGTAGAGGACAAAACAGTCATATCTTTTTACTCTCTGCACTTAAGGAGATTACTCTTTTATCACAGCCTGACAGAGGGTAATAGTCCTGGATTGGAAAGGAGGTAGGGAGTTTGTGTAGGAGGGGAGCTAAGGATACAACTGTAAATAGGGTGAGCAGAGAAAGCCTCCCTGAGAAAGACTGAATATAATGAGGGAGAGAGCTAAGCAGGTATTGGGGAAAGAACATTTCTGGCAGAAGGAACACTGACAGCAAATCTTTTTGGCTTGTTCATGGAGACCAGTGAGACTAACATGGAATGAGAGAAGGAGAGGGTAGAAGAAGTGAGTTCCCAGATGCAAGGGATGGTTGCAGATCATGAGAGACTTAAACTGGCAAATGTGATTGCATTTCACTCTAAGGAAGAGAAAGACAATGAAAGGTAGAGCGGGTGTACGACCATTTTTCAAAAAGGACTACTCAGCTCTATTTTGTTGTTGTTGTTGTTTTTGAAACAGGTTCTTGCTATTGCAGTTCAGACTAGCCTTGAGGTCAGTGTTATGGCGGTGTCTAGATGTCCCCGCAAAGCCTCATGCAGTCACAGATGGGGCTTTTTCAGAGGTGGCTGAATCTAGAGTATGTGATCATGGAATTGATTCATGGTGTAGTGCTAGGATCAAGAGCACTAGGACTAAGGGTGTGAGTGCTACCCACTCTAAGTAGCATGTATAAGATATAAGGGATAGAAAAAGCTGTGGTTGTCCCTTGTTGCTTTGTTATCTTCTGCCCACCATGAATTGTCTCTCCTATGTGATGTTTGTCTGCCCTGACAACCTGCCTTGGAGCCAGCTGATTATAAACTGAAACCTGTATGAACTGTGAGCAAAATGAACCTTGTTCCCTTTAACTTTGCATGTTGGGTATTTTGTCTCAGTAATGAGAGAAAAGTAACTAAGACATTCACTATGTAGCCCAGGCTGGCTTCAAACTTGTGGCAATCTTCCTGCTCAGACTCCTAAATGCTGGATTTACAGGCATGAACCATCATGCCTAGTTCTTGCTTTCAAAATAAATTTTCTCCCTGATGCCAATCTGATTCTCTAAAGTTCAATGTCCACAAAGTGGAATGAATTTTTTAAAACACTGTAAAGTAATACATCAATCTAGTCTTAGATATTTACTCCCAGAAAAATATAATTACATCCATACTAAAAAAAAAAACTGCACTAATTATTCAGAGTATTTGTAATAGCCCTAATTGGGAAACAACCAGAATGTCCTACAAAAGATAATTTTTTAAAAATCAATGGTATATCCCTTCCATCAAATACTACTCAGTAATAAAAAGGAATAACTAGTGATACATGCAACAAATATGTATGATCTCAAAAGCACTAAATTAAGTGAAAAAATCTTTTAAAAATCATATTGCATGATTATTCACTTATATAACTATAGTTGCAAAAGACTTCCCATCAGAAGTGAATGAAGGTACCTGGAACTCCTCTGTTCATCCATTGTGAATGTAGGTCTTGTGAATGTAGGTCTTTCAAAATAGTTTTCTTTTTTAGAAAAGCACTATAGAAAAGAACTTCTCCAATGGAAAACTATGTGCCGTCTACATGTAGGACACCTTTCCCAGTTATCTACTTCTAATTTTCCACTATCTTTGAATTATTTTTATAACTTAAAGTTTACATAACTGATAGACATGCAAACTGGCTGGTCTGGTAGAGGTTCTCTTCCCCAGTGTACCCTTTCCTGGAAATCCATTTATACTTTCAATATTTCTTTATTCTATACCAATTTGTGATTTCCTTTGAACACAGGAGGCCACTGAATAACTAAAGTACTTAACACATGCTCATTTTTATGTCTGTATGACAGTCATGATTTTACCTTTGCTGAAAATTCGCTTTTAAGGACATAAATCTGGTCATGTCACTCCCCAGCTTGCTCGCCTCCAAGACTTCCCGCTATATTTAGAACGAATCGTAAACATCTCTGGTATATGAGGCCCTGCACAGCTTGGACACAGTCGACTCTTGGTACCATATCCTCTTTCAGACTCTTGCCACCTTTATTTTTTTTTTGGTACCGGGGATGGAACTCGGGTCCTTCCGCTTGCAAGGCAGGTGGCGGAACCACGAAGCTAAATCCCCAGCCCTGCCAGGGCACTTTTAACTGCCTGCCCTTCTTTCAGCTCCCTAAGAACATCCAACTTGCTTCTTGCATATAGTGTTCCTTGGCCTGAATTGCTCTTCTCAAGATGGCTTTTTTTTTTTTTTTCGTACTAGGTATTGGATCCAGGACCTTGAACTACACTCCTAACCCTTTAAAGATATTTTTTAAAATTTTGAAATAGGATCTTGCTAAATTGCCCATGCTGGGATCAAATTTGCAATCCCCCTGCCTCAGCCTCCCAGTGCTGGGATTACTAGAATGAGCTACCAAGCCGGGCAGGATGGCTTTATCTCACAAGAGAATTCTCAGCTCAGTTGACCTTGATCCACCTCAGCTCAACTCATTCACCATTCTTCTCAGCCATTCTATCAAAATACTCCCACCCTACCTTGCATCACTGCATCTACCTGAAATAATATTTCTAAGTCAGTAGTTTGTTAACTATCAGCTCTCCATTTTCCCAATTCCCTAACCGTAGAACCTTGTAATCTGGTCACCATTATACCCCTTAGTACTTAGGAAAGTACCTACCACATAGTGGACACTGAATAGCTACTTGTTAAATAAATACAACCTGGGTGACTGACATATCTGGAGGCAGTAAGATCCCTATCTTCGGAGGTATTTAAACATGATTTATACAATCACTTGATAGGGTTGTTGAAAAGCTATCAGTATAGGCTTAGCCACTAGAATAAATTCCTTTCTAGTCCTATGTGCCTATGATTCTATGGCCACCATACTCTTTCACTATGCAATAGGAAAAGTAAAGGTTTCCTTAGTCATTTTACACTGAATGATAGTATGCACACTCCTGTTCCTGCTGCAATATCATCTCAGCATTAAAATGTTGGAGCTAATCAGATATTTAATTTCAAAGTGGAAGGTCATTATCTTGTCACAAAATTTTATTCCAATTACTTTTTTTTCTATTATATGAAATGAATTAAAAGTAGCACAAAACATGGGGAGATCAAACAGTCAATCAGAAGCTCATTAAATATCATTGAAATTGGTGCAATAAAAAGCATTTCCCATGGCTGAGTTATTATTTAAAAGCTATATTCGAGATGGCACACGGAATTGACATACTGCCAATCAAAAAAATCACCCTGTCCATAAATAGCCCCTTGACTTTTAAGAGTTCACTATTTTTTGGGGGATAAGAGTAAATATCTGAAAAGAATTAAAGCATGAATGTAATTACCATGCCATCAGCCCCTATGAGACCCCCCAAGAAAAGGTATCAGCAAAGCCAGTATCTGATAATTTAGACTACAATTTAGACCAAGATATTTATTGAGTGCTACCAGTGATTCTTTTTTTTTATAAACACTTCAATACATTTCACTTGTACTTAAGAGTTGTAAAATAACAACTCTGGTTTAGAGGAAATAAGAAAATGGCTCATTCTGAGCCAAATATAAGTGACCATGGCCCAGAAACACAGATTTAAGTTACCCTGAATAACATGATCCACTGTAGAAGAGGTGTGAACTTTCATGATGCAGAAAAAGGTCATAAATCAATAAATTTACCTCTGTGGGGGGCATTAGATAGGTAGACTACAACAGAGAAATCTCTTCTGTAGGTTTCAGATGTTAATAACTTTCTTAGCTTTATAGTGGATGGAGATTAGAGGTCTGCTAAGTTAGCGATACATTCCAAGCTTCACCTAGTCTTCACGAGAGTGTTAGGTCAGATACAGAGGTGAAAGTAAATGGCCATTAGAGGTACTAAGATAGCCCAAGCTAATTTTGCCTTTCAATCTATAACATTCCATCTCTCCACAATCAGAATGTTCTACTTAGTCAAGGGCAAACAGTCTGGAAGATCATTAATATAGATGTGGCTTCTTGAGAGAATTTCAGTGCCACACATTATGTACAATCCTCAATTAAGTACAATCCCAGGCAGAGAAGAGTGCTCAGTTATAATTTTAAAATTATGTATAACTCTACACTTGGAGTACATCCCATTTTGTTATTTATTTATTTATTTATTTATTTATTTATTTATTTATTTTTGGTGGTGGTACTGTGGATTGAACCCAAGACCTTCACACTGAACTACATCCCCAGCCCTTTTTAATTTTTTCTCTTTCTTCCTCCCTCCCCACCCCACCCTTCTTTCTTTCTTTTGACAGGTTTCACTAAGTCATTAACCTGTCCAAGGTGGGCTCAAATTTGCAATCCTTCCTCAGACTCCAGACTCCTGGAGGGCTAGGATTATAGGTGTGTGCCACCATTTCCAGCTCCATTTTATTTTCTAAGGAGTTATTATTATGCACTCCATTTTCCTATGGACACAAACACAGGTACCTTCTCACACAAATATCTGAAAGTGAATCATTTTAAAATTTCTAACAGTCTTCTTCTGGGAGCCATCTTTTTTTATTTTAATTTTTTTCTTTAGTCAAACCACTGTCAGTTCTTTTTTGGACTGCCATAATAAAGTGCCTGAGATTGGGTACTTTATAAACAATAGAAGTTTATTTAGTTCATGGTGCTGGGGGCTGGGAAATCCAAGATTGAGGGGGCACATCTAATGAGGGACTTGCTCCTTCATCATAACATAGTAGAAAGCATCACACCCTTGAGAGCGAGCAACAAATTGAGCTCAGAGTCTCAAGCCCTTTTACACTCAGCATTAATCCATTCACAAGGATGAAGCCCTCATGACCTAATCACCTCCCATTAGGCTTCACTTCCCAACACTGCTGCAGTGGGGATTGAGTTTCCAACACCTGCTTTTTGAGGGACACAGTCTGATGTAGGTCCCCCAAATCATGTCCTTCTTACATAAATTCATTCCATTCCACATATATTCATTCCATCCCTATAGCCCCAAAGTCTTTTTTTTTCTTTTGTACCGGGGATGGAACTCAGGTCCTTCCCCTTTCGAGGGAGGCAGCCGAACCACTGAGCTAAATCCCCGGCCCAGCCCCAAAGACTTTAGTCCAGTGCCAACTTAAAAATCAAAAGTTCAGAGTCTCATCTAATTTAGATATAGGTGAAACTAAGGCACAATTCTTCCTGAGGCAAATTCCCCTTCAGCTGTGAGTCAGTAAAGTCAAACAAGTTATCTATAGTACTTTCAAACTGCAGCAGTGGGGTGGGGATTAAGTCTAAAACCCAACAAGGCAAACAACATTAAATCCTAAGCCTCTAGAATAATCTTTTACTCCATGTACCACTTCCTGGACTCACAGAGGATTTGGGTCCCCCTACCATCAGGTATCCCACTCCTAATCCTCTGCAACTCTCCCAGGCTGGAGTTGAACATTAACACCTCCATGTTAACATTCCATGGCTCTACTAAGGCACTGCCCTTAGTAGGGGCTTTCTGTGATGGCTCTGTACCTCTGACAAGTCTGCCTCGTTTCCCAGCATGTCCAATACATGTTTTAAAATTTAGGTGGAAATTTAGGTGAAATTTAGATACACAAGCCATAGCTCCATAGCTTGTGTACTCTGCACATCTGCAAAATTAGCACCACACAGATGCCTCAAAGGCTGACCGGAGCCACTCCTGGGTTCACTGAAGCCATCCTGCACCAGAATGCAGAAACAAAGTCCCAAGTGGCCCTGAGAAACAAAGGCTGAAATCCCACACACACCTGTCTTGAAACCTTTCCCTCAAAGATCTCTAACATGCCTTCAGGGTCATCAGGGTCATTTTCCCAACATCCTGATGAAAAGAACCTGGCTGCCTTCTTCTTTTTTTTTTTTTTTTTGGTACTGGGGTTCAAACTCAAACTCAGGTCCTTTCGCTTGTGAGGCAGGCACTGTGACACTCAGCTAAATGCCCACCCACCCCTTCTACCCATTTTTAATCTCTTTAGCAAAGGGTCCCTTGGCCACAACCTTAGTATTCTCTCCTGAAAACACTTTTTGCACTCTTCGAGGATCCAGGCTGCAAATTCCCAAATATTTCTGCTGTTTCCCTTTTAATTGTAAATTCTATCTGTACGTCATTTCTCTCTTCCCTCCTTTTACTCTAAGGCACCAAAAGAAGCCATGAAGCACCTTCGATGCCTTGCCACTTAGATAGTTCTATGAGAAATCCTAGTTCACTGCTCTTAAAGTGGGTCTTCCATAAATTCCTAGGACACAATTCCACCAATTCCTGTACAACTATATAACAAGAATAGCCTTTAGTTCAGTTTCTAATACTTTGCTCCTCATTTCCACTGGAGATCTTGTGGCTTTCACTATACATATTTTTTACTAGCATTTTGATCAAAACTACTTAAGTAATCTCTAAGAAGATCCACACTTTCCCTATGGTTCTCTACTGATTGCCTTATTAGAATGGCCATTAATATGCCATTCAGGGAAATCTCAGCTTTTTCTAGTCTGTTCCTCCAAATTCTTCCGGCCTCTATCCATTACCTAGTTCTAAAGCCATTTCCACGTTTTCAGGTAATTTTTATAGCAACAGTCCCACTTCTCGTTACCTACTTTTTGTCTTAGTCTGTTTTGTGCTACTATAGCAGAATATCACAGACTGAACAGTTTACAAAGAACAGAGATTTCTTTCTTTCAGTTCTGGAGGCTGGGAAGTCTAAGATCAAGGAGTAACATCCAGTTAGGGCCTTCTTGCCATGTCACAACATAGCAGAAGGAATTATATGGTGAAAAAGAACAAGAGATCAAACTCTCAGACTCAAACTTCTATAAAAGGCATGAATCCCTTCATGAGAGTACAGCCTTCATGACATAAGCACCTCCCCTTAGGCCCAACCTCCCATTACTGTTGCACTGGGGATAAATTTTCCTACACATCCTTTTTGGGGGACACTCAAACCAAAGCAACCACTAATTGGAGCATTCAATTTTATAAAAAGGGCTACTTTTTGATACAGGATTGCAGATCCCTTTAGTAATTAGTTGGTAAAGTATAACAAATAACAATGGAAGTATTGTTTCCAATTTTTTAAAGGTGTTTAAGAGGTTAAGATGACACAAATTAAAAATACCTAAGCAGAAGACAAAGCCTTCAGGTCCAGGAAATCATTTCTTCAATAAAAGGACTGAAGGATATCTCCCCCTAAACCACCATACTACCACCTCAATTTCTTTTCAAAAGCTAGGACTCCCTGGCAAATTAGCTGGGAATAAAGTGGGAGGGAACAACATTTCAGTGCAAAATTCTGAACTGCTCTATAGAAAGGAAAGTGTGGATAGGTTTGTTATCACTTATTTCCTCCAGTACATCATTCAATTTCAGCTGTCTCACGTTTCAGAGGTAGCTCCCCCATTTCTCACTTATGTGCTTCAGAAACATCTCCCTGGCATCTCATTCTCTCTGTCTTTCACCAGGATTTCATTATTTCTTAACTGTCCCTCTCATGCTTGTCTCCCTTTTTCCCAGTGATCCACATGTCCTCATTTAGCAGTTTTCAGAAGCCAGGAAGAAATGTTGCAAATAATGTTAAATATGATTAATATCTTGAATTCCTTGAAATATGACATGCATGAGTTACAATGAAACCTCTTTTATTTCCCCATGAAATGCTTTTGCATAATGAGAAAGAAAATGTCCTCTATGCCCTAATCAGCCCTGACAGTTCCTGGATTCCCAAATACTTTTATTTATGGCATTATTTATTTCATCTCTAATAAATGGAGGGGGGCCAGCACCATCTGAGGAGCCCACAGCAGAGAGGGAGACAATCTAGGGTGGAGGAGCACAGAAGCTGAACCAGCAAAGAAGAAAGAGAATGCTTCCAAAGGAAGGGAGATCAGGGAAATGAGAACCAAATGAACCGGACCCCGGAAGAAGAAAATGGGATACCTTCTCTTTTTCTAAAAGGAAAGCTCTGAAAAAGAAACTAGCTCCAGACCGGGGAGATGAGGGTTATACATCAAGGAGCACCCTGAACTCTGACCTGGATAGTGAAGAATGAAGGCTGGAACCCAATCCCTGAGCAGGGATGCTGGTATTGAAGTCGGCCTGAAGGAAGGGTAATTTGAGTCAGGGAGAATGGGCTCTGCTGAAAAAGTGACTGAGAGGAGCCCAGGATGTCCTCTATATTTTAAGACATCTGTACCCCATGAGGTTTGTACTCGAACCATTGAGATCTTCTCTAAACTACTGCAATTGTGTATTCTCCAGAAACTGGCCTGGTGGCACCAGCTGCAGTGAGTAATTTACTGGGCAATTCAGGGAGTGAGAACCCTTGGACAGTCTCAGTCCTGCAAGTGTGAGATAAATAGATAGATAGATAGATCTATATAGATAGATAGATAGATAGATAGATAGATAGATAGATAGATAGATAGATATACACACACACACATACATGTATATCACATGTACAAAATATATGTAACATTTTAAAATTACTCAACACCCCAAAGGGAGGTGTCATTTTACTCCCTCAATTATACAGTGTACTTGCTATAAGAAGTAAGCATTTGAATTCAAATGAGCTCAATTCATCAATTCAACTCTGTCGTCCACTCCTGAGAATCTGACTTTGGCCAATTCCCTTCAACCTCGGAGAGCCTCAGTTTTCTCATCTGTACAATGGGGAGACATGAGGGAGTCAGGTATTCTCTTGGAGTCCCTACGGGAAAACAAATGAAATAATAAGTACAGCACAGTGTGCACTTTTAGGATCAGCATATAGTCAGAAGCCTAGAGCCCAGTGTGGGCAGGACACTGGGGCCGAGATCTTCCAGATATACTCTCTTCCGAAGGTTAGGGGAGCAATTTCCGTCTGGAAGAGCTCTCGGTAGCACACACACCCACTCGGGCGACCCCGCCCTCCCTACTACGCACCACCCCCTCAGTGCAACTCTGAGAGTTCGAGGTCACGCAGGGGGACGCCAGGAGCGCACTTCCGACGCTAGACGCCGCCGGCCGCAGGAGACCCCTCAAGTCCACCTTGGGGCACCGACGTCTCGCCCTGGCGGGGACCCCGGCACCCACCTCTTTCACCTATTCCCCGGGCGCCTTCCAGGTTTCCGCTCTCCCCGGCCCTCCCCTCCCCCTTCCCCCCGTCGTAGACGCCGACTGCGAGTCCAGACCCGCGGGCGGTGGCGACGCCAGGCTCCGCCTCGCCCCCATTATCATTAGCAGATATTACCCTAAACACTTGCTCTTTACCTCCTTTCTCCCTCCAGGCATTGGCGAGGCAGCCTGTCAATCAGCGCTCGGGCGGCAGCCCCCCGCGCGGGGGCTCGGAGATGCCAGCCTCAGCGACAGGCGGCAGCGGCGGCGGCCACGGCACAGACACACACCCTCCTGCACGCGCGCACAGGGGCGCAGCCGGGGCGCGGGCGGCGGAGGCACCCTCGGAGCCCGGCGCCTGGCGGGGAGGGGACGCGCGCTGGGGGCCCGGCCCTGAGGCGCGGCATGGAGGAGGAGATGCAGCCGGCGGAGGAGGGGCCCAGCGTCCCCAAAATCTACAAGCAGCGCAGCCCCTACAGCGTCCTCAAGACGTTCCCCGGCAAGCGGCCGGCGCTGGCCAAGCGCTACGACAGACCCACCCTGGTGGAGCTGCCGCACGTGCGGGCGCCCCCGCAGCCGCCGCCGCCCCCGCC
>NW_004624761.1:24802200-24820115 GCF_000247695.1 Heterocephalus glaber
CCCGGCGCAGACCTCCTACCCGCCCGCGCCCGGCCGGGCCGCCGCCGCCGCCGCCTCGTCGTCGTCGCCGTCCTGCACGCCCGCCGCGCCCCAAGGCCACCTGAGGACTCCGGCGCCGCCGCCCGTGGTCCCCGCCGCGTCGTCGTCGTCGTCTTTCGCCGCCGTCGTCAGGTACGGGCCTGGCCCGGCGGCCGCGGGCGGCAGCAGCGCGGGTAGCGACGGCGCCAGCCTGGAACTCAGCGCAGGTACCAACTCTCGGGCGCAACTTTGCTGCTCACTGTAGTGGGGGTCGGGGAGCTGGGCACCGCGCGCCCGGGCTGGATGTGGGGGTGCGGGCCAGAAGGCCGGGGCGTCCGAGCGCCTCACGCGCGGTCAGCAACTTCCAGAAGACTCCCCGCGGGGCGCCGCGTCCGGGGCTTCCGACGGCGCGCGCTTAACAGGTGGCTCTGCGGCCCGAATCCCGCGCGCGGCACCGTGGCGGCGGGCGGCTGGGGTCGCTCAGGTGGGCGCGGGACGCTCTGCGGTGAGGGCCGCGACCGTTCCAGGACAGGCAGGGGTGGCCCCTTGCGGAGCCCTCTTTTTCCGCTCCGCCTCTTGACTTTCTTCCCACTCGTACCCTTTTCCGCCCCTTCCGCTTCCGTCTGCTTTTCCTTCTCTCCGGTTCTTCTTTGCTTCTGGTGTGTCCCCTCCACCTCTCCGAGGTGTTCTGCGCTCGAGGTCCACTCTGGTGGGCGCTCCTGCCCTCGCCCCTTTTTTCTCTTTTTCCTGTGCGCTGGTGTTTGCCTGTGCACGCTGTCGCGGGGTCTGTGCGGGTCAACCCCCCAGGCACCCCCGAGTCCAGCCGTGACGTGCGACACCAGGCCCCCTCCGCACCGCCCCTACAGTGGACTCGGGTGTTTGGGGGAATCTCGCCCCTCCCCAGCCCCGGGCATTCAGGTCCCCGCTGCCCACGTTGCAGCCCACACTTCCTGCCTGGCGCGGGCTCCTGACCCTCGATAGCGTCTGGGCTCCACTCCTGCAGATAGCTCGTGGTTGGTCTCCATCCTGGGTGCAAGAGTGCAGGTGTCCCCACCCCAAAAGCCAGCGCACTGCCTGGCTGCTTTGGGAGGGACACAGGCTCGTGACCAGGCCAAGGCTGAAGCCTGCACCCAAGGGCACTCTCTGCTCCCTTGGGATGCACAGCCACGTTTAAGGGCTTATCAGAACTAAAAGTTCCTATTTAGGCCTTTCATTACACGTTATACTCCCTCCTCCCAAATTCTACCTATCACTGAATCTGAGGAATTTTTTTTCCCTAATGAAATAGATGCCTATGCTAAATGTTCTACTGTTTGTCAATATTTTGACACATGAGGGATTGGTTTTGTGAAAGAAAATCTAATTACAGGTTATAGTAAAGACTCTGTCACATCCCTCACTGACTTGAAGATATTTGAGTTTTGAGTGAGATTCTTATGTGGGCTTCCTTATTGTTTGTAGGGTTTTTTCCCCTTTTTTCTAGTTGCTCTTCGCAAGGTAGCCCATTGTGTTTTTATATTCATTGTTAGGCTACTTGCCCCATTTTCCAGTTTTTTTATTTTCTCCCTTAATGAGGTTCATGTTTTCTCTCTGGGTTTGAAGTGTTATTCTCCTATGCTTCTTGTTCATGTCCGTGTTTATTACCTCGTTTAATGTTGTCTGTCTTGTTTATTTTATCTTGTTTTCCAGCAGCTTAGGTCCTTTGCCCATTTACTATATTTTGCTTCTCTTTTGCATATACTCGGTTCTATCATGTGCATTGGGGATTTCCCTCTTATGTGCCTAGTTCAATTTTTTTTTTCCTAGTTCAATTTTTGATCTTTCTCTTTTGAGGCATTGCTGTCTTTCAGCCTTTTACTTTGTGCTCTATACATCTACCCCCTCTCATTTCCTTCATCCCTAGATTCAAATTGTTTTTCCTATCACATTTCCAGTATTGTTTCTTGTTTTCTGCAGCACTTGCTACCCATCCTTTCTATGGTTCCTCCTGCTCTGGAAGTGTCTTTGCTGTCTTTCCTTCATGTGGAATTTTGTTTGTTTGTTTCTTTGGTGTGTGGTTCCCCCTTATCTTGTTCTAAATGTTTGTTTTCAGTGTTTCTTGTAATGTGCTATTGAGCTTATTTTGTCTCTGTCCACAGGTAGGAGTCAACATCACTGAATCTAAAGGTGTGAAAGGGATTTTTTGATGCTTTTCTAACTTCCCTATAGTGCCTATAATTGTTGAGGTCAGCCAGCTGGCCTGTCTGCATGTCTTTCTTTCTCCTTCCTCTTTCTTAGCAAGGTCATAGAATAAAGTTGATAACATAGAGCTGGATGTCTAATGCTTCTTGTTGGAAAAAATAGGAATTGGATGATAGGTTTCTTCGATGCAATGAGGAAAATAGTCTGAGGGGGAAAAAAAGTCATAGGACTAGACATCAGTAATTATGGTCATGATATTAATCATTGATAGGCAATACCATCTCTGAACAGGCACGGTGATGTGAGTGGCCATCAGAGGGACAGCCACTTGAAGATCTGATTGGTTCTTTGAGGAACTAATGGTTCTACTTTGAACCAATGAGCTTGTGTTCAATCCACAGCCATTTAAACACATGAGGTGGGGATGGAGTGGTGCTTTGCCTGTTGCACACTCACAAAAGTGCAATTGCAGTGGCCTAGCCCACCTAGGAAACTGAAAATGGTCAAAACATCAATGTTGTGATGATGTGAGTCCAGACTAGAAGAGACCTAACAGACCGTCCAGGGGAAATGTGAAAAGATGAAAGGGTTGAAGTGAGGTTTATGTGCCATTAAGGGCCATAAACCATTGAGAAGAGAAATTTGTGATTAAAAATAGATTTTTTTCAACATTCTTATAAAATCTCATGAAGACTGTAATTTTCCTTAAAAGGGGTAGTACACCATGATTTTAAAAGCATATTTTTCCTCTGTGGGAGGGTTAGAGTTAAAACCCACATAGATCTTGATATGCAGCCTAAATTTGGCATCAGGAAATGGGAAATTGCATCTTTAAGCAGAGTACAATCAAAAATGAATTACAATAAATCCTATATAATTGCATAGGTCATTCTCTTTAATGAGATTTTATTAACCTGACTGTCAAGCTTTTGAGTCAGGCAGATATTTTATCTTCTTCAACTGATAAAAGTGTCAGCTATAAACCACCATATAAATATTCATAAATCTACACATCTGTGGCAGCCTATCAGCATCATTCTTTTGGACATTAAAAGCATTCTAATTACTTTCTGTCTAGCAGAGCTGAAATGCTGCCTGTTATAGTATGTGCTTGGCAGGCATGATTGCTTTTGTTTGCCATCACAAATAGCAGCATCCTATTTTATATACCGATGGTCCAGAAAATATTCAGGGATTGACTGAGCAGGATGAATATTAGAGCACCATCTGGTTTTGATAGCACCGAGTATATTAACTCATCTGTTAATTTTTGACACATCATTGATTTATTTATTTAGAAAAATTGCATCCTGTTTTGCTGTGTTGATGTTTGCCATTATGAAAAAAAATTGGATGGCATTTTTTTTTTTTTAAAGACATCCTTCATTGATTTAAGACAGGGTGAAGCTTCCAAAGATACATTTTCTTCTATTTTCCAAGCTATAAAGTCCTCTCTTTAAAAGAAGCTACATCAGTGTTTTAAGGAAATCATCTATTTTGAACTACTTGGAAATCCTTTTGGTAGACATAATATATGGCTACATAATGATAGGTTACTGAAAATTTTCTACTTCTACATTTTTAATATTAATATATTTCACCCTTCACTGGACTAAAAAGGTTACCACTAATCTTGAGTACTGTGATCTTCCTAGAAACGGAATTCTCCTAGGGATCTGTTGTGATGGGCACATTCCATTCAAGGCTTTCCTTACAAAGAAGAACCTTTAAGTAGGGAGACTATGTTTGATTGCCTACTTCCTATCCCTCCTCTTAATCACTTACCAGGTTTAAGATCGATTAAGCCACTTAAGTCCAGAAGAATTTCAATAAATGAATTTTTTAATTGAAAAAAATAATCGTGGTTTTAGATTTTGGAGTAAGACTAGGCACAATTTGCAGCATGATTTTATCTCCCAACGGGTTGCACAATAAAGCAAAAATAAGTTAGAGGGAAATGGTCATTTTAGAGTGCTTTGTGATTTATTAACATTTTATAGCATTTAATTTTAGGAGAGTTAGAAATAAAGTGGACAGTTTTAAAACCCCTTTTGCAAGCTGTTGACTTTGTACTTTGCTGCCATCTCTCGAGTGTGGAGCATTCTATGATTAGGAAAAAAAACAGTTAAGAATCAAGATGTTCACATTTTCCTCAGTTAAGAATCATGGATCAGTACCTGTGCAATTAAGTGGGAAGAGTTGCCATTTTCCTTATCAATTGTAACAGTAATAGTTTTTCTTATATTTCTTCATGTATCAATGTTAAGATATAAAATGCTATTCAAATATTTCAGAGTATTGAAGAGAAATTCAACTAAGGATTTACAATTGTTATTTTTGTATTTATCAATTTTGAGAACAAATTCATTCAGAATGAAGCATTTTAAACACTGCAGGCAAGAACAATTTTATGATTGTAACTATCTTCTGATATTCTGAGTGCACTTTAATAGATTATCTTCATAATATAGTATATTACGTAATGATTTTTGTCCTAGCATGTTGAGTTTATCCTTCAATTAAGAAAACAAATCATGCTTGTCCCTAAGTCAGACTTTTCCCCTTAAAATCTGTCCTTTAATGTGATTTATCAATATGATTAAAACTACTGAGTGTTTTGTAGGACGTTGAACAAATACATTCAAGCAGCTCCTTCTAGGCAATCCTATTTTAGCCTTTCCTTCCATATTTGTCCATTTCATCAAGGTTATGTTAAAGGTGTATGGGCTATAAATCATCTGGGTCTTTGCTGATTAAAATGCAAACAGTAAATACAACTTTAGGTCTGGAATGGGATTATAGGATTAAAATGAATGAAAACTGCTATTGTGCCAGAATTAGCATTTCCAATCAATATCATCCTTTGATTTTACTAATAAAAGGACAAAAAAACAGAAAGTAAAAAAAATGAGAGTGCAATATCTTTAAACCTACCCACTTGTGTAGTTCAGCTTTTTACTTTTTTATTTAGCTTAAGTCATTATAAAGAAATGGCACTCAGATGTTTGTGGGACTAAATAATTCAAAAGCATTAGTCAAGCTAATGAGTGAAGGTATGTTGTATTCACCTGTTTTGATGAATATACCTTCGTAACATCCAGGTTTGACTTTGAGATTTTTCAGCCAATTTGTGCCCCTTTTTTCCCATTGCCATCGAGGCATCTCATATACACACATGTGGGTGCCCTAGCCCACACTTCAACCTCTGGCACCATGATCTGTTTTAGTGTGGATAGCTCAAGGAAGAGGCCAGCATAGGCCCTGGAAGCAGTTTGAGTAAGAAATTCCTAGATCTTGGGTACCTCACCAAGTTGAAAAGATTGGCTGGAAGTAAAGGAATAGGGGAAGGATATGTCCTGTGTGCCAGGCACTGTGCTATGCACTTTACCTATATTGTATATCTTTATTAAATAGTTGGAACATGGCATTTGGACCTCTCTCCCCTCAATACCTTAGTTACTTCATGAAAGAATACTCAGAAAAAAAACAAGTGGAACATTGAATACTACATGGAAATAGTATCCCCCCCATATTTTGTACTGTGGATTCAAAACATCCCTACCCCCTTCCCTTTTAAAAATTTTGAGTCATGGTCTCTCACTAAGTTGTCCAGGCTATGCCTCAGCTTCTTATGCACACCATGCCCAGCTGTGTGGAGGTTCTTAAAGTGTGATTTCATTAGTTAGATAGCCTGGATTTTCTAGAGAGGGTTTTTTATTACAAGTGTTCTGGATCATGGTCCCATAGAAGCCCTCAAACATCTCCAATCTTTGTCTTAAAAGTCCCCCACCCCCACCCCAAGGGAGGGGAAGCAATTAGTCAACAATTTCAGGGAGAGTACTGTAATTAGTTGCACTTCAATTATAAACAAGAGTTACTGGCATCTAAAATGTCCAGTATTTTACTTGTTGCCATTATTCTGGGTAAGGGGAAGAGGAAATAAGAGGCATCCTCATATGACTGGCAAGTAAGCTCTGTATTTGTAACAGCTCATTCTAGGACATAGCAGGAAAGAAGAGAAACTACCTTGTAATATTTACATTTAGGGTGAGTTTTCAAGAATCTTAAGACTGTAACGTTAACATTTTCACAATTTGGGAGTTTTTCCCCTTTGTTTGCTTTTGCAGTGAGTTGATTGGTTTCTGTTTGCTTTTTGCTTTTCATTGCTTGATAGTTAATATGCTTTAGAATTCATGTGCGTGAGCTACCTGGCACCCACACTTTATGCCATTTTAGGAGATTGGGCAATCTCATGGAAGTGGCTCTAAAAAGAGACATTACTGATTTCCAAGTGATACTGATCTAGGTCAGCCCAAACATTGCCTTTCACAAAAAATCCAAATTAGGAGGTAAATTAAAAGAAAGAATAGTGAACACAGCAGATATTGGATGACAAATACAGTTTTGTTTTGTTCATCCTTTGCCTGTGGACTCACTGTTTGTTTTATCTTAGATTTCTAGTGCACTCTTCAAAAAGACTTATCTTTCTTCTCCAGTTTGCATCTGGGAGCTACGTATTCTCAGCAGGGATTGTATCAGGTGATTAATAGCAAGGACATGAGGGCACTCCAGAAATAGAAGTAATGATTGCTTTAAGCCCTCCTATCAATGAGGCATTGAGTCTGCAGTGGCTGGCTCAATTCATTAGAGTATGGATATTAATGAAGCCAAAGGTGTGAGCTTAGACCTGTGCAGGCCAGTTAATGCCACAGAAAAAGAAATCTCTATATAGTGCTCTCAAAGCTACAGTCCAGCTGTATGTTACAGTGAAGGGCTGGGGTGACTCCTCAGGCAGAAAACAGGAAGCTGTTTGGCTCATAATAGTGGATTCACCATGTCATTTTGATTTTTGACAATAGAAATACGTATTTTTTAACATGTTTGAATATTAAGCTGTAAATTGTAGATCTTGCTTATTCTTTGCCTTTGTCTGTCAGTAACTGAAGTTTCTTCTTGCATTTCAGAGAGTCGTATGATCTTGGATGCCTTTGCCCAGCAGTGCAGTCGAGTACTTAGTCTCTTAAATTGTGGAGGAAAACTTCTGGACTCCAACCATTCTCAATCTATGATTTCTTGTATAAAGCAGGAAGGCTCTAGTTACAATGAAAGACAGGAACAGTGTCACATTGGGAAAGGAATCCACAGTCAGACCTCAGACAATGTAGACATAGAGATGCACTATATGCAAAGGAAACAACAAACTTCTGCCTTTTTGAGAGTTTTCACTGACTCTCTGCAAAATTACCTGCTCTCGGGGAGCTTTCCAACTCCAAACACCTCGTCGGTCAGTGAGTATAGCCACCTGGCCGATGTGGATCCTCTCTCAACCTCCCCTGTGCACACGCTAGGTGGCTGGACCTCCCCAGCAACATCTGAATCGCATGGCCACCCATCCTCTTCTACACTGCCAGAGGAGGAAGAGGAGGAAGAAGACGAAAGCTACTGTCCTCGATGCCAGGAATTAGAACAAGAGGTTATTTCATTGCAACAAGAAAATGAAGAGCTCAGAAGGAAATTAGAGAGCATTCCAGGTATGCTGTCATACTACTTGCTAGACAACTATAACTCATTACTTTTAGTTGTCTCAGCTGGTGAGACGAATGTGTGTGTAAATTTATTTATTTATTTATTTATTTTTTGGCCAATGATGTAGAAAAGTTGGAAAAATAGGCATGCACAAGGGGTCCTTAGCCTGCCATTTGCCAAACAGGTTTCAGGATGAGCCACTAGCCTGTCTTGTCTGTGTTTCAGCTACAGTGTTCTTGAATATAGGCAAGATCGTAATTTTAGTGAAAGAGGTCTCTATTGATAGTAAAGTGATTCCTAGATGTGGTGCCTTGACATTGAAATAAATCAAGTGCTATGAGCCTGAGTTGTGCTCATAAAGTGGCCCTTAAAATGGCTTTTGTACTTTTAAAGACTTAATCATTGATAGAAATTAAAATTAGATCATCTTTTCAGAGGTAGGACTTAAGTAGTACTAACAAATGAGATGGTCCCTTCTGTTCCATTAATTTGTCTCTCCTTTCTTGTTAAGTTTCAATAGGCAATCTCTTTTCAGCATGCAAACTCCCCCTTAAAGTTAATAAGAAATGATAAACTAATAGGTCAAAGATAAACCAGTAAGTAGGCTAGCCCTAGACTGTTTGTGCCCCTGGCTAAACCTGAGATATTTTCTGCTTCTTAAAGACTAAATTTCCAGAGTAGTAGAGTTGTCTTTAGGCCAAGACCATCTCAGAATTGCTAAATTATTTTTTTACTCTTTGAAAAAAAAAAGTTTCGATTTCACTTTTATCTTTAAATTCAGTCTTGTGTTTCAGGGCTTTAGAAAAGACAGTAAGGTCATTAGTAGAATACTATCTTTGAATCTTTTGAATCATGCACCCTGTGGATAAGAAATTGGGGCGGGGGGGTCCCTGCCTTGCAAGCCAAGGGTCCTGAATTTGATCCCGATACCAAAAAAAAAAAGAAATTTTGGAAGGTGTACCTATTAGTCTACACATTTAATGGTTAATGGTTATGAACTGCTAAATTAAAATGTTTAATAAAGCATATATAACTTAAAAATTAAGGCTGGATACATACATATAAGTAGAAGTTGTATTGTTTGGTTAATCTGTTATCTTTGTACCTGAGCTTGGTAGCTGATCTAGAAATACAGAAATGCTAAAGAAAATTCCTAATTGTTTTTATTGTGACACATAGGAGGCAGAAACAAACAAGTGTTAAAAATTACCAAGTTGGAAAGCAAAGAGGTAAGAAGGGGACATAAAAAAGAATTGCCAAGTTAAAAATCAGTCTTCTTTCCACTCTTTCATTGAAAAGAATTACCCCAATAGAGCCAAGACTTGGTTCAGAATGTTTGGGAATTCAATTAAGTGCAGTAGTTTTGGGGGTGAGAATTAAGAGGTATAGTAAATCCATTCTTTTTGCATTTGAGCTCTGGGGTTACAAGTATATGGTGTTTCCCCAGCCAGGCGGGTGCTAACTGCCAGAGATATGCCTGCTAGAACCTGAAAGCATGTAATGGAACCAGAACACTGCTCATTGTCTCCAAGGCAGGGAGATAGGTTGCAGATAGAACACTGGGATTTTACAACTCTCACGTCCCTGTGAAGTATGATCCACTCACTAACTCAAAGGGGTATCTTTGGATCTTATTCCCACTTCTCTTCTTACACTGGGGAGAAAATAGTGTCCTGGAGATTCCCCCCAGCTGCAGTGCCAAAGAAATGGCATTGGCACTTTTTCTTTCATATTAGACCTTCACACTGAAAATTAGAAAGTCTGTTAAAAAGTTAAATTTTTTGAAAACAAATGAAAGTAGATTAAAGGAAAACCACAAAAAGAAAAGATCTGGATTGGGAATGTGAAGTGCTGAGTACTTATTAGAAGAAAATGGTAGATGGAACTTCCCGGTGGAGAATGTCAAGTTGGGGTAGTCATATTTATTTAAATAGCTTATAGTTACCATTAAATTAAGAGTGCACTCAGGAGGGGGTGTAAAACACCATATAATTTAGGGCACCACTGAATGTGAGACACAACAATCTTTATGTTTTCACTAAGAATGAAGAAACACTATAAATCATAACTGCATAATTATAATTGCCTTTAAACACAAAGTCCATAGATTCTAAAATAAAAATTCAGTCTTAGAACCCTAAAACATAATTAGAATACCTTGAAATTTGTTCAGTGCCAAATATAGGGAAGATAAATTTGGTGATGTTTCTAAAATAAATTTCATTGTAGGGCCAGGGATTTAATGCTCAGTGGTTCTCCCACCTGCCTCTCAAGCACAAGGACCCGAGTTCAATCCCCGGTACCAAAAAAAAAAAAAATTTCATTGTATATATTTAAAGTGTTTAACAAGGTATTGGGCCAGGGATTTAGCTCAGGAGCACCACACCTGCCTCACAAGGGCAAGGTCATGAGTTCGATCCCCAGTACCCCAAAAAAAACAAGGTGTCACAAGACACGTATAGATAGTAAAATGATTACTATATGAAAAATTGACACTCCTCAGCTTACAGTTACCACTTTTGTTTTGTTTTGTTTTTTGTGGCAGCAATAGCTAAAATCTCATTTAGCCTGAATCCAAAATATAAGATAATTCTATTATATAAAGTTCTCCTGTTTTACATAAGCTTTCTAGACTTGTTCGTCCTATGTATCTATTACTTTGGAACATTTGACTTGTTTCTTTGCTATATTTTCCTTTCTCCAGCTCCCCAGTAACTACTTTATTCTTTATTTTTGTGTACTTGATTTTTTTTATTTATTCCATGTGTGTGATCATGCATATTTTTCTTTCTGTGTGACTTATTTCATTTAGCATAATGTCTTCCGGGTTCATCCGTGTTGGGGCAGATTGCAAGATCTTGTTCTTTTTTTAGGGCTGAATAATATCCTATTATGTGTAAGTACCACAGTTTCTTTACCAATTTGTCCATCCGTGGAAACTTGTATTGTTGCCATATCTTGGCTTTTGTGAATAACTCTGCATTGAACATAGTAGTGCAGATATTTTTATAAGGTGGTAATTTTATTTCCTTTGGATGTATATCCAGGATAGGAATTGCTTAGTCATATGGTAGGTCTGTGTTTAATACTGTCTTACCCCTGCCAGTACTAGGGTTTGAAATCAGAGCCTTTGGACTGGGTTGTATCCTTAGCCCTTTTTTATTTTTTATTTTGAGACAGTGTCTTGCTAAGTTGCTCAGGCTGGGCTCAAACTTGGGATCATCCTAGGTCTGCTTCCTAGAGTGCTGGGATTACAGGCATGAACCACCACTCCTGGTTTGTATTTAATTTCTTTAGAAACCTCCAAATTTTTCAGGGATGACTGCATGAGTTTACATTCCCACCAGAGGCGACAAGAATTTCTTTTCTTTACACCCTCAGCAACATTTATTAACTTTCACTTTAAAATAACAGTCACTCTGGAGATTTGGCTCAGTGGTGCCTCCACCTGCCTCGAAAGCGCAAGGTCCTGAGTTTGATTCCCCCCCCCAAAAAAAAATTAGTAACTCTAAGGGTGTGAGATGATCCATTAGTAGTTTTGCTTTTCAATTCCCCAATGGTTGATGTCAGGCACCTTTTTATCTACCTTTAGCCATTTTTATGTCTTTGGAGAAAAGTATTAGGTCTTTTGTTCATTTTTTGAATTGGCTTTCTACTATTGAGTTGTATGAGTTCTTTATAGATTTTAAATACTAACCCTTTATCAGATATATGATTTGAAAATATTTTTTCCTAATCTGTAGAGTGCTGTTTTGTTCTATTGTTTTTTTTGTTTTGTTTTGTTTTTTTGGTACCGGAGATCGAACTCAGGACCTTCCGCTTCCAAGGGAGGCAGCGGAATCTGTTGGTTATTTTGTTTGCTGTGCAGAAGCTCTTTAGTTTGACATTGTTTCTTTTTTTGGTTTTTGGGGGGTTTTTTTTTTTCTGCTTTTATGGCTTGAGCTTTTTGGTGTGATATCCAAAAAACTGCCAAGGCCAGTGTCTAGGAGCCTTAACCCTATGTTTTCTTTTGGCTTTATTGCTTCTGGTCTTCTATTTAGATCACTGCCAAGATCAGTGTCCAGAAACGTTTCTTATTTGTTCTTATAGATTTGTAGCTTCTGATCTTGTATTTAGGTCTTCTTTGCATTTTTAGTTGATTTTTATGTATGCTTTAAGATACAGGTCTAATTTCATTCTTTGCATATGGAAATTCAGTTTTCCAAGTACCCTTTATTGAAGAGTAGTATTGTTGGGATTTTTGTAAGAAATACAACTTTCTAAAAGTGTACTTGTGACCTTTTCCATTTATTAAAACTTCATGTCCCCACAACAGATACTCTTATCATTCCCATTTATACATAAGTTAAGACCACAATAGGTGGTCAGTTGTACACCTAGAATTGAAATCCAAGCTTTCTGACTCCATATCTAATTTGTTACCCTGTTCCACTCTCAGAATACAACTGGTTCTCCTTTACAGAAGTTATGTCCTTAAGCATCACTGTGAACACTGAATTAGCAAATACTAAGAAATTACTCCTGGGGGAGTTGCAGCACTAAGTTCCCAAGAGCCTTTGCTCATAGCATTTTCTTTCTTTTTTCTCCCATGTTTTCACAGCTAATCAATATATATCCTTGTTTTATGTGTGTTTATTCGAAAAGACCTTATTTAATATTTATTGCTGGTTGATTAACATTGAACTCATAGCCAACAGCACTATAACTCATGCCTGAATGAAGCTTATCTAATATATGCCTGTTTTTTTCCATAAGGCACATCACAGGCTTCTTGTGCTTAGGTACATTAAAAAGCACTTCAACCCTACAATTTGAAGACCATTTTAAGTAGTAACACCATTAACAAAAATAGAAAGAACGTAGCACTAAATAGATCATGACAAGACATTTGTTTACAGTATGAGAGCTGAAACAAGAGGGCAGAATCTTCCTTTTCAAACCTCAGCTGGGACATGTGGATGTCGGGTGACTCAGGTTTCCTGATCCTTCATACATGTCTGCCAATGTTGATTTGGAGGTTTACAGGTAGATTTTAGCAAGCAGGCATAATTTGCAACCCTCAAGGAGCGACTGTAACTCACAAGGCTACAAAATAGATTATGTAGTTGGATTATAGAGTTCTGATCCTGTTAGTCCACTGTTGTCATTTTTATAAGTAAGAAGATTTTAAAAATGATAAATCAATAATGTCACTTGTTGGATAAAAGAATTGTTGCAAGAACAACAACAAAAAACCCCTCAAAATGGCTACAGTATAGATATGGGCTATTTGCTAGCTGTGCTTTTTGGTGAATCATTTCTGAGCCTCAGTTTCCCCTTCCCATTAAAGCAAATTTAATAATACTGTGGAAATAATGAAAATATTAATTCACTAAGTGGCAAGTGAGTGCCTATTGGTTCTTCCAGTGAGCCCTCAACACATAGCAGCTTTAAGAAGAGAGAGAGCAACTGTTCTGTGCCTAGAAATACAGGGACCCTAAGTGGTTTTCCTGGATTATAAGCAGTGTTCTTACCAGGCAAAGAGGTGACCATTCACTTCAATACCTAGTTTAGGAGCCTTGGATCTACCTGTAACTGGTCTCCCATTTCCACTCAATCTCCATGCCTCTGGATTCCACCTCTCACTATTTCTAGGATTATTTTTAAATGCTTTTACATACAGGGAAAATATTATAAATATAATCAGGCTAAGTACTTAGTACTTACAGAGACTAAGTGGTTTTAGATTCCTTTATAGCTTCATTTCCTTTTAATAGAAGTTTATAGTAGGTTTTGTCAAATGAACAAGTGAATGAATGAAATTTGCCCAGGGAATTTGGACCCTCCTCCCTCTCCCTGTTGCCTCCATCAAGGCCTATCTGGTAACTCAGACTGCTGCAAGGGTTTTTAACTCCTTTGCCAGACTTGAATCTCTGCCCTTGAACAGCCCAGGCTACTCATTGCTAAAGAGCCCCTAAGTTCTTCACGGAGTCTGTGGAGTAAATTGCAGCACCCTGAGTGTGGCACACAAGGCCCTTTGCTACCTGGTTCTCTTCTGATCCATTTCTGGAGAGATTTGAGCCTCAGTGTCCACCGTACACTAAGTATTCCATTGCTGTTGGTTAATTGTGATTCTCCAAACTTATATGCTTCTGTCTTGCCTTTATTCTTGCTCCTCCAATTCAGGTGTATATTTCCTCTTGCCCCTTGAGAAACTTCTGTGCATCCTTCATTGCACAGTTCAGGTGACTCTCCTCTGTAACAAACCCTTTCCCCGGTTTCTAGGCACAGTTAACCTTACTTCTTAAACATTTCTTCTTAAAGTCCTTATTAAGAGAAGTGTTTATACTGTGTGTCTGTATCTCTTGATGTCCTGATAAGAAGAGAGACTATGTAAGGTTCTTGAGAGCAGAGACTGAGTCATCTTTGCATCCCTAATTCATAGCCCAGTGTTGGGCATGTTGTAGTAGCTACACATGTTTATTGAATTAAACTGGAACAGGACATTGTTCTAAAAAATACAGCTGTGTATCTGTGGACTGAGCTATACTTAAAACTTGTCATTATTTCTAGATAATTCCTTTCAGGAGGTTATACTTTTCAGAGACAATGTGACTAGAACCCTTAAAGATAATTCAGCATACAAATGGCCGTGGTTGTCAAAAGACAGTAAAGAAAATTTTCAGTTTCCCTATGAAATTATATGTGGAGTATTTTGAGAAGGTGTAAGTTTTATAAAACAGCTGCCATATTAAGTAGTGCTTAAGGAATGTGAAGAGAAACCCTGATCAAGATTTTAACAAACTAATCTACAGTGAAAATAAGGAGCTAGAGACCCACATACCCTTGATATGGGGAAAATCAAACTAGAGCAGTTTCCGTGGAAGAGCCGTACTAAACAGCTGCTCAGACAGTACAATCAACAGTTAATATAGCTCTATGAAGAATCCACTAGACTTCACCTCTTAAAATACTAGTAACTTACTACTAGCCAGTACCTATAGGGTACCTTCTGCTTTACATCTGTTTCAGCTAATCATCACATAACTGAAGTCAGGGAGCCAGGGATGTAGCTCAGTGGTTCCGCTGCCTGCCTCGAAAGCACAAAGTCCTGAGTTCAATCCCGAGTACAAAAAAAAAAAAAGTCAGTGGGTAAATATCCCAGTTTGACAGGTGAGATACTAAAATCTAAGGTTAACTCTAGGATCACATAGTAAGTGTCGGGATCAGTATATTTAAAAAAAAAACAGTACTGAACAATTATTTGAGGACTAATCCTGCACCTTCTTCCTACTAAGCTGCTTACCTACTAGCAGTCTTTTTTTTTTTTTTTTTTTTTCCTACTAGTGTTCTTAGAATGTCTGTGTGGATTTAACTGCCTTCCCCAACCAGAATGTAGCAACCATACAGACTTGGGAGGTGGGTCTTCCTGTGTGGTAGTGGTGCTATTGGCACACTCTTTCCCTTTTTCCTCCCAGGTATTTCACTATTTCCAGGATCATACAGTATGCATTTTTAAATGCTTTTACATGTAGGGAAAAAAATTACAAATATTATCAGGCTAAGTACTTAGTACTTAACAGAGACTGTAAGTGGCTTCAGATTCCTTTTAAAAAGCCTGATTTCCTTTTAATAGAAGTTTCTAGTAGGTTTTGTCAAATGAACAAGTGAATGAATGAAATCTGCCCGGTGGATGTGAGGTTGTAGTCTGAATCAGCCAGAGTGACTCACATAAATTCATAATTTATATGAGGCAGTTGGGGGTGGAGGCCTCTAGGGGCTTAGTCACCTCCTTGAAGACCTGTTGATCTTTCCCTAGCATAAGTCCTGACCTGGCTTTCTTTCCTTGAAGGCTAGAAGAGCAGTGTAGTCATGGACTACACAGAACTGCCCACACATGGCACCCTTGCTTTTTGCGCCCCAGTCTGTGAGGGCTGTGTCCTCACTTAGAAATTGCACAGTCATCCACAGAGCCAAGGGGCAGGAACAGGTGGCTTTCCACTGTGCCTTTTCAGTGGTTCGTGCTTCTCTTGGGTAGATGGCATGGTATAGCTGTAGGTCAGGGTGATATTTGTTACCTCCACTTCAGTACACCTGTTTCCACTTTCCAAATGGACTGATTTGGGCTTTTTTCACAGAAAACGTTTCACTTGGTTCTGCAGCTTCCCTGTTTAAATCTAGGTACTATCCAAAAAGCCTTCAAGCCACAAATACTCCACAGTCTTTAACAGCAAGGGCACACTCTGGCCCTGGGTTAGAGGGACACCTGGAGAGTCTGCCTTGTAAGAATTGGGTGGGAGGATATTAGGGGAGATCTTGGAAGGAGAGAGTCACTCTGAGTTGCCCACGGCAGTGTTAGTTTCAAACAGTTGCCTAAATGTGAGCTTTGTCTTTAATCTTCTGGCCTTTATCCTTATATCCCCAGGTATCAGTATATAGGACCCACTTCCCTTAAACATACACACACACACATACACACACACACACACACACATATGCCCGCACGAAGGCACGTAAGATTTCGTTTTCTTCCAGTGTAGCAGCCAGCAGGCCTTGATCAAAGCTTACTTACCATGTTTCCCCAAAAATAAGACCTCACTAGAAAATAATAAGCCTTGAAAATTATAAATCAAAACTATCAGCCCCTGTCAGCCTAACCTTGCCCTGCCTGCCTTACAGAATAGATACTACTCTGAGCAAGAGAATAGTGATACTGGGTAAGGCAAAGATAGGCTGACTGTGGCTAGCATTTTTGGTCTCAAGTTTCCAAGACTGATTATTTTCCAGCTAGGTCTTATTTTCAGAGAAAGCAGTTAGCATTGCTGCCTGAATGTTACAGATATAAAAAACTGGAGAATTGGCCTCTAAGCCTTCCCTGGGCTGTGTGATTCAACACTGAAGGAAGAAATGAGGCAGGAGTCATACAGATACTTTTCAGGCAACTTTTAAGTTGTTATAAAACTATTATGCCCACTCTAGACATTTTTTTTGTTGTTGTTGTTAGAATACAGGTTATCTCTTACTGAAATGCTTGGGACAAAAACTGCCTCAGGTTTTGGGATTTTTTTTTTTTTAAGATTTACGGATGTTTGCATATACACTGGTACCTTGGTTCATGAACTTAATTCTTTCCCCATTTCGGGTTGCAAACCAAATTGGACAAGAACTAAATCATATTTCTCCATAAGGTCAACATTGAACCTAACCGTTGAATTTGATTCAGTTCTTGCCCAATTTAGTACATAGTGAGATCCTTGCGGAGGGGCCCAAGTCTAAATATGAAATCCATTTATGTTTTATACAAACCTAGTACACATTGTCTGAAGGTCATAATACAAAATTCTTAGTGTTCAGGTATCTGTGATTTGACTGAAACTCATTGCATGAGGTTAGGTGTGGAATTCTCCACTTGGGGCATCATGTTGACTACGTTCCGTCTCATCCCATCCTGTCCCATCCCTTCCCCCCAGTATATCAGATTTTGGAGCAGTTTGGGATTTTCACATTAGGGTTGCTCACCTGTACTGCTTTTTATAAGGATGACAAAAAATAAAGGAATAGTAACTACCATAATTCCATGACTAAAGTATAAGTTACTGTTTATCATTATTAACACTTTGGCTTCTTTCCTGTTTTTTTCCTTTACACATAATTATTTTAACATGGTTGAAGTAATACTGAATATTTGATTTTATATGCTGCCTTGTAAGCAGTTTTGTGCTTCATTTAAAAATTTTGCCATAACCTCCCCCGCCGCCATTCCAAGCTCCTAGGGCAGAGAAGGTGAGCTGGTCCCAGTACCCGGAAGGAAGCTCCCCTGCTGCCATCCCAAGCTCCTGGGGCAGAGAAGCTGAGCCAGTCCCAGCACCCAAAAGGAACCTCCCACACCGCCATCCCAGGCTCCTAGGGCAGAGAAGCTGAGCTGGTCCCAGAACCCGGAAGGAAGATCCCCCTCCGCCATCCCAAGCTTCTAGGGCAGAGAAGGTGAACCACGCGGGTGCCAGAAGCACCCAGCCCGCCCCACCCCCGTGGAAATGAGAAGACACGTAAACAAGCCTCAAAAACAGACTTCTGGATCACCTACAGCAACCCCAAAGGAAAACGAGGTGAAACAATCTGATATTCAACCACCTGGACTCTCTGAACTGGCAACAAAAGAGGATCTGGGAAAAATGAAATCAGAAATAATTACTCAGATAACAGCAAAGATT
>NW_004624761.1:24822810-24848892 GCF_000247695.1 Heterocephalus glaber
TCTTGATATTTTAATTTTAAAAATGTATAATTGATATTGTGTAACAGGAAGAAAAGGTCTAAAGGACCAGGGCAAGTGGGAGGGGTAGGGGAACGGAAAGAAGGGAAAAGAAAAAATATGAGACAAGGAAAAAAATGGAAACAAAGTCTTTGCAAATAGGGAAGGGTAGAGGGGGTGAAGGGAGGGCAAGGGAAGGGGAAATAAAAAGAACCAAGAGACTCATGTAATAGTACAAGATCCCAATGATGAATGTAACTATTTTATACTGAAAATGTACCAGTAATCTTAATGGGGAAAAAAATTTTGCCATAATCATCTTAATGACTGTAAAATATGGGTAAGGGATCAAAGGAAGTTCACTCTTCCTATTAAGTCAATGAGCATTTACAAGTTTTACTAAAATTTCCAGGCTAAATCCGTGGTTGTACATTACATGTCTTGTATACATCATTTGCCCAGGCAGTGACATAGTTACCACTGCATTTTATCCTAACCATAAACTGAAGAAGATGGGTGCTTTTTTGGATCCTCATACTCAGCCCTGTGTTATATAGAAATTAAGTTTTAAAGATCACAGTGCATGAATAACCCAGAACTAAAATCCTGTGTCTCCTTTCTCTATTAGTTTCTCAATTTTTCTGTTTTTTTCTTTTGTTTTTGTAATTAATGCCCAAAGCCAGAGGTTATAATCTTTCTTACTATGGCATCAGTGAAGTGGGTTGGACTTTTAATAGGCTGGTGAAATTAGGAGTTCTTGACAAGTTTCATTAAACTTTGATTAAATAACAGGTCTTCTACTTCACACTGTTACAAGGATAACTTCTTTTGGTTGACTTCTGTGGTTGTTCAGCAAATACTTCTGTTCAGATGACTGTTCATGGGCAGCCAAGACAGCTCTGTAAGGATGGATATTTAAGAAAATGATTTTTGGCTGAGTCTGGTGGTGCACACCTATAATCCCAGCACTCCCAAGATTGAGGCAGGAATATTAGCATGAGTTCAAGACTCTGGTTTACATAGCAAGACCCTGTCTCCAAAAAAGAAAAAAAGGGCCGGAAATTTAGCTTAGTGGTTCTGCCGCCTGCCTCACAAGTGCAAGGACCAGAGTTCAATCCTCGGTACCAAAAAAGAAAAAAAAATTTTGGGCAAGAAAAAATTTTTCTAACCTACTTCCTGTTATTTATACTTTTAAAAACGATATTGGAGTTTTGGGATTTATGTTACAAGGTGATGTCACCTAGAAAACCTAAAGCCATTAGCAGTGGTTAAAAATGATAACTTTTGTTTGCTGTCTGGGGAGAAAAAAAGTGAGAAAAAGAAATTAAGGAAAGTTCAGTGTGATACTTTTAAATTGAGAGGTTCAATATTATTTTCTTTAATGTGACAAAAACATCTTAAGAAAACAGAGCTAAGAAAGATAGTGGCAGCAATGCATATAAATTAGTTTATTAACTAAGCTACTAAGACCTTTAAAAAGAATTAGTTAATATTTATGAAAGAGCTCTAATACAGATCTTAAGAGGCAGGCATTATTTATGCAGTGGTACAAAAATTGTCTTGTTCTACATTGGGTTAATATCTGTTTGGTTTTATTAGAATTATTCAATGTGTCTGTAAGACAAAGTCTCAAAAAAGAAAGGTGAAATTGTGAAATACACATCAAGCCTAAATTGGACCAAACCAGTTAAGCTTAAGAAAGAGAACAGGATGCACTCAATAACTACATCACCAGTTGTATTCTTATTGGGAAGAAAATCTAAATTGGATACAATTCCTACTTCTTGATGAGTTTAGGAATAATTCTGTCATTAAAAAAAGAGAGTATTGGTTTATTTTTCTGTTACCATAATACCCAAAAGCTGGGTAACAGAGAGAGGAGTTCATTTAGCTCGAGATTTACAGTCTAGGCAGCATGGTTCCAGCTCTGGCAAGGACCCTTGTGGCTGGAACACATCATGGAAGATATCATGGTGGGAACAGGTGTGAGGGAGAGATCACATGGTGAGACAGGTAGGAGCCATAGTAACTCCTGTTTCACAACCCCTGTCTTGGGAAGGAATTCAGGGTACCTAGCTCAGTTCCTTCAGGGCATTTCCCATTGTCTAACTTATCTAGGCCTAGGCCCTATCTCTTAAAAGTCCCATCATCTTTCAGTGTCAACACACTAAAAACCAAGATTACAGCTCATTAACCTTTGAGGGACAAATCATACCCAGAGGCTGGCAGTGAATATTATATTATTGATTAAAAACCAGTGAAACATTAGTTCATTACTTTAATTTTTAGAAGTTACCATTGGATGCTTAAGCTATAATTAGTCAAAGAGAAGACGTGTCTCTTCAGTAAGTTATTCATGATCATTATTGTTGACCTCCATTGATCTTGGAATAAGTTGGAAGTTCTCATCAAATTGTGCTGATCCTGGAGCTGGGGATTTAGCTCAGTGGTTCTGCCATGTGCCTCGCAAGCGCAAGGTCCTGAGTTCGATCCCTGGTACCAAAAAAAAAAAAATTGTGCTGATCCTAAAAATTGTTCCCAAACTGTAGCATCTGTTCTGTATTTACAAATTGAAATAACTATGGATGTCAAATGAAGGAAAATTCTATTTCCTTTAGAAAGAAAATAAATCTTTTTTTTTTAGAAGTTCACATCACCGGTCTTTTCAGACCTGAGTGTTCTGTTTGCATATAGAGGGATTGCTAATATGTGATCATTGTCATTCCTTCCGACCAGTGCCCTGCCAGACTGTGCTGGATTACCTGAAAACGGTGTTGCAACACCACAACCAGCTCCTGATGCCCCAGCCAGCTGACCAGCCAACTGAGGTGGGTCTCGGGTGAAAGGAGACGTGACATTCCCTGTGCACCCTCCTCAAGATGAAGCTTCTTAATAACCTACCATTGTGCCAGAACAGATGGGCCATTCACATGCATTTTGACTGACAAGTTTATGCATCTATTATGTTGGGTGTATGTTCTCTGGAGAAAGATCAGACACATGTTTAACTCACAGGGAGTTAGTCCTGCTGAGGGAGGAAGGGAGAAAGTACAAATAGCAATTTAAATATGGGCAATTCTTCCACCATTTCTTTGGTGTAGGGAGGGCCTGAAGTGGAAGACACCAACCAGTCATGCCCTCAGGGCAGAGACAGTGTTCCAAGATGACTCACCCTCCTGAGATCTTTGACACTGGCACTCCCCAGGGTTTGAACATCCTCTTTTCCAGAAGGCAGAGCCCCTAAACATGAGCCGGTTTCTTTCTCTGGACCTCAGAAGAAACCAGTCTCCTAATGTGTAGGAGAAATGGTCAATTTTGTTAAGTAATATAGTGTTACCAGTTTAAAATTTTGAGATAGGATCTTGCTATGTAGTTCAGGCTGGGCTTGAACTCACTTTGTAGCCCGGGCTGGCCTTGAACTGGCAGTAGTCCTGCCTCAGCTGTCCAAGTGCTGGGGTTATAGGTGTGCGCCACCACACACCCCACTCTAAACATTCATTTTTACAAGATTTTCAAGACTCGGTCTTAAATATGTTACTTTGAGTTTACAGATGTTGGGCCATTTTTTGGGTATCACACACACTCAAGTCTTCTCTATCATTAAAAAAAAAAATTCTGTTTGATTCTTCCTTCCTTCCTTGATTGTTGTCCTAACTTTGTCTTTCCATCACAATATGCTCCTGAAGCATCCTCTGCCAGTACTTTCATGAGATGCCATGATCTCCACCCCAACCCCCCCCCTCCTTTTATAGTAATGGGGATTGAACTCGAGGCTTTTGCACTTAGCTACATCCCCAGGCCATTTTACATTTTTTTGTTTTGAGACAGAATCTCACCACTTGCCCAGGCTGGGCTTGAACTCACAATCCTCCTGCCTTAGCCTCCCAGAGTGCTGGGATTTCAGGTGTGCACCATCATTCCTGGTGGAATTTCCCTTCTTGAATATTGAGCCAAAGTTTCATCCCCCTTAGTATTCCCCGTGCTTTTCCTAGAAAGTACTCAGTTCATCCTTACAGACTGGTGACTTCATTTTTTTTTAATGTTGAGATATTTGCAAAATTGGTCTGCATTCATCCTCTCCACTCCCTACTTTCCATTTGCTCATCCAACCTATAATGCTCAACCTTCACTACTCCCACAGTGTTCTGCAAGATGCCCTTGGTACTTTTTCCAGTTGTCTAGCTTGGGGACTTTTTTTTACCCTGGTAAACTGGTCCATACCCTCCTCCTCCTTTGTCTTTGTATCATTGCTCTCTGAGTTCCCAGTCTTTTTCTCATAGAGCTTTTAGAAGTTTTTTCATCCATCATTTCATAGTTTGACCCTTCATCTTCTTTCATTTCTACTCTTTCTCTAGTCATGTTCCTTCTCCAAATATCTACCATGTGAGAGTCAACCAAGGCCCAAATGGAGAGCAAGAACGCTGTCCTACAGCTCAACTGTGTACTACAAATGTGAGGATTAATCACACCCAAACATCCATGCTCTTGTGTTCTCTAAAGATTCCACCAAACTGAAGTGGATGTTCGCGACTATACTGGCTTTCTTTCCCCTTCCTTGTTCCTAATAGCCAATAATTGTACAATTATGTAAATTGTCTCTTGTCTCTCTGGTTGGCTCTTAACACTTTTCACCTGGACTTTGTAATGGATTGTTTCATCTTCAGTCTCCACCTTTAATGAGAAGTTGAATCTTTCTAAAAGATCAAAATTAAATGTCAGCTGGGGATTTAGTTCAGTGGTTTCGCCGCCTGCTGAGCAAACGCAAGGACCTGAGTTCGATCCCCATTACCAAAAAAACCCCAAAAAACTAAATGTCAAATGCTTAAAATTCTTTCATTACTCCCCAGAATAAAGGCATTTCTTCACCTGATGATTTGGTAGCATAAAAAACAAATGAAAAGTGTACTTTCTCCAAGATGTTCTTCCTTATTGTCCCCCTCTTTGTGCTCATGTAGCATACTATTCCTAAGTCTTAACCCAGAACTACCTACCTTAGTAAATATACACCCCTGTCTTCCATGTGGTTATGAGCCTATGAAGATGCCACCTTGAATCTTTTCAAAGTGACTCAAAAATGGGTCAGACTTTAATAAGTTGTTGGTGGCTAATTAAAGAGGATATAGAATCCAAAATCCATAAAATAGGGGAAAATATCTATATTTCCCCCAGGTAGGACTATTTAAACTTTTATTACCTAACATTGTCATTATTACTATACTACTTTTATTGTCATTTTAGGCCATGAGCATTTTCTCATGTTTATTATTTATCACATTTTATTTCTATTAACTGTACTAACACAGGATTGTAACTGTCATCCATAACCCACAGGGCATTCTGAGTTGTGTTTGGGGCTGTAAATTACTTGTTCTCTTTCTTTGCCTTTTTCTTGATGAAAATTACTTCCAAGTGGTATTTCCACATTTTACGAGACCAATATTTTATGTCTAGCTTTTGCAGTTTGGGAGAGTGTTAAATTTTTCTGTGAATAGATTTTTTTTTTAAAGGATTTGAGAGGGGTTCTTTCTTGTCACCTTCTTAATCATAAATACTTCTCATCCCGAAATTGTGATTATAGGCACAGCAGAGCATCAGGCATAAATGCTCAATTTGAGGACAGTGTTCCCAGCTCTGCCCCTGGGAGTTGGGTCCCGGATGTAAAATAAAGCAGGAATTGTCCCTTGTAGGTGAGCTTGCACACTTGAAGGAAACAGATTATTTTTTAAATTTTATAGTATTAAATAAATAAACATAAAAGGCTGCTATAGTTTCCTTTTCTAAGGCTGATAATTGTACGCATTTAGAGGGACCATAGAGCAGAATTTTAAACTAAAGGTGTGAAAGTCCCTTCGCTGTATTGCTGTCAAAGTTCTTAAACTTTGCCAAGTTATATTCATTCACAGTTCAAGTTTTCCAGTGCCACCATAGTTAAAAAATAAAAAGTCAGCTCTTAGCTGTAGCCACTATTACTGAGTGTCCACTGTGTGCCAGCCGGAGTAGTATGTATTGTGTCCAGTCAGTCATTTGGCAAGTGTGTACTGCACCTACTGTGTATCAGGCACTCTTCTTGGCCTTGGGAGAAGGGCATTGCATAAGACAAATACATTTTGACCCTCTAGAGCTCTTTGGTGGGAAATGTGTGGAAATCTCTACAAATTGGCTGTCTGGGATTATTTCTGTTTTGACAGAAAGGAGATGAGGTTTAGAGAAGTTAGTCACCTGCCTGAGTCTGAAACAGAGCTCAGCTTTGTAGTAGAACTGGCACTGCTGCGTGGGAGGAGAAAGGACACTAGGGGGTGCAGAGTGCTTGGGGCAAGCAGCTCAGGCTGATCATCAAGGCTCAATAAGTAGTGACAGTTATTATTAAGGACCTTCCTGGAAAGTACTTTAGACACCATGGTTCTGAGACAGCCAGCCTGAAATTCCACCCACCAGGGCTCCACCTGGTTCCCCTGAGGACAGAGAGGTCAAAAGGTCAGAACCCTGAAAAGCCCTTCCCTCCGGTACCTAGGAAACAGAGGATTTATTCCCCCTGCAGCCTGTCTCCTCATCACGGCTATATCCTGTACTTTGCTGTGTGAACTTCTACCATTTCATTTTACAAATCATCTCCTTCCCTCAGTCTTTTCATACTCTGGCTCACTGATGGTTACCTGGCCCCTTGGATTTGCATCTCATTCTCTCCATCTGCACCACCCCAGACTCCACTCAGATCTCACCGCTCACCTTCCCTAAAGGGAAACCTGGGCTGAAGGAACCTGTGGATTCTTAGTTCCCACCCATGTTCTGATCACCTCTGGTACATGGGATCCCCTATTATACAAGAGCCAAGGGTCAGTGGATGCCCCCAAATGTTCACTTGAAAGACATGCTTCTATTTCACAGGTGAAGAAACTCTGGCTCAACAAGTTCATAACTTGGACACACCAATAAGACAAAACCAAGATTCATTGTAAATCTAGCCTGTCTCTCAATCTGAAGCACAAACTCCAGTCTCAGCTGCTCCCTTAAAAGGGGAAATAGTCACACTGTTGCCTTCTGGAAAATGTGAATACTTGAAGAAATGAGTTTCCTTGTGCACAATTCACCAATGGCTTCCTACGCAAATCTGGCTGCCTCTTGTCTATTGGCTTCCATTTATCCTTCTCAATGCTTAACTAAGTAGAGCTCTTTTTGAAATAACATCCTGTCAGCTCCAAACACTACCAAATTTATAACCTGTAGTAAATTTGTGGAGTTGTAAAACTGAATGAGTTTCCCCTTCTTTATTTTGTACACCTTAATTACTGGGGAAGGAGTACATTAAAACTGAGATCATGGGTTTAATTTGTCCTGGACTATAGAATTTTATAGACAGCCAGAACTAAAGTAATGGTTGTGTAGGTGCAATTGACTAAACATGCCTTATAAATGTTACAGAAATTCCCGTAATTAGTCCCACTGCAGCTATTTAGCCTGGGAATTTTATAACAGACATAAATAATGAAGGTGAAAAGTAAGAAAAATTCTGAATTGACATAGTGGCATTTGCAGAAGCTATAATTTGAGCAAACCTGTTTTGCATTATTGTTAATGATTTTTTTTCAGTTTCTACAATTTCTCCATTTTAAGATTTACTTTTTAACGTTGCTTGCGTAGATATGACTATCAGATGTTAGGTTCGTTAAACACAAGTAGTACCTTATTAACATAAGACCCCTAGCATTTTTTCTAAAAGAATTTAACTGCCAACCAAAGGATGAAGGGACCTGTTTGATCACACTCTTCAGTCATTTTTGCATATTTTAATAGATTGAAAAGGAAAGTTACAGGTTATATTTAAATAGTGTTCGCTGTCATTGGATCTTGACACATTTTAACCTACCTGTTAAAATACGAGTTATAAATAGCTCCTCTTTCAAAGGTGTTCATTATACCTCATTGGCTCTTGTTATAGAAAATGCAAATGTAATTTGAAAAGTGCCCCTTCTGAGTGTGAGCAATTACTGGTGCTCTTCAGTCTCTGGTTCATTGTCAGCATAGCCACTTGGTTAAAAGGCATGTGTGCCTTTGAAATGGAGATCGCTTTGGCTTCTGGCTGCCTGGCCCAGTGGGTAATGAGAAAATATTTTGCTTTTCCAGGGAAGCAAGCAGCTGCTGAACAACTATCCTGTCTACATAACGAGCAAACAGTGGGATGAGGCTGTAAATTCTTCAAAGAAAGATGGGAGACGGCTCCTTCGATACCTCATCAGATTTGTTTTCACAACCGATGAGCTTAAGTACTCATGCGGCCTTGGGAAAAGGAAAAGGTCAGTGCAGTCAGGAGAGACAGGTCCTGAAAGACGCCCTCTGGATCCAGTTAAAGTCACATGCCTCCGAGGTACTGCATCCTTCCGCTCAGTGTCCACCATCTGTGATCCCATTTCACTGCATTGGCTGTGGCTCCCCGTACAGTTGTTCAGCCTCACTGTATTTTGATTTCTTTCCACTGAGACCTTATAGCCTTCATGTGGCCCATCTACTTAGTATTGAGAAGCTCTGTAAAAACTCTTTGTTTGCTTTAGCCTTGTTCTCACTTAGTGGTACATAGCATTGCATAGCGCCTCATGTTTCACACTTTAAATACAGATTTTCTTTGCTGCCAGAGAAGGCCTCTTCTGGCAAAACTGGATCATAGGGAAATGCACATAGGAAGAGAAGATGTGGATTTTTTTTTAATGATACCTACTTCCACCTCAGCTTGGGTACCCCTGTCAATCTTCTTCCCCAAGAATACTTGGCCCAACTCTTTAAATTTGTTTGAATACTACCTAAAGTATACCTTACCCAGCAAAACTTTGTCCTTTAGGTTAAGTAAAAATGTTTCTGTATTAAAAGTACTGCTTATTTAATAATACCATTTCATCATTTTTAACAGGTGGCTACTTTGCAGCAGCAGGCCAGGCAGACGGTTGGGAGGGAGGATCAGGAGGTACATAGATGACTAAGCAGGTGCAAATAAACACAAAATTAGACAAGTAGAAGCATTATAGTGCCAACCAAAACACAACTGAAAAATCCTTATCCAAAATCTCAAATACTTTTTTAAATTTAATGTAATTCAAGTAGATATTAATAAAGAAAATATAAAAAGCACTCTTCTATGAAAAAGTAAACCAAAATTTCATAACAAAATAGAGCACAATCTCAAATCTTAACCTCTATTGTTCTGTTGTAATTTTATTGGCTGGAAAACATAATATTGATTTAATCTGGATAGGGATTTATCACTAACAAGGCTTTGGGTCTTGGAAAGGATATCCCTACACTCAACTCCTGGGATGCATTCTTATCTAGGCAATTGAATTCTGCAGCCTTAGGTGCCTAAGGTGTATATGTATTATTTGGCAGCTAAGATTCCCTAGCCCACTTTAGAGATAAATTCAGCAGGGATGGGGAAGATAAAAATGCTCCTGGACGCAATCACCCTAGATGATTCTGATGTGGGTTGACCATGTCTAAGGAAGCCACTTAACAGAAAAATTAACTAGGCACTTATGCTCCACAGCACCTCCTGTTGGCCAGCCTGAAAATTCCACTTACTTGGAGTAACTAAATGAGAGGAAATTTCCAGGCCCTATTTTAGTAAAACGGTTACTTTCCCTTACCCTCCACCATCATCACAGATTATGGATTTACCCACCAAGAGGCAGTGCTAAGCTTGGGGGCCCAAATGGGTGCGCTGTGTGTACTTATTGAAGTTGCTCTTAGGCTTACAAAGGAATCAAGATGAAGGATAGCACAGCTGTATCCCTTTCCAAAAACTTTATGCACATTTCACAATTTAATAGTGAGTCAGTAAAACTGAGGGATTAAAATACATCCCAGAGAACAGTGCCATTGTGCTGAACGCCACTGGCCTACTGTCACTGATGCAGTCCAGGCTGCCTAGCCAGAGGCCACAGTCTCCAGCACATTTTTCATATGGGCCACACCCCATGACTTCCATCCAGCCATCTGGTGGAAAGTACATAGGTAAAAACTGGTGGCTGGCTGTTGAGAGAGCGGAAACTATTGCCTCCTCCAGGCATAGTAATTGCTTTCTTGTAAAATTAAATATTTAGATAGGATTGCGTTTTTAAAAATAATCTGCCAGGTTTAAAAACGTCACTCAGTGGTAAAGCACTTACCAAGTATGGAGGAGGCCCTGGGTTCAATCCCCAGTGCCACAAAAAACTTGTCCAGTACATGTGTGGGTATTACCAATATAGAAAGAAATGTAGCCTAACCTGGAACATTTTAAGAATGAAGAAACCTTTTCTGAGCTAAAACAGACACTTTCTCTCTCATCGAGACCTTGATAGGTTATTGTGCTCAATCTTCAAACTCATAGCTGGTTAAAGAATACCACACTATATTTGTTATGGTTATAGAGATAACTTTCTCAAAATATAAGCAGGTGATAACTTTCTCAAAATACAAACAGGTAATAACTTTCTCAAAATACAAGCAAATAACAACATGGGTTTTGAAATGTACCCCCTGATACCCGGAATGGTGCCACCTTGTCTTACTAATCAGACTTACCTTTCTTTTCAACAGCAAGTGTTTCTCAGAGAGATATCTCTCACTTAAGTGATTTTTACTTTTCTAAGTGAAAAGGAATTTGGTCTGAAATAAGTTGGGTGTGTCATAAGTGACTTCATTATGGCATTGCATTGGATCTCCCATCTAGCTTTTCTGATAGAATTTATGTTAAAATTTAAGCAGGCTGCCACCTTCTGTCAAAACCAGTTGTGTTTTTCTCTCTCTTTTTTACTGTTGTGTATATTCCCACAGAATTCATTAGGATGCACTGTACCTCCAACCCTGATTGGTGGATGCCCTCGGAGGAGCAGATAAACAAAGTGTTCAGCGACGCTGTGGGTCACGCCCGGCAGGGGCGGGCGGTGGGGACTTTCCTGCACAACGGTGGCTCATTTTATGAAGGGATCGATCACCAGGCTTCACAGGATGAAGTATTCAATAAAAGTTCACAGGATGGATCTGGGGATTAGTGGACAGAATCTTCCCCACTGTAGCAGCCAGTCCTTTCAAGAGCTCCAATTGTGAATGTCTTTGTACCTGTCTCCTGAGAGTCCAAAGCATGTTATTGTCATACTTTACACATTCTCAACCTTAAAACTCTTGAACAACTGCCACAGTTCCAAAATAGAAGTCCATTCTATGGTGGTTTGGGAAGTCTGTGGCACCTACAACACACATAAGGAATATTATCAAAAGGAAAACTAAAGTTTCTATAAAATGATTGTTGGCTGAATGGTGAGGGTGAAGAAATAGGTAAGCTCCTGATCACCTGTCCACATCTTCAAGTAAGCTGTTTCCTTTGCAGAGCTGGTCTCTAAGGGAGGTTAGGTTAGTGTTCATATCTATGGGAGAAGGTAAGATGTGGAGCTATTTGAAGGAACAGGAATATACATTGTCTTAGTTTAATTCAAATAAGTTGTCTTTATGTTTTCCAGAGACTTGAATTCAGAGTTCTCAGCAAAGACACAGAGTAGCTGACATTATATGCTGTCTGTATATTACCAGGCCTGTTATTAACAAGCCAGAGACCAGAGGCCATCTGTATAGACAGTGGTTAATTGGAATCCAGCTACTTTTGTTATTATACAAAGAAAACTTCCACTTTGTTGCTCAGAAAGGCTATGAGATCACTGGAGTTTATAAACAGTAATAGTGTTTCGTTATGTCAGTTAAACATCCAAAGATCCAAAACCATTTTCAAATGCTTGACTTCATAGATGCACAGATCCACAGTTTCCATAGCCTTAAATTAGGCTTTGTTGACACAATGCCAAAGTAATAGGTTGAACAGTGAGAATTTCTGTCAGTTTGGTGCACTGAATACCAGACACATGGTGTGACTGATGGTATTGCTGCCTTGACCAGATGTTCTGAAGTTGTAGACACACATTTTCAAGGCCATTCTGACAACTATGCAATGGGTTTGTCAGTAATTTCTCTGAAATTTAAAAATCTGTCTGTGCTGAGTTGATCTTTAGAATTTGTATGAAACTTTTTTCCTTTTGTCGTTGAAAATGTTTGATCCCAACTGTGTGTGCCTCCTTTCCCCCAGTATTCTCCTGAACGCCAGGCTTTGGCTTAGTTCACACGGTTCTACTTTTACCCACTTCCCCTGTTTAGCTTGTTGAGCTCCATATGTGAAAGCAGTTCTGTCTTTGGAACCTTTCCTTATTGGCAAATGCTACAGAGGTGCTAGAATCGCTATGTGTGAGGGTTTAGCTTTGGATTGGAGGGGAAACTGCCTATGCCAAACTAGTTCAGATTACTGCGTTCTTCATTGTACAGGTAGCTTAAGTTGGCGGCATTTATTGAAGGCTATTGTCATCTACAAACACAATAAAACCGGATGGAAATTCAAATTTATGATCATCCATTTATGAAGTACATTTTTAAACTTTTTTTGTGAAAGCAAAACCATAAATGAGCCTTTGTGTTCAATAATTGGTGAGTATACAAAGTATTTGTAGTCCTAGAAGCAAGTCCTTCTGTAGCCTCTTTAATGATTGTTAGCTTTTATCCATTGAGAAGTTTAATGTGTATGGAGATGATCATTTGTCAGATTTGTTACAGGTATAGGAAGAACTAATTCTAATCCTGTTTGGGGCAAATGAGCTGAAGTTTGGGAGTAAAACAATCAGTGAGGCAGATGTGATGTCACTTACTGCAACTGGTGAGACCAGTATCTCTGACTATCCAAAGAATATAACTCCTTGATGTGTTTGTAAAGGTCTGGGAAGTCAGTGTCTTATATGAGATTCTTTGATGTCATGAAATCTTGGGTAGAAGGAAAACACCACCATAGCCTCATCTGTCTTTCCATTTTACCTTTCCTTTTTTTGCCCTCAGCTTTAGTTATCCTTACTGCTGAGTATATTGTCCTTGTTTTCTATAGCAGCAATATCTGACCATCACTTTAAGAAAAATAGAATTCTAGCTTTGTTTTCCTGTTAAGTTTAAGAGTTCTGCACATTTCTTCATGTCTGAGCAGCATCATGAAGTTCAGTGTCACGCTGATCTTCACTAATGGGGACAGGCACACCTGTACACTTGTTCTGCATAGCCTTACACATGACATGCCTGTACCACAGCCATGAGTAGCTGTGATTTTCACTACTTGCAAAGACTGCTCTAGTGGACTTGCACACCACCTTTGTTCTAGAGACACACCAGATCTCCTCTGTCATTTGCTCCACTCCAGGTGAGTTATTTCTTTAAGGCTCAGATTTTAGAACGCTGAAAGTACATGTTGGCTGGCTCTTTGCATATCTGGAAACCAACACCCACAGGAATGACTCACTCAGCACCCCAAACCCAGGTCCATTGCCTTTCTGGGTGTTCCATTATACTTGTCATTGTTACTCACTAAGGCTGTGACAAAGCATCGCCTCAGATACTCTGCTGACTACTCTCCTTAGTGTACATCCATGCTGGTATTGGCTGGCTTCATGATGGTCACCTGGCTTTTAAATCAGGGCTTACAGAGGACATTCGGTTTTGGGGGGTTTTTTGGTTCGGTTTGGTTTGGTTTTGGTAAGGTCTAGGTGGCTTCTGTGTGGCAAGGTTAAAAGCTCACCACTAAAGATAGGACACCATTATTGCCCTGTCAGTCTTTCAGTTATCTCTTTTGAGATTTGACGGTGTTGCTTATCTTGGTTTGATTTTCCATATACATTGCTCTCGTAATAAGAAATTTAGCCTCATATCAACTTTTAGAATTGTCCTTGAGTCACTATACCACTGGCATAAATTAGACTGAATGAATTATAGTAGCTCAAGATGCAGCTGTGCTCCACTTCATTGGTGAAAGGAAGAGGTCGTAGGGCTGATCTGATCACGAAGGCTAATCCTCTCCTTTTGTCCATCAGTAGATGGGTCCAGAGTCCCAGCTAGCAGAGTAGTCCATGACTGCCCAAAGTGGCTATGTATGTATGTCCTGTGTTTTCCAAATTAAAATGTCACTGGTCATGCCTGCTTCTCACAGTGAACTGAAGCTCCAAGCTAGGCTGAGGCTAACCTGAATGATGTGTTGACAGATATAAGGCAGGAACCTGTGGAGGAGAACAGTACTCTACTAACATTAAGTGAAGTCACATTTCTTAACTTTTTTTTTTTTTGACAGTACATTGTTCAGATCTCATGGTTCAACTTTAGTGTTAAATGTTTTCAAGAAAAACTATAAACATTTCAATTGGTAGCTTCTGTATTTGTTTGAAAGTGTTTTCCTCCAGCTCTTAAACCTGGGCTTTGCTTTCTTGGTGTTCCTCAGTCCATCACAGCATTCAGATGATTGTCACCATTTGTGTTTCATAAAGCCTCCCTGAGAATGTAGAGAATAATCCTAGTGTGCAGAAAATTGCTATCATTTGGTGGAGGAATTAAGAGGTAGCTGTAGCTACTTCACAGATGTAGTATAAGTGGCTGGTTTTATATTCTGACTCATTCCTTATCTTTTCATCAGTATTATAAAGAGATAAAAATCATTACAGTCTTTTATTTGACCCAGCTATTCCATATGGCATCAAAAGTTCAGTTACTATTCTTGTAATACCATATGTTTACACAAAATCTAGACAATAATATGAATTTGGCAATTTGCAGGTTCATGATTTCTGGGTTTCCCTGCCACTTTTAGTCACCAGTGCCACCCTTCTGTTGTTCTCAGAGTAGATAAAGCATCATATAAAGGTGAAACGTACTATATTAAGAACAGCAAACATACATTGCCCTCATTTGGATTCTGTCATTCAGTATATGCTCTAGATGGAACCCTCATACCCATTGACTACCTCCGTAGTTTCTTAACTATCAATTATTTTTTGAAAAATTTCATGTTAGATTACTTCATTTTTAGAAAAAAGAAAAATGTATAACCTTTTTCATTCATTACTGTGTCTTTCCATGGTACAGATCTGTGCTAACTTTGATAGCTCTTCTATGTGGATTTGTAGAAATATAATAGAAAATGATTTTGCACATGTGGTGCAAGTCTTGCTGGTGTATGTTTAATTTGGCAACACTTGCCAAAACTCCTTGGCAAAACATGTCAAATAGAATGCTTGAGTCATAACTCTAATGTAAATGTGTCTAAACAGCAGTATGTATCATTATGTATTTTTGTAAACAGAGTGATGGCTTCTTTCAGTCATATAAGTACTGCATAAAAATATCCACTTCACTTGGAATAATGAAGGAAAATATCACCCAGCTGATTGATGGCAGTTATTGCATTGTCAGCCAGTAGCATTGGTTCTTTCATGTTTTTTTAGAGGAGAGTGAAGAATTGACATCAGACAACATGAAGAGCAAAAATAATACCCCATTGATACTTCTAAATGTAAATTTTAAAACATTAGTTGATGTATTTTTATACATCATAGTAGATAAATTACAAGAAACAGTGAGGGGACAAGTTTTCATTCATCTGATAACCAGTTTGGTTGGTTTGATTGTTAAAAGTATTAAGTTACCAAATCTTTGCAGTAATGGTGACCACATTAGTTTTCTTCATAACCATCTGGCTAATATATGGGCTGTGTTTTCATTGAATCACAATTCCCCAAACTGCAGTGAAAAAAACATCTGCTAGTAAGACCAGTTCAAAAACTTGTTCATTCTCAGAACCATTACACTAGTACACATGGCCTTATGTGTCTTGGCTATGTTGGAAAATTATTTGGGCCCATTTAAAACTACTTAAGACACAATAGTTAACTACAGGTAACTAGTAAATGTAACTATTGAGTACTTATGCGCCAGTTGCTTTAATAAGCACTTTACTGGATCCTCCTTTTAATCCTCACAGCTGCCCTATGAGGCTGTTACTGTTGTTGCCTCCATTTTATGGATAAGGAAACTTCCCAGGACACTAAACTAAGGTCACTTTGAGCTTAGTAAGTCAAATGACCAGTTCAGTTTTCCCCTATAGTCAAAACACAGTTCACAAGGCCTACCAACATTTTTAAGTTGATTTTTTGTTATGTTTATGCCATTGAAGAAAAGTTGGTATTCATGTTATAAAAAATTATTTCTAAAGTATGTTGATTCTGCAATAAGAGCAAAGTACACGTGCTCCGGGAACTGCCAGGTTCCTGAATAAGGCTTGACCTACCTAAGATCCTGTGATACGACGTGAAAACTTTTTAAAGTAGGGAAATTAAAACTACTAGTTTTTCACATTTGTTTTGTAGTCTCCCAGTATAAAAATGCAGGGATATAAAAGAAAAAAATTTGAAATTAGTGAACTGATAGTCTTTGGGAACTGCTAGAAATGGCACTGGGTGTCAGCCAGTGTTCTGTTCCTTTCTCATATTTGTCATTTTGTACCCTTGAAGTTGATGAGTCTGGCTTGGAAGAGAGGGCTTTCTTATATGATGTCACTGTGAGAACTGTTGTAAAGTTTGGGGGGGGGGGTTGTTTTGTGTTTTTTTTTTTAAGAAAATACAGTTATCTGTTGATTATTTTCTGTAGTTTTGGCTTTCACATCCCTTTGGCTTCATTTAAGTTCAAGAGCATGCCAAGGTCCTGGGGGGCCTGGCTTGTGCTTGGGAACAGGGCATGCCAGAAATGGGTCATGACCCTTCAAAGTGCATCCTGACCCTGCCCAGTTTAAGCTTTGCCTTTATGTCTGTCCTCTCCAGAACTTCATGTAGCAGCCTAACACTGGGGCCAGTTTGCCTTTACTCTCTTTTCTATGATGAACACTTGTGGAGAAACTGTGACAAATCCATTGATCCTAGTATTTTTATTGTTCGAGTCTTGTGGATTCTCTATGAATAATTTCTATTTGATTGTACTGTGTAGAGTTAATACCCACTAGGGATATGTTAATAAAACTACAAATGCATAATGTAATATAGAATAGCAAAAAAAAATTTTGTGAACAATTTATATAGAAAAGTAAGTTGTTTTTTAAGTGTTAGGCATATTTCTTTTAGGAACTTAAAATGTTATAAGAGTTTTTTAAACATTCAATATTTTTAATTATAAGAGACATTTGTTACTAGAGCCAATTATTTCAGGTGTTCTAATTGGAGTATTGATTTTATTACCTCATATACCTCTAGAATGCCACATGTTCTGTTGGGGATAAAAATTGCACAATAAATGTCAAGTCTCTGTTAAGTGTTTAACTTGCTCTTTGCTTCTTTCTCTAATTCATTGTGAAAGCTTGTGGGTTTTTGGGATAGAGAACTTTTTTCCTCGACACTAAGTCTTTTTTCCTTGCCTGAGTACAAAGAAAATATCTGCTTAATACTCAAAAAAGATACTCATTTAGGTGAGAGAAGTGACAAAAATTAATCCAAAAATTCATTTGATCTAGTGAGTAAAAGGGATAGCCAACAGTGATCTGGAAAATGATTATGTAATTAAAGAGGATTTCTAACCAATATTTTGTACATTCACATACTAAATGTACATGCTTCCATTCATAGTACTATTTTAGCAGGAAGAAGAAACTAGCTGCTACTCCTTACCTATAAAAATGATCACATATTGGTTGTTTATTTAAACAGTGCTCTAAGTATAAAAGTGAAATGGGTGACATGGTTGTAGCTTCCCACTTTTAGTTATTACATAAAGTATAAATCTAATATAACCATTATAGAACAGAAAATTGGATACATGTTATTTCATAAACCAAAGTAAAAACTAAGACAAAACAGTTTCATTTTAGGGAAATTATAAAGCTGTTTTAATTTTGCTCTAGAGGCATGGAGTTTTAGTGGGTAATTTGGGTGAAAAGCAGTGATTTAATATCCAAATAATTTAGATTAGAACTGGAATATCAAAATGAAGTTAAAGTTATTCTAAAGCATTTAAAATGATTATTAGGTAACTTGATTTAGGCCAGGGATTTAGCTCAGTGGTTCTGCCGCCTGCCTCGCAAGCACAAGGTCCCTTGTTTGAGCCCCAGTACCCCCAAAAAAAGGTAAGCTAGGTCATAGGACACAGATCAATATACAGAAATAAATTGTGTCTGTATACACTGGCAGTAAACAACAAAGTTAATGAAATTCTGTTTACAATGGTATCAGAAAAAAATAAAATACTTAGGAATAAGTTTAACAAAATAACTGCCAAACTGCAGCGCTGAAAGCTGTATCATTGAAAGGGATTTTAGAAGACCTAAAATAATGGAAAGATAACCCATGATAATGGAATGGGAAAATTACTGTTACAAAGGCAATACTCCCCAAAATGACTGGCAGATTCAGTGCAGTTCTTATCAACCTCAGCTGGCTGCTTTGCAGAGACTGCCAGGCTGACCCTAAAATTCATGGAAATGTAAGGAATCCAGATAGCCAACAGAAATAAACTCTGCACTTATGGTCAGTTAGTTTTTAACAGAAGTGCCAAGACAATTCAGTGGAGAAAGAATGATCTTTTCAACAAATGCCACTGGGATAATAGTATATCCACATCCTAAGGAATGAAAATTGGGGCCCATGTCAATGCCATCTGCAAAATTTAACTCAAAATGAAATGGGTCATAGACTTAAATGTTCTAAAAGCTAAAAGTATAAAAGGTAAAGGAAGAAAACAAATCATCGTGGTTTGGCAGTTTTCTTTAATATTCTAAAAGGTTAAGCAAGAAAAATAAATAAATTAGACTTACAATGAAAAATTGGGCCTCAAAGGACACCAGGAAAAATGAAAAATTCAGAATGAGAAAATACTTGCAAATCATGTATCTATTAGGTCTGATAGCCAGAATATGTAGAACTCTTGAAACCCAATAAAGACAAATAGCCCAATTAAAAATGGGCACAGAATCTGGATATCCATGCTTCAAGGAAGATACACCAATGGCAGTGAGCACATGAAAAGATGCTTAACATCATTAATCAGAGAAATATAAATCAAACCACAGTGAGATGCCACTTCCCTAGATTGGCTAAAATGAAAAAGAACGTAAACATCAGAATGTGGAGGGATCCAAACCCTCAGACACTGCTAATAGGACCATCAAGTGGCACAGTCACTTTTGGAAACGGGTTGGCAGTTCCTTAAAATATTAATAACAGGGCCTGGGGTACAGCTCAGTAATAAAGTGCATGGCTAGCATAAACAAGACTCCAAGGGTGGGGTGGGGCTTGAGTGGGGAGAAGTTACATGGGAGCCAGCCGATCCCACTTGTGTGTATATATACACCCCAAAGAGTTGAAAGGTTATAAAAAAACTTGTACACAAATGTTCATAAAAGCATTACTTATAATGGAGGAAAAGTAGAAATAATCCAACTATCTATTAGATGATAGGTAGAGAAACAAAAATGTGTATCCTGGAATATTTTGAGCCAAAGGAATAGAGTACTGCCAACACACTACAACACTGATGAACCTTGAAAACATGACAAAAAAGCCAGACACACAAGGCCACATATTGAATGGTTCTATTTATATGAAATGTCCAGAATAATCAAGATGCTAAATAGGCAACGATATACCATTTACATGATTAAGGAACCAGATGTGGTATATAATCCCTTTTAAGTGGATTGTACACTCATGCAATATATCAAGAGCCTGTTACTGCCAGGTATGATGGTGTATACCTACAGGTCTAGCTACTCAGGACACTGAGGCAGGAGAATCTCCCCTGCCCCAGGAGTTTAGGGTACTAGCCTGGGCAACATGGCAAAACCTTGCCTTAAAAAAAAAAACTTGATATGTCCATGGCTGGATAACTATTTGAACAAGAAGGACAAGTTCCAGTAGGCAAGTTGTTTGTTGTCCTTATCAGTTGTCATTTTTTAAAAATTGAGTTAAACCATGGTTTCAGAATATGGTTTTAACAAACATCTTCATTTCACAAAAAATTTTTGGACCAGATTTTGTTGTTTGTCCCATTTTTAATACTGTTGGAGGGGGCTGGGGATTTAGCTCAGTGGTTTTGCCGCCTGCTGCACAAGCACAAGGACCCGAGTTCAATCCCTGGTACCAAAAAAAAAAAAAAGATTGTTTGGTTAATACTGGACCTCAGTTCATGAACTTAAATGGTTACATGATTCTAGGGAAGATGACTGAATTCGTGTTGGTCACCCAATGTGTATGGAAGCAAAATTTTGCCAAACACTTCTGTTTGCCACCTAAATTGTCCATAAACAGAAGCATTGATGAACCTAGGTATTGCTGCATTAGAAATAATAGTGTAGCTGGGCATGGTGGTGCATCCTTATAATCTCTGCACTTTGGGAGGCTGAGGCAGGATGACCCCAAGTTTGGGCTCAGCCTGGACACTAGTGAGACCTTTTCTCAAAAAGGCTGAGGTGTAGCTCAGTAGTAGAGTACCTTTTGGTTTGATCACCAGTACCACCAAAAAAACAAAAAATACGAGAATGTTTAAGAATATTACTAATGCAAATGAAATAGAATGAACAGTAGGCTATGAGGATGAATAGAAGCAGAAGGCTCAAAAAATGTAACTATAAATACAGACCTTTTATTTTAAAAAATCTTAATTCACATCTTAACGGTGAGGTTTAAAATAGATTTTCACTCTCCACCACATTCTAGGGAGAAACAGGCCCTGCTCAGTTAAGAGGAACTGGGCCTTGGGCCTGGGGATTTAGCTCAGTGGCACCACACCTGCCTCACAAGCACAAAGTCCTGAGTTCAATGCCTGGTACCGAAAAAAAAAAAAAAAAGAACTGGGCCATAAGAATCTCTGTGGGTCTGTGGGTGGCACATACCTGTAATCCTGGCACTCTGGAGAATGAGGCCTGGAGGGTCTCGAGTTCAAGCCCAACCTGAGCAATTTAGTGACTTAGCAAGACTCTGTCTTAAAATTTTTTTAAAAGGCTGGAGATGTAGCTCTCTTGAAGGCCCCAGATTCAATTCCCAGTACTGCTAAAGGAAAAAACAAGAATTTCTGTTAGAATCTCTTTTTCCGTTGGTTTATTGTAGGGAACAGGGGAAGGGAACGTTACTAGAACCTCTGCAGTGAGTCCTTGTCTCCTGCGAGCCACGGCAGCACAAGGCGAATTACAGGAAAGGTAGAAAAATGAGACTGAGAAGAAACAGCTTTGGGTCTGATCAGTGCTGCTCTGGGCGGCAAAGAGGAAAGCCCTCAGTTTAACGCACTTTGGGAGAAACAAATGTAACAAATGACTTGCAGAGAGTTCAGTACATCCGTGTAAACAAGATGTAATAATCCAAAAACAATGAGGAACAGAGTAGATGAAGATTTTGTTCTTCCCAGGATGTCTTCAGCTGGTGTAATCTTGTTCTGGAGCATCACAGCATCACCGGATCATCGAGGTCTCAGTTGTGACCGGAGGCCAAAATGGGATAATGTCTCGGAATTCCATAGCTGGGCTGTAGGCAGGAGAACTAGGCTAACCAAATGATTTGCCCCTAAGATTATGTAGCATTGCTCCCGACAGTTTATCATATAGTTTTTCATTTCTTCTTATAGCACTAGTTGTTTATAGAGAAAGGCCCATATTATTAGCCTAGGAAGAAGGTATCAGAAAGACAAATGGGTGAGCCTGTTCCAAAAATGAAAATTCCATTATCAAGGCATCAATGTACAATCGTTGAAATTAAGCCATTCACTGTCCAAAAAAACCCCTAAAAACTAATGTATATACCTTCTCAAAATTATACCAAATCGTAGTCTGATTTTTTTAATATTAAAAAAATAGTATACTAAAAAAATGTATAAGGAGACACTTTAAGGACAATCATTCTGTGCTAGAGGCAATGCTTCCCACTCCGTTAGGCAGACAAGCTTGCCATGGATACTTGGGGCAGCACTCGCTGCAGGCTCAGCCACCGTCAGCCCTGCTTGCCTTGCCTCCGCTCTGTCTCCTTTGCTCTACTCAGAAAAGTAAATGGAACTGAGTGTCTTTACTTTATGCAGTGATACAGTATCTGTTCAGTGAGCAGATGTTCCCGTTGCCTAGGTACTAAGTGCCTAGCCATGAAAATACTTGGGGAGAATATTTAAAATCTAGCCACTTATATTTGTTCTTAAAAATAAAGCTTTTTAGGGGCTGGAGATTTAGCTCAGTGGTGCCACCGCCTGCCTTGCAAGTGCAAGGTCCCGAGTTCGATCTTTGGTTAAAAAAAATAAAAAATAAAGCTTTTTTTAAACAAGTAGCTATATAATCCATTTGTTTGCATCTTTCTCCCCCATCCCTTCCTACCCCTCCCTCCATCTTCTTTTCCCAGTACTCTGAACCTAAGGAGAGCCTTTGCACTGATTTACATCCCAGCCCTCCCCTCCTAAACAATTTTTTATTTTGAGATAAATCGCAAAACTGCCCAGGTCAGGCTCGAACTTTGAATCTTCTTGCCTTAGCCTCCCAGAGTTCTGGCGTTACAGGCATGTACCACCACCCAGCACTCTTTAAATTTTCTTTTTCTTGTAAACATTTATCAATTTAACTATTCAAGTGGTCATTTCTGGACCCTGACCCTATATCCACAGTTCCCTATCACTAGGAAAAAGATGGGCTGGGGAGGAAGAGTGCCACGATCATTTCAGAACAGCTCTGGGGCACCTTCACGCCAGGTGCAGCTGTCACTGGGTTCAGACCAGTGAGTGGCCTCTGGTTGGGGGAGAACTAGAAGTAGCTCTGTAAGGTCAGGTCCTGGCAAAACAGGGAGATGAATCTCGATTCCAGGCCTGGCTCAGCTGTTCCCATGGTGAACACAGGATCTTGCTGTGCCCCTTACTGGCTGTAGGTAACACTCATTACCTTATAGCTTTTTTTTTTTTTTTAAAGTACAAACCCATTTTTTTTCACATTCGTTTTAAAATGGAATAGGTGAAGAGCCATGGGGTTTCTTTTTTTGTTTATTTTTCCTGAAGCCCTATAGCTAAACACTGTTACAATGAAAAGTTCACAGTAAATCATTCTTTTTGCAATGTGGAAAGGTAAAGATAAACAACTTTAAACAATTGCAGGTGACAGCTCTTTCTACTCAAGACTATTCTAGTAATGTTTTGTGAAAAAATAAGTCACTTGTATCAGAAATGCACAGGTGGAATTTGAACTAAAAACACAATGCCATTTATATTAGTACTCCCCAGAATTAAATAGTATCAATCTAGTAAAACCTATACAAGACCTATATGAGGAAAACTCCTGATGAGAGAAATCAAATTAATAGAGATTATATGTTCATGAAAGGGAAGACTTGATATTGTGAACTGTGAAATTCACTTCTTTTGAATTTGATCTAAAGATCCAACAAAATCCCAACAAGTTATTTTGTGGGTTTTTTCTTTTTCCTTTTTGCTGGGATTGAACCCAGATCTTCACTCATGCTGGGCAAGTGGTCTACCTTGAGCTACATACCCCAGGTCTGACTCCAAAGTTTACGGAAGAGGTAAAAGACTCAGAATAAGCAGCTCACTATTGGAGGATAAGGATGAAGTCTGAATACAGATACTGCCTGACTTAAACATTTAATAAAAAGCTACAGTAATCAAAACAATTTTTTAAAAGTACATCAATGGAACAGAAGAGCCTAGAAGTTAGACCCACATAAATACGGTCAATTGACTTTTGACAAAGGAACAAAGACAATACACTAATGCAATGAGAAAGTATTTTTAACAAATGATGCTGGAACAGCTAGACATCCACATGCCAAAACATGAATCTAAACAGACCTTACACTCTTCGTGAAAATTACCTTACAATAAATCACAGACCTACATGTAAAATACAAAAACTTTAAAAAATAAAAAATAAAAAACACGAAAACTGTAAAACTCCTAGAAGACAACTTACAAGAAAATCTTGTTCAGCAGTGACTTTTTATTATTATTAGTTTTTTGTTTGGTTTGGTTTGGTACCGGGAATCAAACTCAGGACCTTGTGCTTGCAAGGCAGGCAGCAGAACCACTGAGCTAAATCCCAGGCTCAGCAATGACTTTTTAGACCTGACACCAAAGGCATGATTCATGAAAGAATTGATAAACTGAACTTTGTTGAAATTAAAAACTTATGCTCTGTGAAAGACACTTAAGAGAATAATAACACAAGCCACAGGTTGAGAGAAAGTACTGGGAAAAATACAGAATACACAAAAAACTCTGAAAACCATAAGAAAATGAGCCAAAGACTAACAGATGCCTCACCAAAGATACACATATGATAAGTGTATGAAAAAAATGTTCCCCATCATAGGTCAGTAGGGAAACGCAAACTAAACAGCAGTAAGTTATCACTACAGCATTAGAGTGGGCAACATCCAGGACACCTAAGACACCACATGCTGGTGAGGGTGTAGAACCATGGATGATCAAATTCATTGCTGAAGAGAATGTGAAGTAGTGCCACTTTAGAAGACAGTTTGGTAGTTTCTTACAAAAGTAAGCATAATCTTACCATATCCAGCAACCATGTTTTTTAAGTATTTACCCCAATGCCCAGATGAGCTGAAATTGTCCGTCCACACAACAACCTGCACAGAAAAAAGAATTATTTTTGGTACTGGAGATGAAATCCAGGACTTAGCATAAGCTAGGCAAGCACTCCGCCACTGAGCTATATCTCTAGCTCTTTTTACTTTTTGAGACAAAATCTTGCTAAATTGCCCAGCCTGACCTCAAACCTGTGATCCTCCTGCCTCAGCCTCCCAGAGTGCACCACTACATCTAGCTTTGGCAGCTTTATTCTTTTTTTTTTTTTTTTTGGTACCAGGGATCAAACTCGGGTCCTTGCACTTGCGCAGCAGGCAGCAAAACCACTGAGCTAAATCCCCAGCTTGGCAGCTTTATTCTTAATTGCCCAAATTTGGAAGTAACCAAGGTGTCCTTCAGGAGGTGAATAGATAAGAAATAGCCATACAACCAGATTCAGTGTTTTAAAAAGTGAGCTGTCAAACCATGAAAATAATCTTAAAAGGCTGTATGATTCCGACCATGTGACATTCCAGAAAAGGCAAAACGTTGGAGATAGAAAAGGGTCATTGACTGCCAGGGTTGTATGTGTGGCGGATGAAGAGGTGAAGCAGAGAGGGTTTTTAGGGCACTGAGATTATGCTCTGTATGAAACTGCAATGCTGGATATGTGATTATAAATTTGTCTAAACATTTAACATGTACAATCCCAAGAGTGGTTCCTAATGCAAACTGTGGTCATTAGATAAAAATAATACGGCAATGTGGGTTTGTCAGTTGTAACAAATGGACTACTATGGTGGAATATATTGATGATGGTTAGGCTATATAAGCGGTGGTAGAGGGGAAGAGATTTGTAGGAAAGTTCTACATTTTTCTCTCAATTTTGCTCTGAACTTAAAACTGCTCTAAGGAATAAAATTGATGAATAAATAATGAGTTGAGCCCAAGCATGCTAAAATTTAAAGAACTTTTTAACTAAACTGTATTTAATATTGTCAACTTCTGGCTTGATGGCTTTGTGACAGTTTGAGCCTTCTGTGTGCTTGATGAAAGAAGAAATGGCTATTTCCATTGAATATGTGGGTCACAGTGAACAGCCTCAAGAACATTCTGGAAATCTGAAAGGAAAACAGGTAACTCAGTTATGGTAACAATTCTCTCAAGTGTATGTTTAGTATGGGGGATTCCAATTTCTTGTGTTGTTCCAGATAGGTCATCTCATTTCTATGGTGATATTCTGTTTCTTTCACAGTGCTTACAATTATGTATGTATGTATGTATATATGTATGTATTTTACTAGGGACTGGACTCAGCCTTTGCACGGAGCTACCTCCCTGGCCCCTTTTTAAGTTTTTTTGAGACAGTGTCTCATCACTTCGCCAAGTTACCCAGGCTGGGCTCAGACTTTCAATCCTCTTGCCTCAGAATGCTAGGAATACAGTTGTCGACCACTATGCCTGCCTAACATATGGAAATGTAGATGTCAGCCCACACATATGCACTCACATACTATACACAATAGAATACTTTTGCTTTAAATAAAGTGTGTAGACCTTGGAAGACATGAAATCTGAATTCAAATCCCAGCCTCACTACCTACTAGGTATATCATTTTAGGAAAATTATTTAAAGCTCTCTGAAGTCTGTTTTTTTATCTATAAAATAATTTCTAT
>NW_004624761.1:24848992-24867800 GCF_000247695.1 Heterocephalus glaber
AGAACCAAGATGCATTATGTAAAGGTACAATTCCCAATGAGAAACATAATTGTGTTGTATACCTACAATATACCAATAAAAGAATTTAATAAAAAAAAGAAGAAAATGAGAGAATAACAATAGTGAATATACTGTGTATAATAACATTCAAAGTAGTCACTCAGAGTACAAGACAGACAAAAAAAGATTTTCTCTCACAGCAAAGAAGCACAAAGGACAAATATAATAGCATAAAACAATTTTCAATGAACTAAGAGAAACTACTTGCATCCATTTACCTATAAATGCCTCAAATTTGTCTTTCTTTATGGTAAGGACATACTTCATTGTGTATAAATATCAGATTTTCCATATCCATTCATCTGTTGATGGAAATGTGCACAATTTCAAAAGACTAGATTTTATAAATTATGCCACTATAAACATGGGTATGTATGTATTCCTGTAATATGATGATTTTAACTGATTCGAGACGATATCTGGAAAGAGCATAGCTGGGTGGGATGGAATCTCTACTTTTAGTTTTTTGAAGAATCACCACACTGATTCCATAGTGTTTGTGCTAGTTGACATTCCCACCAACAAAGTAGGAGAGTTCTTTTTTCTCCACATTGTCATCAGCATTTGTTATTGATATATTTTTGGATGGTAGCCATTCTTTCTGGGGTAAAATGATATTTCAAATAGCTTTAATTTGTACTTCTCTAATGGCCAGCAATGTTTAACATTTTCTCTTGTGTTTATTGGCTATTTGTTCTTCTTCTTTTGAGAAGTGTCTTCATATTGGTACAAACACCTTATTTGTTTTTTGTCTCATCATTAATGTTCTTTTTTCCCCTATTGACTTTAGAATAATTCATTATTTATTATTATTTCTTTTTATCTCTGTTGTTGGCTTTATTAGCTATACTTTGTGTTTGTGGTTTAGTTGTTCTAATATTTACAGTATGCATCTTCAACTTATTGGAGTCTTTTTTTTTTTTTTTTTGTCCCGGGGATTGAACTCAGGACCTTGCACTTGCGAGGCAGGTAGTGGAACCACTGGGCTAAATCCCCAGCCCAGTCTAGTCTATCTTGACATAAAGTCATACCGCTTTATGTATACTGTGACAATCTTATAACAATGCCCCTCCATTTTCCCCCTTCCTATCTTTTGTGCTACTGTTACCATTTATTTCAGTTTTCTATGTTACAGGTTTGTGAATTCACTTGCCTTGCAGTTAAATCCTGTTAACATTATTAAGACTTATTTCATGGCCAAGCAGATGGACTTTATTGGTAAATATCCATGTGTCCTTCAAAAGAGTGTACATTTTGCTGATTTGGGGTGGAAGCCACTATAAATGTCAACTAGGTGAAATTAGTTGATAGTATTATTCATATCTTTTATATTGTTTTGGGTTAGGGTTTTCTAGAGGAACAGAATCAATAATATGTATATATATATATATTTTTTTTTTTAATATATGAAGCAGGCTTACAAAACCAGAGGTGGGAGAGTCTGCAATGGTTGGCTGTGCCCGGAGAGCTGGAGGATCCAGGAGTTGCTCAGCCCAAGAAGCTGGAAGCCACAGAATAAGAAGGATCAACAGTCAGTGCCAGTTGGAGACTGAAGGCATGAAGAGGCCCTTGAGTCACTGGTATAAATCTGCATTGAAAGGCTGAAGAAACTGGAGTGTGGTTCTCCACAGGCAATTACAGTAACAAAAGTTCTGCCCACTCAAACAGAATGGAGCTTTTCAAGCACATCCCACCTTGCACTTTCTTTCCCTTTTGTTTCATCCAAGCTACAAGCTGATAGGATGGTACCATTATGGAAGTCCACTTTTGTGTTTTTATGAGGTGTGATAAATACAGTAAATGTTGCTGCAAAGTGCCATCCAACAGAAAGGTACACTTGTGAAAACATTACAGTGGGTTCTTATCCACCTTATTTACCAGATCTGGCACTGTGAAACTTCTGGCTCTTCCCCGAAGTCAAAATGACCAAGAAAGCTGAATGATTTGAACAGATCAGGACATCGAGGCCGCCACAACAGAGCGACTAAAGACTCAAAAGAGGACTTCCACAACTGCTCCAGAAAGTGGCAAGAATGATGGGACAAGTGTGTTAAAGTATTTTGAGGGGAATTAATGGCAATGTCTTTTACTGCAATAAATTTTTGAAAAATTTCAATATTCATCATATGTTTCAATCATACCACATATACTTACTGATTTTTCTCCCTACTTATTCTATTAGTTATTGTGAAAGGAGATGTTGTGTGGGTTTATCTATTTTCTTAGATCTATTACTTTTTTGGAGGGGTACCGGTGATCGAACTCAGGACCCTGTGCTTTCGAGGCAGGGGCGGTGCCAGTGAGCTAAATTCCCGGCCCTAGTTCTATTACTTTTTGCTTCATATATTTTGAAGCTCTGTATTTAGAAGATAAATAGGAATATTATGACCTCTTGAAGAATTAATCCCTTTATTATGAAATACCCTTTTCCCTGGCAATTTTTTTAAAATATACTTTGTATAACAATATATTCATTCTAGCTTTCCTTTGATTGGTGTTGAAATGGGATTAGTTCTTCTATCCTATTCTTCCCCCAGTACTGAGACTCACTCCTACCACTGAGACTCATTTCTGATCATTTTATTTTTATGTTTTTTAATTTTAAGACTGAGTTTCACTAAGTTCCCCAAGCAAGACTCAATGTGATCTGCCTGCCTCAGTCTCCCTAAGTGCTGGAATTACAGGTGTGTGCCAACCCACCTGGCTATCTTATAACTGTTAAACTATGTGTATCTTTATAATTACAATGGATTTTGTTATAGGCATTGCATAGTGAGGTCTTTTTTTTTTACCTGATCTATCTGTTTTCACGTGTTTAGACCATTCATCCATTCATATTTAACATAATTATTAATATAGTTCTATTTATTTATTGCAGTGCTGAGGATTGAACCCCAGGGCCTTCACACTGACTACATTCCTAGCCCTTTTTAATTTCTTATTTTTTTCTTAGTGAGGGTCTCACAAAGTTGCCCAGGCTGGGCTCAAACTTATGATCCTCTTGCCTCAGCCTCCCAGAGTGCAGGAATTACAGGTGTGGGCCACTAGGCCCAGCTAATACACTACCTTAGTTTCAATCTACCACATTGCTCTTGGCTTTCTCTCTGTCTCATCCCTTCCGTTTCCTCTTGTCTGCCTTTTTTTGGATTATATTTGTGCATGCATGTGTGTGTGTTTTACCATTTTATGTCCCTTGAGGGCTTGTTAGATATGCCTTTCTTTTTTAGTGGTTGGTTTATAGAGTTTATAGGTTTACAGTATATATTTTCAACTTACCAGTCTGACTTCAAGGAATGTCACACCACTCTAGGTGTAAGAACCTCAGTATACTATTTCTCTGTGGTAATATTGGTGCTGTTGTTGTCACATTTTATTTTTGTATTGGATATACACCCCATCATACATGATTTTTAGTTTGCAAGTAATTTTAAAATAAAATATTTTTATATTTAATCACATATTTCAGTGCTTTTCATTCCTTTGTTTAGATCCAGATTTCCATATGGTTTCATCTTCCTCCAGCTGAAGGCCTTAGTTTTTCTCTAGTACATTTTTTTAAGTGCTTAACAATTTTTTGTAGTACATATCTGCTGGTGATGAATTTCTCCAGCTTTCTGTGTCAAAAAATTCTTTATTTCACCTTCATTTTTGAATATAGATTCTCAGTGGAGAATTTTTCTTTCAGCATGTTTTTTTTTTTGGTTCCAAGGATCCAACACAGGTCCTTGCGCTTTTGAGGCAAGTGGCACAACCACTGAACTAAATCCCCAGCCCTTCTTTCAGCATTTTAAAGATGCCATTCCATTTTCTTCTGGCTTGCATAGTTTCTGGTGTGGATGGTTTTAGGCAACAATGTGAATAGCTAGAGAGCTGGTAAATGTTATTCCCAATGTGCCTTGTGGTGGTGCTTCCAGAGCACACTGGCTTGTGATTCTGTGGACTAAATGGGGAAGATCTGACCTCAGTGTGGGTGGGGCCAATCAGGTAGGGGCCAGATTGAACAAAACACAGAGAAAGGGCAAATTCTCCCCGCTTTCCTGGAGCTGGGGACACACTTCTCCTGCCCTAGGATACCACAATTCCAGGCTCTCTGTCCTCTGGACTCTGGGATCTGCTTCCTGCCCCCCTGCCCCAAGTTCACAGACCTTTGGCCACAGGCTGAGGGTTACACCACCGGCTTCCCTGGTTCTGAGGCGCTCAAGACTTGGACTGAGCCATGCTACCAGCATCCCAGAAACTCCAGCTTGCAAACAGCATGTTGTGAGAGTTCTCAGCCCCAAAACTTGTCAGTTTCCCTTAAAAAACCCACCTTTTACCTGTGTATCTATACCTGTCTATCATCTGTCTTTTATCGTCTAACATTTATCTATCTCCTATTAGTTCTGCCTCTCTCAAGAACCCTAATACATAAACTTTCCTGTGCTTCTGTTTCTTATCTAAGTATCTGTCTTTGCTACTTTTCGCATTACTGAGCCAAAATACCTGACACCCAGAGTTAAAAGAGGGAAAGGCTATTTGGCTCAGGTTGTAGAGATCCACAGTTGGCTGGCTCTCTGGCAGAGGGTGGCACGGCAGAGGGGTATCACAGAGGAGAAACCATTCAGAAGTTTTCTGCCCCTTTCATATTCTATCTAGTCTACTGGGATTAGGGCTGTGCCAAACCAGTCAGTGGACTGATTTACCAATTACCCACCCATAATCCTAGCACTGCACCATGAGTCATCACACACTCTAGATCCAGCCAGCTCTGAAAAAGCCCCACTATGACTGCATAAGGCTTTGGGGGAACATCTAGACACAAGCCATAACAGTATTTCTGTACATGTATTCTTTTTTCTTCTGCTTCAAATTTTCTTTGTTTTTTCAAGTGTATGATTTTTTTTTTTTTAAACAGGTTCTTTTTTGGTACCGGGGATTGAACTCAGGTCCTTGCACTTGCACAGCAGGCGGCGAAACCACTGAGCTAAATCCCTGGGCTTTGCACAGGTTCTTATGTAGTTCAAGCTGGCCTTGAACTCACTGTGTAGCCCAGGTTGGCCTTGAACTCATGGTCATCCTCTTGCTTTAGCCTGAGTGCTGGGATTACAGGTGTGCTCCACTATATCTGGCTCTCAAATATATTTTCTGCCCTCCTGTTTTTCTCCTCTCCTTTTGGCATTCCAGTCACAGAATTGGAAGGTGGAATAATGGTTCCCTCAAAACGTCTGCAACTAAATCCTCAGAACTTGAGGATCTGTTACAGGGCAAAAGGGACCTTAAAACTGGAAGATTATGGTGGTGTGATGGATCTGGAAATGGTGGATATGGCAGAAGGCTTTAAACCCAGAAAAGGGCTATAGTTCTTAGCAAGAGGGAAAGCAAGAAGTTGTTGGGAAAGCTGCAGGTTTCTTAGTGATAGTTGTTCCAGGTGTTAGAGGGGCTATAAAAACTGGCTATTGAAGGAGCAGTGATCCATAGTCAGAAAGTTACTGCAGCTTTAACAGGAAGCCATTCTTGTTTATTACTGTCAGACAGTTTGCAAAAAGTGCAGCTACTGCTTAATACAATGTAGTGTCAAATACATGTACATCCCTGAAGTATTCCATCTATTGTAGCTTTTTGTTTTGTTTTGTTTTCATTACATCAAATATGTTGACCATAAACTGTGGTAATAGTACCAAGAATAAACAAGATTAGGAAGTCAGGCATGATGGCACACACCTTAATCCCAGCACTCTGGAGGCTGAGGGAGAAGGATGGTGAGTTTGAGGCCAGCTTGGGCTACGTAACAAGACCTTGTCTTAGACAAAAACAAATTTAGGAACTTTTCACTAAAATGCCACGTGCACACACACACACATACACATGCATACACACACACTAAGATTATCCTAGATTCCTCGATTATCTGGCTGGGTCCAGTGTAAATCACAAGGGTCCTTAAAAGTGGAAGAGTGAAGCAAAAAAGAAGATCAGAGTGATGCAAGCTGAGGACTAGACTGGGGATTTTTTTTAAGATGGAGTGAAGACACCACAAACAGGAATGCAGGCAGCCTCTAGAAGCTGAAGAAACCAAGGAAACAGATTGTGCCCTCGTGACACCGGTGAAACCTTAGTTGGACTTCTTACAAAACTAAGAGAGTAGGGGTGAGGATTTGGCTTGGTGGTGCCACATCTGCCTGGCAATCGCAAGGTTCTGAGTTTGATCCCGGGTATCAAATAAAAATATATAAAACTAAGAGAGTAAATTTCTGTTGATTCAGGGCACTACATTTGTTCTTTTCATGGTAGCCATAGCAAACTAACAGTTACCTGTTTTCCCACAGGTCACATAGATTCTGCTTTTCTTTTCTGAATGTGCTTTATTTGGGTTAATGTATACTGCTTCAAGCTCACTGCCTTTGTATTTTTGTAGTGGCTAATTTGTTATTAATTCTATCTGATGTATTTTTCTTTTCAGATTTTTAAAAAATTCTTTTAAGTGTCAGTAATTATCTATCTTCACACCTGTTTTCATTATGTTCATGTTTTCATTTATATTCTTGAGCAAAAGAAAAATTATTTTGGTACTGGGAATTGAACCCAGGACCTTCACACTGAGCTACATCCACAGGGCTTTTCAATTTTTTACTTCAAGATAGGATCTTGCTAAGTCTGCAAGTTGCCCAGGTTTGGCTTGGATTTAAGATCCTCTTCTCTCAGCTTCCTGAGTGCTAGGATTATAAGCATCCACCACCACACCTAGTTTTTTAAGTAAATTTATATTACTAGCCATTTTAGAATCTTTGTCTACCAGTTCCTTCAGGTGTGTTATTTCTGGATCTGTTTACATTGATGGCTCATTGTCTTAGTTATGGATTATCTTTTCTTGCTGGGAATTAATGATTGGATCCTATACACTGTGCATTTTATGTTGGGTACTTGATTGGTTATAATCCTTTATAAGGTATTGCATTTTGTTCTGGCATGCAGTTATGGTACTTAAAGGTCAGTTACTTCTTTTGATGCTTGTGTTATGTGAGGTAGGGCCAAAGAAGGCTTTACTCTAAGGCTGATTTTTGTTTGTTTGTTTGAAACAGAGTCTCACTATGTAGTTCAGCTTGGTCTTGAACTATGTAGCCCAGGCTGGTCTCAAACTCAGTGATCCTCCTGCCTCAGCATCTTGAGTGCTAGGATTATAGGTGGGTGCCACCACTCCAGGCTTTTAAGGTTAATTTAACCTCATTAAGTCATGACCCTTCTACATCCTGAGTATCATAACATTGCTTCTTTCTGGTTGGTGGGAAAACACACTATTCTCAGATTTGTGTGAACTGTGGAAATTGCTATGTTTACTCATATCCAATTAATGTTTCCCCAGTTTTGAGGAGTTTCACTCCACGCATTTGCAGATCAGGATTCAACCAAAGACTCAAGGGAATCTCTCTACAAACATGTAGATCCTTTTCTGTCTTTTTATTGCCTTCCTTTCTTATACTTGACAAATTCTTTCTTGACCTCTATTTTCATCTCAACTAAGCAAAATCTCCAGGTTCTGTATGGGTTACCTGTCTCTATGCTGCATCCTAGAAAATGCTTCCAGCAGTAAATGGGGACAATAGTCAAGACCACCTCTTTTTTCCCTCTTCTCTGAGGGATCTTCTATTTCCTTGTGTTCAATGTCTGAAACAGTGTTTCATATAGTTTGTCTGGTTTTGTAGTTTGCAGTAGAAGACAATTCCCATAGACATTACTCTTTCGTGAATGGAAATAGAATTATAAAGATTAAAATAGTATGCAGAAAGCCTAGAATGTGAAGGGACATAAGTGATTATATGAATCAATGATTTTAAATACCTTCAATGACAATAATAACATCAGCTAAGATTTATTAGGTTCTCATTGTATGTATTAGATTTATGTTTCTGTAACCAAACACCTAAGGCAAACAACTTAATGATTTTAGAAGCTACAGTCAGTAGTCACTTGGCTCTGTTCTTTGTGGGCCTGTGGGCCTGCAGAACATCCTGTCACGGAGAGACAGAGATGGGAGGGGAGAGAAGAACAGGAGGGAGGGAGAGAGGGAGAGAAAGACACACACACAGACAGAGATATGAGAATTCTCCAGGGACAAAGTATCCCCTTCAAGGGTACACCCCCACTGACTCACCTTTTCCAACTAGGCAACTAGGGCCCACTTCGTAAAGTTTCTAATACCTCTTCACAATGCCACCAGCTGGGGATCAAGCCTTCAATAGCTCCTTTGGGGGGACATTAGATCCACAATATAACACCATGTATCAAATGGCATACTATTTTTCATATGATATGATATATTTACTCCACATGATACTGGGTAATGCTATTTTCTCCATTTAATAGAAAAAAAATCTACAGATTCACCCCAAGAATGCAAGGATGATTCGATATACACAAATCAATCATTGTAATACATCATATAAACAGAAGCAAGGACAAAAATCACGATTATCTTAATTGACTCAATAAAAGCCTATGATAAAAGCCATGACAAAAACTCTGAAGGAAATAGGTACAGAAGAAACTTATTTCAATCTGATAAAAGACATTTATGAGAAACCAATGGCCAACATCATATTAAATGGGGGAAGAGCTGAAAGATTTCCCTCTAAAATCAGAAATAAGAAAAGCTTGACCACTTTCACCACTCCTGTTCAGTATAGTTCCTGAAACATTAACCAGAGTAATCAGGCAAGAGAAAGTAATAAAGGGATATGTATAGGAATGGAAGAAGTCAAATTATCATTATTTGCAGTTAATATGATCCTCTAAATAGAAGACCTACAAAATTCCACCAGGATTCCTGGAATTAATAACCAATTATGGGAGCCAGGCATGATGGTGCATGCCTGTAATCCCAGCACTAGGGAGGCTGAGACAGGAGGATTGCCACCAGTTTGAGGCCAGTCTAGGCTGCATAATGAGTTCAAGGCCACGCTGAACTACATAGCAAAACCTTGTCTCAAAAAAACACACCAACAAAGAAAAACCCCAAACCAAATTTGGTAGTGTAGCAGGATACAAAATCAAAACACAAAAAATCAATAATGTTCTTATACACCATAATAAACTCACTGAGAAGAAATTAACGTTCAAAACAGCATCAAGAAAAATTAAATACTTAGGAATTAACCTACCCATGAAGTGAAAGATTTCTACAATGAAAAATAAGCTACTCTGAAAAAGGAGATGGATGAAGACATCAGAAAACAGAAAGATATCCCCTGTTCCTGGATAGGCTGAACTAGTATAGTCAAAATGGCCATACTTCCAAAACTGATATATAGATTTAATACAATCTCAATCAAAATACCAATAATATTCCTCATAGAACTACAGAAAACAATCCTAAAATTCATATGGAAACAGAAGAGCCCTAGAACTGCAAAAGCAATCCTGAATAACAAGAGCAAAGGAGAAGGCATCACAGTCCCAGACTTCAAGTTACAATACAAATCTACAGTGATAAAAACAGCATGGTACTGGCAAAAAAAACCCAGACATGTGGATCAATGGAACAGAACAGAGGATGCAGAAACAACTCAAAGCACATTCAGCTACCTGACCTTTGACAAGGAAACTAAAAACACACATTGGAGGAAAGATAACCTCCTTAACAAAGAAAACTGGCTATCCACATGTAGAAGATTGAATCTAGACCCATATCTCTTACCATGTACTACCTTAAAAACAAAATGGATGAAAGATTGAAATGTTAAAACAATCTGCTGGAAGATAAAATAGGTAAAACTCCTGTGCTTTGTATCTAGGTGTGTCCCCAAAGCCTCATGCACTCACAGGTGGCATTTTTCAGAGCTGGCTGGATCTAGGGTGTGTGATACTGGGATTAGGGATGTATGGTTCTAAATTAGTCCACTGATTGGAATCAGCATAGTTTTGGGTGGTACCACCCAAAATGCTGGTAGCCTGGATGGGAAAGGCAGGCTGTTTGCTGCCTCTTGCCTGGTTTGCCATGAACAGTTTCTCCACTATGATGCCCTCTGCCATGCTGCCCTGCCTTTGAACCAGCTGATCATGGACTGAAACCTCTACAAACTGTAAGCCAAAATAAACCTTTTATCCTTTAACTTATCTCGAGTATTTTGTCCCAGCAACAATTAAAGTAACTAAGGCAACTCTTAAAAGTCATAGGCATAGGCAAAAACTTTCTCTGAACAAAACCCCAAAGGCACAAGAAATAATGCCAAGAGTCAACAAATGGGATGATAGCAAATTGGATGCATTTTTGGGGGGGTATTGGGGATCAAACTCAGGACCTTGCATTTGTGAGGCAGGCGGTGGCACCACTGAGCTAAGTCTCCGGCGGGGTGATAGCAAATTGAAAAGCTTCTGCACAGCAAAACAACCAAGTACTCAAAAATAAAAATTAACCCCCCCCAATAAAAGATCCAATCAAAAAATGGAAAACTGAAAGGAACAGACACTTCTTAGAAGAACTACAAATGACCGATAAATACATTTAAAAAAATGTTCAGCTTCCCTGGCCATTAGAAAAATACAAATGAAAACAACACTGAGATTCCGTCTTACCCCAGAAACAATAACTATCATCAGGAAATCAAATAATAAATACTGATGAGGCTGCAGGGAAAAAGGAATCCTTCTACACTGCTGGTGGGAATGTAAACTAGTACAACTACTATGGAAATCAGTATGGAGATTCTTCAAAAAACTAAAACTAGAAATTCCATCTGACCCAGTTATTCCCCTTCTAGGTATCTTCCCAAAAGAGTTAAAAAATTACATATTACATGATACATCCATATTACAGTGATACATCCATACTCGTGTATAGCAGCACAATTCAAAATAGCTAAATCTTGGAAGTGTCCTGTATGTCCACCAAGAGATGAATAAAGAAAATGTGGTATTTATACACAATGGAATACTACTCTGCCATAAAGGATAAACTTGAGTCGTATGTAGGAAAATGGATGCACCTTGAGACCATCAAATAAATCAAGACACACAAGTTTAAATATCACATGGTTTCTCTTATATGAGAAACTCAAAATACAAATAAAAAGCAAAATAAAAGATAGATGATAGGAAGTAGGGAGACCAAAAAAGACACAGAGAATGAGGAAGGGGAGGAAAAGGAGACTCAAAAAAGAATTGAGATGTGGTATGTACATGTACCAACTCCCCTCAAGGAACACAATCCTTATGTAGTACAAACAGATGCTAATAAATAAAAAGGGAAAGGGAAAGGGGGAAAAAAAACTATGTTAAGCAGGCAAAAAATAAAATAGATAAGCCAGCTACAGTACATTGATGTAAAACAACTTGCCTAAGGTCAAATAGTAGCACAGCAGAATTCAAAACAAAATGTACCTCAAAGCACTAGCTATTATGACGTCAAATATGGTGCTTGTTTTTATTATGTGTGAATATTTAAAACAAGCCAAGATTATAAGATATTAAGACTGGTTTCTTTAACCAACACACCAGAATTTCTATCTTTGGGTATTATTCTTAAAAATAATTACCTTGAAAGAGCACAAACTTATTTTAATAATGTTTATAGAATGTTTAGCGATTTTCTACAAAATAAATTGGTGAACCACAAACAAATGTTATTATTGTGTTACCTATTAATAGCCCATGTACCTACCTACCATATTCATCAGTCTTGGAGCTGACCAGTTTTGTCTGCTGCCAAAAGTCAAATTTATCTTCACAAGATGAAGCTATCTCCATGTCATCGAGCATCTTAAAAGAAAAAGATCCCCAGATAACTAAAGCAAGTTGTTCTAGTCACATTCTAAAAATAGCAACTTTTTTTGATTTTGGGGTTTAAAATTTTATTTACTTAATTTTGCAGTGTTGGGGACTGAACCCAGGGCCTTTGCGCTGAGCTACACCCCCAACCCTTTGTAATTTTTTATTCTGAGAAGAAATTAAATAAACTTAACTCTAATCCAAAGACACTGCCAAGCCCTGACTGGTGCTCCCACTGCAGCTCTCTATAGGGCATAGCAAGCCCCAGGGCCTCAGAGCAGTGAAAGGCCTGGAGACCCCAGGGAAACTTTGCAGGCTTGAGGCAATAAGGGGGTCCTGTGGGAAAAATAAGGTAGGAAATACCTGTGCCATCTATTTCCTTCCTTCTGGAAGTCCAAACTTTTTCACTCTAGAATAACTGGGAAATTCTATGTCAAATATAACTGCCTATACATTTTAAATTGCTTCAATCTAACAGCCACCTTTTCTTTCATCTCTTACCAAATCATCTCAAAGCCACATCTAAAATTCAATAAGAAAAATTACAATAAAAATGGGTTTTAGAGTTTTCTGATTTAATATTTCTACTGAGAATGGATAAATCACATTTCAGAACTCCAGCAAGAAACAATATTTTGAAGCCACATTTAGGAAGGAAACATGGTTTTTCCCCCCAGCACTGAGGACTGAATCCAGGGCCTTCATTACATCTGATCCATCCACTACTCTCTTTTTTCTTTTCTTTTTTTACTGAGACTTTTTAAATTTATTATTTATTTATTTATTTATTTATTTATTTATTTTACTTTGCTAAATTGCCCAGTCTAAGTTTGAACTCAAGATCCTCCTGCCTCAGCCTACTAGAGAGCTGGGATTACAGGTACATCCCACCACAGCAGGCTTGGAAGAAGCAGGTTAGAAAGACTGAGCCATCAGAGCACCTATGCATCTATGCATACCTTTTCAAAGTGGGCATGAGCCATCACCATTGTGATTCTTCAGATCAAGCAGAAGTGTAGCAGAGTGGAATTAATTTGACATGGAAGGCTGGAGGCAATTTGTTTTATTCAACACCATGAGAAAGAAAATATGAAAATGTACTTTGACACTCCTGTTTGAATATTACCCTAATTAGACATTACCAACTGAAAATCAGTGGCCGTATTTTTGTACATACACTGCCCTTACTGCTTTGAACACTTCACCCTGGCCCCCTTCTCTGCATCTTACCTGGAAAAGCGCATTTCCTTACAGCGGCTTTCCTGCCCCTAATGCCTAAGTAGTCAGGATGCAGTTCTGTGTCTAGTACTGTCTGGTGAGTTCAATGACTTAGGTTGTTTTTAAATTTTTTCAGTTTTGTAATTGCATAGTCTTCTCTGACAAACAGGTGCTGTTCTTTTGTTTTTGCAGTACTGGGGATTGGACACAGGGCTTTCACACTAAACCACACTATCAGCCCTTTTCTCTTTTTTTTCTTTCCTTCTGTTTCTTCCTTTCCTCTCCCTCTCCTTCTCTTTCTTCCTTTTGAGACAGTCTTGCTAAGTCACTAAGTTGCCCAGGCTGGGCTCAAACTTGTCATCTTCCTGCCTCATCCTCTTTTATGATGATTCACAGTGAGATCCAAGATCATGTCAGATTATATAGAGAGGTAAATAAATGACCTGCTGAGTTCCAAAAACATATGCTCCTATTACTGGACTGAAAAGTGCTATGGGAGTCAGTCTAATGGAGTAAAGACAAGTTTTAAAATAATGCAAAGAAATTTGTTCTTCAGTCTTTTTCCTTTAAAACTTTTGGTTTTCACCTCCATGTGAAAGGAGGTGAAACTTAAAGCTCTAATTTAAGGACTTTTCACACCTCAGTTTTTTGACACTCTAATGTTATTAATATTTCAACTGAAAAATTATGATCATTATTGGTACTGGGGATTGAACCCAGGACCTTCACTATGAGCTGCATGCCCACCCCTTTTAAAAGTTTTTGAGGGCTGAGGATTTAGCTCAGTGGCGCCATGCCTGCCTTGCAAGTGCAAGGTCCTGAGTTTGATCCCTAGTATCAAAAAAAAAAATAATTTTGAGACAAGGTCTCCCTAAATTGCCTAGGCTGAGCTCAACCTTGAGATCTTCCTGCCTCGGCCATCCAGGTGCTGGGATTACAGGTGTGCATTTTACACTTCTCTTACATTTTTCATACCAAAGTAACTGTCTTAGCCTGTGTTTCTACAAGTGGAATGACCATGTCAAAAGGTAGGACTATATGGTCCACACTGTTAATATCTACTGCAGAAATACTTTTCAGGTAGATGGCTCCATTTCACTTCTGTTAGCAGCATATCAGAGTGCCCATCTCACAAATCTGGTTTTACTATGACAATTGTTAATCCATGTAAATAATTTCATAAATACATTACTATACTGAATCATAATCATTCTTATGGGCTCCAGTCAACTAACTGGACTGTGGTGGTACAGTAGGCTTAGTCTATTTCTACAGCCTCGTGCATGAAACATCCACTCACTCATTCAGGAGGTTTTTATTAGATGCCTGTTATGTCTTGTTCCTGGACAGCCAGCTCTGAGGAAACATACATTTTATTGGAGAGAGAAAATAAAAGTAAAATTATAAACACCAGGCAATAAATACTATGGTCACAAGTGAAGCAAGGAGAGATTATGGGGTTGGGGATGAAGTTTGCTGTTTCTTACAGGTGATGAGAAAAGGCCTCACTGGTTCGGTGACATCAGAACAGGTATTTGAAGCATTCTGTGCAGTTACCTGAGGGAAGAGTATTTCAGGGAGTTCAAAGGGCCTGCCTGTTCTAGAGCTTGCTTAGATGCTTGAAAAACAAGGAAAAACACTGAAAAACAGTCTGGCTGGAACACAGAGGGGAGTAGAAAATGGTCAGAGAGACAGTGAGAGGACTCATGGAGGCCTTGTGAGCCTTGCTGGTACTTTGTTATTCTGAGATCAGAAGCCACAGGAAGCATGTGAGAAATCCCATGATTGGACATGTTTTCAAAAAGATCATCGGCCAGGGATGTAGCTCAGTGGCACCATGCCTGCTTCGCAAGCACATGGTCCTGAGTTCAATCCTCGGTACCAGAGAAAAAAAATTCATGATCTGCCGTGCTTAAAACAGAATGTGTGGTTAGGATTATGGTAGAAAACAGCTAAGAGAGTATTTTGATAATTCAGGCAAGAAATTATGACTCATATCAAGATAACAGAAATGAGAAATGGATTCTGAATATACTTTGGAGGTAGAGCTAGTGAATTTTGCTAAGGTGTTGAATGTCCATTGAATGAGAGAGAAGCCAAGCATAAATCCAAGATTTTGGGCAAATGAAAGGATGAAAATGCCATTTAATAGAAGGAAAATACTGCAAGAGGAAGTGAGGAAATTGCAAGTTTTGCTTTTGGATATGTTAAATTTGACATATAAATGATCTGCCAAATTGTACTGATGTTCAAACTGCATTGTACATGGGTTGTCTACTTCACGTTTCTTCTGGGAATCTAGGCTGAAAAGAACAGCCTCTGTTGTTTCCTTCTGCCTGTAAGTAATGCTTAAACATATAGCTAGATGGGCCTGGGATTTAGCTCAGTGATTCCACTGCCTGCCTCGAAAGCGCAAAGTCCTCAGTTTGATCTCAGGTACAAAACAAAAAACAACCATATAGCTAGGTATGGTGGTGCATATCTGTAATCCTAGTAATCTAGGAGGCTGAGGTAAGAGGATCACAAGTTCAAGCCCAGTCCGGACAACTCAGTAATTCAGCAAGACCCTGCCTCAAAATAAAAAAAAAGGCTAGAGAGGTAGCTCAGTGCAAAGGCCCCAGTTTCAATTCTCAGTACTATTAAATAAGTAAATCTAGGGCTGGGGACTTAGCTCAGTGGTTTCGCTGCCTGCTGTGCATGTGCAAGGACCCAAGTTCGATCCCCGGTACCAAAAAAAAAAAAAAAGTAAATCTCAGAAGTGACAGGCAAGGCCTCAACTTCCATGAATCCTCAGTGTTCCACTCCCTATCTATCCTCTCCTCTCCATTAACAGTTAAATTTTGGTTCAGATGACTTGCTGAGTGACAGCCACACTCTATCTGCCCCTACCCAGGCGAAGTGACCAAAGACACAAAATCCTGTATCTTATTTTCATCACACAAAAGTATGAAGAGCAGCAACTACTTCCTTGGCTCTTTGTGAGGATGAAATGTGTCAATATAAATAAAACAGTACCTGTATAAAGAACTCACATTATCCTGTTGATACCTATGATGATACAAACTATGCTTTTGTTTTAAAACTTCTATAAGCCCTTTAAGATACACAAATGATTTATTTGGCTATGTAAACTGCAAACTATGGTGATCCTATTTCTGTAGGTTTTTAAGTTGGAGAGAGAGCTAGAGTCTCCCAAAATAACAAATTATTTTGAATATTTTGGTTTAGTTTCTCGTTAAAAAAAAAATTTGGAGCCAGGGATTTAGCTCAGTGGTTCTGGCGCCTGCCTCAAAAGCACAAGGTCCCAAGTTCGATCCCCGGTACCAAAAAAATAAAAGAAGTTGGAGTTCCTACAGAATTAGTATAGAATTCAACTTGAATTGACTGGAGGTTGGCTCTCGATTGTAGCTTTTGGTATTTTTATGTAAATATATTATAAAGACATATTGGGCCAGAGATTTAACTCAGTGGTTCCACCACTTGCCTCAAAAGTGAAGGTCCTGAGTTCCATCCCTGATACAAAAAATAAATAAAGAAATACATACACATATACACACATATAAAAAAGAATAGCTTTGTGGGCTCAGTGGCAGAGCATATGCTTAGCATGCATGAGGCCTGAGGTTCAATCCTCAGCATACCACACCACACACTCATGCACACACACATAATTATTTTAAAATTCTAATTTTATCAAATTATATAATAACATGTATCAATAAGGGATATACCTTTTTGGATTGGTGTTTACCAAACATAAGATATCCTAATAGTATACTAATATTTATAGTTTGGTTTTGGAAAACCTTACAAACTAACAAGCATACTAACAAATTCTGTTCAAAAAATACAAGCATGATTTTTAAAGTAAAATATATCATGTAAGAGTTTTGCTGTTAGCACATGAGATAAAGAAAGCATATTTTGTTGTCATGAGCTGAACCACACACACTGATTCAACATTCATTCATCAGGGGGGAAAAACCCCAAATTAAATGAGTTGCTCTTATTTACATGTTTACTAAGAGAAAAACACACTAAGCATACTGAGGAACCCAGATCATCATAATCTGACAGTGAAATCAGATAGATGAAATATAATGTAACAGAAATAAAAATTTTCTTTCTCCATAAGACCAACACTAGGGATACAAATAAAAAATGCAAATATAGAGGCTGCCAGATCAATCGTCTATATAAATACCTTCCAAAATTTTATTTCAGAGGCAGGGATAAGGGATTTAGGGAAGACATCTTTGAATCAACATTTTACCTTCAATTCTTTGCTTCACTGACTTCTGACAGTTTGGCAAATTGGGGGTCATCACATTTAAAAGAAATGCTGCCAAAGCTTGTAAATGCAATCTAAGAAGGTAATGTAAATTCCTAATGCCTGGACAGTTTTCTGTAGTTCCCAGAATTCTACCTCAAAAAGTTATCAGATTTAAAATTTAAGCCTTTACATGGTGTAATTTGCAAAAGCATTACTCAAATTGAGATTAACGTAACACTGAAAACTTTATACCAAAAACTCAAGTCTTACATACTATTATTTGGGCTGAGTATGTGTATGTGCTTGGGGTGGGAGGTTGTGTGGGGAGTACAAGGATTTAGAAAATTTAGAAAAATTTTCAGTCTCATTTTAACTCACAGGTTCCTCATCAAGAGCCCACCTCTTTGAAACTGGCTGCTGCTGGGCACCAAGATGTTCCATTTAAAAACGGGTCTCCACTTCTCATCCTCCCCCTGCCATAGTATAAAAATGTGCCACTTTATACTCACAGTTGACTAGAGATCCATTCTCAGTCAAGTAAGTATTCTACACCTTTGATAGGTCCCAGATTTTAGCCTGGGGAAAGTGGGGGCCACAGGTCCTAACTGCTTCCTTTTTGTCCAACACAACTTTTGTGATTGTTTTCCAACAAAGACTATTTTTCTTGACAATATTACAACTTATATGCTTGAATACTCAAATACTATGTATGCCACAGAGCAAAACCTAAAGTAAGAAACATTAATTTAGAAAGAACAAAAACAAGAAAATGTAAAACTAGATGCTTTGACTTTTTTTTGGTACCGGGGATCAAACTCAGGACCTTGTGCTTGCCAGGCAGGCGTGGCGCTGCTGAGCTACATCCCTGGCTATTACTTAGTTTTGTTTTTGCTTTGTGAGACAAGGTCTTGCTATATGGTTTAGGCTGGCCTTAAACTCACTATGTAGCCCAGGCAATTTTCCTGCCTCTGCCTCCCAAGTGCTGGGATTACAAGCATGTACCACCATGCCTGGCTAGTTTTGTTTTTTTTTTTTTCCTGTACTGGGGATTGAACTCAGGACCTTGTGCTTGCCAGGCAGGTGGCGGTAGCACCACTGAGCTAAATCCCCGGCCCATCCAGCTAGTTTTAAAGAGGCCCAAACTCCCTGGTTTTAACATTCAAATTTGACTCTAGTTACAAGGGGAAAAAAAAAAAAGAATCCACAAAAATGTTCAAATTTCTGGATACATTGCCCTCCTTCATGTCATGTTTACATAACCTTTAAAATACCACTGTAGAAAAGAATTAGAATGAAAAGAGAGCAGTATGTTTTCTTAATCTCAACCAAAAATCTGATATGAAAATTCAAAGAAGTATTAGGAACTGGCTTTTTTTAGAAACCACTGAGCTAAATCCCTGGCCCTAGAATAGCTTTTAAACATCAACTTTGAGCATCTTTTTTTAAAACAAGTAGTTATTCTTGTCTCACTATGTAAAATTTTTCAGAGTACTCTGAGTGAAATTTGGAATGTTGACA
>NW_004624761.1:24874616-24934089 GCF_000247695.1 Heterocephalus glaber
TGTTATTCTTCTTTGCATCATCTAGCAGCTGCTGGATTGATTTCTCGTGTTCCCTTACAATTTTAAAGCAATTTTTTTTTCTTTTCCTGGTCAGTAATTGCAATCTTATCTTCTACATGTGAAATTCTGTCCTCACACTGGTTCATTCTTCTGTGTAGACTTTCAATGGAGTTTTTAATCTCCTGGAAATCTGTTTGCATCTCTTTTATGGATTCCATTTGTTTCCTGTGTTGGGATTCCATCATGTTCCTCAGCTCCTCTATTTTTTTTATCTGTGCCCTCTAGATTTATTAATCATGTCTTGCACTATGGGCACAATCCCTGCTGTTATGTGAGAAATTATTTCTGATTTCATTTTTTCTGGATCCTCTTTTGTTGCCAGTTCAGGGAGTCCAGGTGGTTGAGTATCAGATTGTTCCATCTCGTTTCCCTTTGAGGTTGGTGTAGGTGATCTGGAAAAGTCTGTTTTTGAGGCTTGTTTACATGTCTTCTCATTTCCACGGGCGGGGAGGGGGGGTGGTGCTGCTGGTGCCCATGTGGCTCACCTCCTCTGCCCTGGGAACAGTGGAAAGGCGGACTGGGAGCCTCCTCCTGGGCGCTGTGATTGGCTCACCTCCTCTGCCCTGGGAGAGGTGGAATGGTGGCTTCGGAGCCTCCTCCTGGGCACTGGGATTGGCTAACCTCTTCTACCCTGGGAGAGGTAGAATGGCTGCCTGGGAGCCTCCTCCTGGGCGCTGGGATTGGCTCACCTGCACTGCCCCTCAATAACATTATTTAGAAAGCAACCATGAGATATTAAAAATGAGGGAATAGCTTGTGTACAAAATTTCAGTTTCCAAAAGAAAATCAGCTTATTTTCATGACTAGAAAAAATTATGTTCATGTATTCCCTTCTGGTTTGGTACTTCAACTATGAATAATTTTCCTTTAAGATTAAACATGCTTTATTACATTAGCCAAAGATGTTTCCACTTGCCTATGTGAGTTAAACTTAGCTTTGCGCTTTGAAAAATTTGTGTAATTCAAAAACACTACCAATGACTTAATAGTATCTAAACTACAAATTTAGTTAAGTAAAAACAACAAACTTCTCTGATTGTGATAAGAGGAAATACAGTTGAGAATGATCAATTATTCTTAAAGTATTGTTTTTTTGTTTTTTGGGATTTTTTTGGTACCGGGGATCGAACTCAGGTCCTTGCGCTCGCGCAGCAGGTGGCGAAACCACTGAACTAAATCCCTGGCAATCAATTATTCTTAAATGTGACTTCTGACTTCCTGTTTCTATTAAAGTACACAGATTTAGTTCATTAGTTTTCTTACCAGGGAACTAAAATCTAATAGAATAAAGTTCATTCTTCCTGTGTTACCCTACTCAAAAATAACCATCATTTTACATTCTATATAAAACAGTGGTTCTCAAGGTCCAAGGACTGTGGACATCCTGAAACCTTTGCAAGGGCACTTTAAAATCACAGCTATTTTCATAGTAAATAGTGAATAACTATGATGTTTTTTGCCTTTGTCACTATAACATATCCTATAATGGCCTAAAAGCCATGCTGGCACCTTTTCACAATTAAGCAAATGGAACCAAACTATACTACTGGTCATTTGTTCCTTTACTGCAACATACTCAACTGCTTTAAAAAGCTGGTTTTACTTCAAAATATCCTTTATAAAGTAGTAAAATGTATCAATTTAGTTAAACCTTAACCCTTGAGTACACTTTGTAAGATACCGTGACAGACCACCTCTGCTTCATACTGACATATGATGGCACAAAGAAAGTGTCCCTTTGATTGCTTGCTCTGTGAGCTGAAAAGATTGCTTTCTTATCAGAACACTATTTGAAAGATGTGCATAACTCAGTGAATTAATATTTTCCAAAATATCAATTTATATTATATAGAATCACAGGTAAAAAACCCATTCAGAGCACAAAAACAGACTAATGGATTTTAATATAACAATGCATAGTAGAGAATTAATCTTACCCAAAGAAAGGTCTAAACTTTGCCCTGAGTTACTAGATGGTGGTTTCTAGGCTCTTGAAAATCTCCTTAAGAATGCCTTTGTTTATCTGGGAGTGTTGACCACCATGCAGTCTAATGAGACTTATGAGGGGAGCTTTAGGTCACATAGTATCTGTTCTACATCAGGAGGGGCTGCAGATAAAAGGTCAGCCTCTTGTAGTCAACCCCACTGCTCCAGTGAAATCTCAAGACATCAAATCTCAGATGAGATTCAATGGGTAACCAATACTCAAGACAAGTGACACACTTCACTATCAGAAGAGTAATGCTATCCACAACTCCATGAGGAGAATACCACTTTTGTTCCACATTTGGAACTTTACTGGATTCTGCCCTGTATGCATTTACCTGTTACAGAGTTACTCAGAGTGTTAAGAATATGCATATGATATACTTAGCATAGTGTCTGATGCAGAGCAAGTACTCAAAACAGAGTTGTCACTATCATTGCATTATTTTATGAATATATCTTACTTTCAGTTCCTTCTCCAGCCTATCTACTTCAGCTCCTAAAGTGTCGATAATATTTTCTCCATGTTTAAGCATAAAGGTCTCTAATTCTTCAGGAGTTTTCACTTCTTGAATTTCCTATAAAGAAGAGAAGCAGGAAAACTAAATTTTTCAAAACTCTTAGTGGTACACTGACAATTCCTTTGAAAATTTATAATGAAACACCATAAAGTTTAATGAAAAATTTAAAAACTCTAGATCATAGGCAACAGACCACCTATTTCCAAAAAAAAATCAGTTCAGGACAATCCAGTACAATTTTATACAGAGGAAGAACTACAAAATCAGTGGCAAAAGAATATTAATGAAATAGTGTTGGGACAATTATTTTCCTGTAAAGAAAAAATACTAAATCTCTACCTCAGTCCATTAAATAAATAATCCCAAGAATATTAAAGATTTAAGGGTTAAAAAAGAATATAAAACTTTTAGGGCTGGGGATTTAGCTCAGTGGTACCGCAACTTGCCTTGCAAGCACAAGGTCCTGAATTTGATCCCTGGTACCCCCCCCCAAAAAAAGAATATGAAACTTTTAGAAGAAAAAATGATATTTTTGTGACAATGGGTTAAGCAAGGATTTTTTTTGCATAAGATAAAAAGTACTGAGGAAGAGTACAAATTTGACATTAAAATTATAAACCATATTAAATTTTCCATACAACTGAAAAATGATATTGCACATATACAACTGAGAAAGTCTTAGTATCTAGCACATTGGAAATGAAATGTTTACCAAAACACCTGTCAGAATAATACAAACTAACTAAAAACAAAACAAGAAGCAATGTAGAGGAAAGCCCAATGGTCAATGAATTTCAATGTTTGTTTGTTTTGGTAATGGGGATCGAACTCGGGCCTTTGAGCTTGCAAGGCAGGAGGCAGAACCACTGAGCTAAATTCCCAGTCCAAATTTCAATGTTTATTAACCTCATTACTCCAAGAAATATAAATTACAAGATATTACTTCATCAGGAAAAATTTGAAAACTATCAGTATAATCCAGTAAGAATATGGGCCGGAGATTTAGCTCAGTAGTCCTGCTGCCTGCCTTGCAAGTGCAAGGTCCCGAGTTCAATCCCAGATACCAAAAAAACCCCCAAAAACCAAAGAATATGAAGTAACAAAAACTTTGATACACTGATGGCAGAAGTTAAATATATTTTGGAGAATAATTTGATAGTATCTACAGAAGCTACAGCTAAGAATGTATTCTCAATGGCCTTTACCTATTTTAAATCTAGCTATCTATACACTACCCTGAAGAAACATTTGCCCATGTGCAGGAGGAAGCATGAATTGAGAATGCCATCAAAGTTGTTTCTAATAGTTTAACACTGAAAACAATATAAATGTTCATCAATTGGAGACAAACCACATAAATTGCAACATATTCATAGGATGGAATGTTTTATAACAAAACAATAAATTATCTAGAGATATATAAATTAATTTAACATGAAAGAATGTCAAGAACAAGCAAATTATACAGATGCATAAAGTATGAAACCATTTACACCCAATTTTTCAAATTTTAAAATGTTATATCATGCTTAAAATCCTGAAAAATAAAAGAGCTGAATAGAAATGACAATACCAAATTCACCATGAAGCTAATTCTAGGAATAGAAGGAGAATAGAATTAGAGAAAATGGGAACTTCAATTGTATTTGTCATGATTTTTTATTTTTTAAGATCTTAAGCAAACAAATATAGGTTAAGCACCTCTAATCAGAAAATCCAAAATGCTCTGCAATTCACAACTTTCTAGGCACTGATTTGACACTCAAACTCTGAAATCTGAAACATTTCTGGCCCTGAAGCATTTCATATAAGGAATACTCAATATCAATATATATATACAAATACAATGTTAAGATCTGACAAAGGCAAGTGGCCTATCTGTGCTGTTTGTTATATCATCTCCTGTAATTCTCTTTCAAACTACAGCAGTGTCCCTTGTCTGTGGGGATATGTTACAAGACCCCAGTGGGTGCCAAAAACCACAGACAGTACAGAACCTTATGTAGCCTATGTTTTTTCCTATGCCTATGTTAAATTTATAAATTAGGCACAGTAAGAGATTAACAATAATAAAACAATTACAGCTATGTACTGTGATAAAAGTTCTGTGTCATCTCTGTCTCTCTCAACTGCCACAGGGCGGGTAGCATATACAACATGTAGTGTACATGCAGGACAGAGGGATAATTCATGTCCTGGGGAAAATAGCACAAGATTTCGTCACACTATTCAGAATGGTAATTTAAAGCTTATCAACTATTTCTGGAATTTTCCATTTATTATTTCTGGACTGAGGTTGACTGTGATTAACTAAAACCATGAAAAGTAAAACTGAATGAGATGAAGGCAACTGCCATATTCTTATTTTAATTTTTTGTTTTCTTTTGGAATATTGGGGATTGAACCCATAGCTTTCACAATGAGTTACATCCTCAGTCATTTTCTTTCTTGAGACCAGATCTTGCCAAGTCACCAAGTTACCCAGGCTGGATATGAACTTATGATACTCCTGCCTCTGCCTTCTACAGTGCTGATACAGACATTCCTCACTTAATGAGAGTTCCAGTCCCACAACTAAGGCGTTGAGTGAATTGGTTGCTAAATGGGGAACTGTATATAGTATATACACTACAATATTCAGAACGAAGAACTCTAACTTGATGACTTTGCTTTTATTTGTATAAATACAGTACTGTGCTGTACAGTACAACCAAGAGTTACACAAGGTATACTGCACAAAAAAAAGACATTGAGGTTCCATAAACAAAATGTACAGAACTGTACAAAAAAAATTTTAAAAGACAGGTTGTAAGTCCAAACAGCGTACCTCAGTCCTAAGTCTGAACAATCGGTAACCAGGTCCTCATTAAAGGAGGAATTATACATGTGTGCCACCATGGCCAGCTCTGGAACTGCCATCACAGATTCTGAAGTCAGAGGTATCTAAATTCACAGATGTGTAAATAAAACTTTAGGCAAGTTACATAATCTGGGTCTTAATTTGCCTACATGTTAAAATGAAAATGTTATTTTACCTCACTGGGTTGAGAGTAAATCAGATAAAATAAATAAAATGCCTGGCACATAACAAGCACTAACAGCTTGCTGGGTTTGCTCTTCTGCTGTCTTCTCCAACCCAGTCTACAGAAAAAAAAAGGTTCTTTGTCATATTTTAGAACCTAAGAAGTTGATAGCTGAAGTTACTTTAAGACCTATGAAAGAAAGTTTTCATTTATTTAAAAAATATTCTTTTCTGCCATCAGCTACATAAGAAAATTTTAAACACATAAACTTACTTGTAGCATTTGGTCAAAATCTTGTTTCTCCAAATATGATCTTGTAACAACTCGTCCATCAAAATCCACTTCTGCCTTAAATCTTACTTTACCTAATCCCAGATCCGTGGCTTTAACATCATGAATTGCCCTGCAATCAGTAACAATACATACAAATTTAAACATATATACATACATACATATATACATACATAGTGCAATGGTACAAAGCCCAGAATTCTTGTTTTATCTACACCAGTGATGAAAATAGACAAAGATGCCTTTGGAGTAGTTACCATAAAGCATCACCTATCATTTTCTGAGGTTAAATTTTTATATATAATGCTATACAAACGTGCAAATTATCAAATATCTTATGGTAATTTGTATACATATGAGTGACAAAGCTGGTGTATTAAAAAATCAACTCTAAATTGCCTTTCTAAAATGCTGTCATATTATCTCATAAATCTTTCTCCCCATATATTCACTTACCAATTTCCTAAATACCATTTACAAAATGGTTTTGGGTTGATAGTAGAGTTTTAGAGTATATTAATCATTTTTTTAAAGCAGTAGTGGGGATCAATCCCAGGATCCTGACATACAATGCAAGGTTTCTAATGGTCTTCAAACAACTTGGTGAAGTATTCCAAGAATGGGATACCATATAGGATTGATGAGAGAACTAATAAGATAATATATAAAATGCTTAATATGGTACCAGCTATAAGGCAAGCATTTAATGAATAGCTTTTCTAAAATAAATAAAGTGGTATCTTTTTTTTTTTTTGGTACCGGGGATCAAACTTGGGACCTTGTGCTTGCAAGGCAGGTGATGGAACCACTGAGCTAAATCCCCGGCCCCTATAAAGTGGTATCTTTACAGATGATAAAACAGTCTCAGAGAGGCATGGTGATTTGGTCAAGATAGTCCAATTAGTGAAAAGTAAACCAAAACTCCTCCACACTGCAGCTCTTCAGACAACAAAACCCAGCCTTTCTGTCACACCTTTCTGACTCTCAGGAAGGAAGGCAGATGCTAAACTACAACCACTTTTCAACCCTTCTATCCTAACCCTCAGGAATCAAATCTTCCCTGCTAAATAACTGATAAATCCTCTTCTTTCAAAAGTGACCACTATAATATCTTTTCTTTAAAGAGTATGTAAGAAATACCAAAACATTCTGAATCCTGAAAACAGAGTCTACTAGAAGAATAAGCTTCAGCGACATTCCAAGTACTGTTAAAAGGTTTGTGGGCTGGGGATTTAGCTCAGAGTGCAAGGACCCGAGTTTGATCCCTGGTACCAAAAAAAAAAAGGTTTGAGTGCTCTTGAGCAAATTACTTAAGTCCAAACAGCCAAATAAAGAAGCTGTATATATCACTAGAGGGTGAAATATGAATAAATGACTGAATACTTATAAAGTTATATGCTCAACTTAAAACTTGTTCAGACTGGCAAGAAATTGTGTGTATTTTTTAAAAAAAGACTTATCTACTTCAGTCATCACAAAGTATTAATATATTTCATTATTTGACTAACAGGTAGCAGCTAATAAGTATCTTCTGATACTCTTATACATAACTGCAGAGAGAAAACTATTTGAGAACAAGCAGCTTATGAGATGCTGGAAATGATTGATCTATATCCTCTGTAGGCTCCTCTCCTTGAATGTTGGCTAGACTACTAGTTCCTTACTTTTAACCTACAGAATATGACTAAGTGATATGATATCATTTCCAACAGCACATGACTAGTGTGTGATTTTTTTTTTCTTGTTCACATTCAATCGCTATTATCTTATCACCTGGCATGTTTTGATTAAGCTGCCATCTCAAAGAGGCCACATGGTGAAGAATTTAATCCTGCTAACAACTGCATAATTCTAGAAGCAGCTCTTTCTTCCTTAAGACACAACTATACACTACTGTCGCGGCCAAAAACTTCATACCAGTCTATGAGAAAGCCTGACATAGAGAACTCACATAACTAGTGCCTAGATTCCTGACTCACAGGAGCTGTTACATAAGTACTGTTTAAAAACAGTAAGTTTGGGGCCAATTTGTCACACAGCAATACATAAGTAATATACTACTTAAAAAATTGCCATGAACTTTCTAGACGACTAGCACTTAATTTTTTCCAACAATTTAATTCACAGATCTTCATTGTTGCAAAAAAGTTTAGAGTTGCTGATCTTTTTCAGTTTAGCTCTTTTTTAGACTTTAATAAGCAATGGGTGGAGATGACAATACTCTACATCCAATAATGGGCAGAATAACAAGGCAAAAATATCAACAGGAAAACTGAAGTCTTAAACATTAAAACTTATCCTAATAAACATCTATAGAACACTCCACACAACAGAAGATATTTTCTTTTCTTTTTTCTCTATTTTATTAGTATATGTATGCAAAACATAATAAATACATTTATCATGGGGAACTGGTAAATACACATATCACATCTTGACCCTTTTTACTTCCTCTTCCCCTCCTCTACCTCCTACCTATCACTATCACTGGATGAATGGATAAAGGGTGGTATAGGGCCGGGGATTTAGCTCAGTGGTTCTGCTACCTGCCTCACAAACACAAGGTCCCAAGTTTGATCCCCAGTACCAAAAAAAGAAAGAAAGGTTGGTATACAGGGTATGACAGAAAAACATGATGAATGTTTAAATTCAAAACATTTATAACAGTAAAACAAACACTACCATTAACCTCCCTGAAAGCATTCCCTCTTGTTCTGAACACAGCTATCCTATTGTTTGTTCTTGCCACTTTCTTTTAGTTTGAGTTTTTTGAGTTTTGTTTGATTATTTTTAGAGACAGGGTCTTGCTGTGTATTGCAGGCTGGCCCTGAGCTCACTGTGTAGCCCAGGCTGACTTTGAACTACCAGTGATCCTCCTGTCTCTTGCCACTTTCTGAAGCAGTTCTGGAAGTCCTCTGTGTCTGTGGTTGCTCTCTCACACCTGCCTTGGTGCCCTGTATCAATTCAAAATGTTTACCTTTCATGGTCATTTTGACTTTGGGGAACAACCAGGAGTTACAGTGTCATATCTGGTGAATAAGTGGAGGAGGACACACACTGTAATATTTTTTTTTTTTTTGGTACCGGGGATCAAACTCGGGTCCTTGTGCTTGCACAGCAGGTGGCAAAACCACTGAGCTAAATCCCTGGCCCCTCACATTGTAATATTTTTACACGAGCCTGTTTTTCCATTGGCTGGTACTTGGCAGCAGCATTTTCCATATTTTTATCACATTGTATAAAAACACAAATAGACTTCGAGGAGGGTTTCAGAAAGTAGTGAGAACAATGGGATAAGTGTGTTCAAAGTGAAGGGTAGTACTTTGAGGGGAATAGAGGGCAATGTGTCTTTTACTGTAATAATTTTTTAAATTAAAACATTCACTGTAGTTTTCCATGTCTATATGTATGACAAAATATTAGTCATAAAAAATGAAAGCCTAACATCTGTGGCAACATGAATGAGCCTGGAAAACACTATGTTAAATAAGTTAGACACATAAAGACAAATACTGCATGTCATGTGGAAGTTTAAAAAGTTGATCCTATTAAAGTAGAGTACTGTATAATATTGATTACTAAAGCCTAAGCAAGAGGAAAGGGAGGAAAAGGATAGAAAGAGGATGGTTAATGGGTATCAGTTGCATGTAGATATATCTATGGTTCCCCACAATTATATACTTCAAAATGACTAGTAGAAAGGAGTGTTTCCAATCCAAAGAAACAAATGTTTGAGGTGATGGATATGCCAATTACCCTGATCTAATCATTACATATTGTATAGATGTAATGAAATACCATGCTATATTTCATATGTATAAGTATTATTCACAACTAAAAATAAAAATGCATATATGAAAAATTAAATTTAAAAAGGAATTAGAAAATATTTTGAGATGAAGGAATATGATCTAATATATCAAAATTTCTGGGATGCAGAGAAAGCAGTACTTAAAGGAAAATTTATTTGTAAATGTCTATATTAAATTAAAAACTCTGTATTCCCAGCTACTTGGGTGGCTGAGGCAGGACAATCACTTGAGCCCAAATGAGACCAGCCTGGGCAAATGGCGAAACTCATCTCAAAAAATGAAAACAAAAACAACAATAAAACTTAACCTACTATCTTAAGACATTGGAAAAAGAAGAGCAAACTAAAGCTAAAGCAACCAGAAGAAAGAAAATAATAAAGAATAATGCAGAAATCAATGGAAAAAAAATAGAAAAACAACACAGAAAATTGATTAAACCAAACACTGGTTCTTTGACAACAAAACTGACAATCTTTAATGTTTTTAAATGGCCAAAAGAATCAAATTAATATAATCAGAAACAGAAGATGAGACACTATAACCAAGTCTAAATAAACAAAAAGGATTTCAAAGAAATACTAGATAATTTAGAATGGGCAAGTTCCTAGAAAGAAACAAGCTACCAAAACTGACTCGCAACAAATAGACAATCTGAACAGGGGGGAGGGGGAACAAAGAAAAAATTTTTAAATAAACTAGAAGTCTATTTCAAAAGAAATATATAGACTTCCAGGATGATGGTGGGGCGGTGAGCAGCAGAGACTTGGTGTACTGACATCGGAATATTGCAGTGTAAAGAGATGGAGGAAAGTAGGACTACCCAGGAAGGATCTGAAGCAAGAATTGAAGTCCTCAGGGAGAGCAAAGAGAGAGGCTTTAATGAAGAGGAGGAAGATAGCAAGCACTCTTTCTCCCAGAGCATGAACTCTAGGCGTGGGAACTGTGAATCAAGCCTGCAGATGCAGGGTGACTACTGGAAACCTCATAGGTCTCCACGAAGCAACACACTAGTGGAACAGAGCAGTGGATGCAGTGGACTGCAGGGGCTGATAAGTTATTCAAGTCCAGATGTCACCTAGGAGAGGGCGACTGGCCAATAGCCATCTTGGAGAGGGGCTAACTGGGCTAAGAACTCAGGCTCCCGGTGTCTTGGTGGGAATGCTGCGTTCAAGTCAGCAGGAGGTCAGGGAGTGGAGTTCAAGCTGGCAGGAGGCACATGGAATATTACAGGCTCAAAAAATATAGTTCCAGCCTCAGAGCCAGAAACCAGCTTGAACTTTAGTGGAACTACAGCTGCAGGCTGGCTGGGAATATCTACTACTCCACGGTAAAGCTACAGCTGGCTTGCTGGGATTAATCAATTTGGCTCTGGACTCTGTTTACTCGGATTATCTACCAGTGCCAGCAAAGACACACCTTGAATTGGACTTTATTTCTCCTTCTCTTTTTTCCTCTTTTCTGGTTCTTGTTCTTGTTTTGTTTTTTCTTGACTGTTTGAACATGGTTTCTAGCTTTTTCGTTGTTGATCTGTTCTGTTCTGGTCTGGTTTTTATTTCATTCTTTCTCTTTTCCTCCTGTTTTTTTTCACCAATTTCCCAAAGTTTGTACAATCTTCATTTGTCCTCTAGCCTTGCTTCTAATCTCTTCCTCTTCTTCTATTTCTCTATTTCCCCTCACCACACCCCTTTTAAATCTTCTCCACTAAAATAAAATTGCCATACTAAGGGCTTATTTATTGCATGTAATTTTCTGGTTCATCGTACAATCTGTTACATAACCACAAATCTAGTTCATACAATTAAAGGTGGCAAGTTAATAGTTACCACAGTTAACTAGGCTGTATTTGATGCTACTATTATTGCTGATTGTACTACTTTAAACAAAGTGACACAACTGTGCTAATCAGTTCTTCCTGGTATACCAAGACTGAGAGCCAAGGGCCGGGGATTTAGCTCAGTGGTTTCACTGCCTGCTTCGCAAGTGCAAGGACCCAAGTTCGATCCCCAGTACCAAAAAAATAAATAAATAAATAAAAGTACCTAGTAATCAATCTAATGAAGGAAGTAATTAAGACCTCATATAGAAAACTACAGTACTCAAAAAAGAGACTGAAGAGGTTATCAGAAAATGGAAAGATATCCCTTGTTCTTGGGTAAGAAGAACCAATATAGTGAAAATGGTCATACTTCCAAAATTGTTATACAGATTTAAGGCAATTCTGATCAAAATCCCAACAGCATACCTCACAGAATTAGAAAAAATAATCCTAAACTGCATTTGGAACCAGAAGAGACCTAGAATAGGCAAAGGCAATTCTGGGCAACAAAGGCAAGGCAGGGAGCATCATAAACCCTGATTTAAAATTATACTACAAAGCTACTATGATAAAAACAGCATGGTACTGGCAAAAAAACAGACCTGAGGATCAATGGAACAGATTGGAAGATGCAGAAACAACTCCAAACATACTCGGCCACCTATCTTTGACAATTTGAAATTGCAATACAAATATAGGGCAAGTATAAATGTAATGATTTAATATTAAGTGGTTTCACATTAAGGAGCTAATTACTTTATACACTGCTATTCTCATTTTATCACTTGATTATGCCTTATTCTAAAAGTTAAGGAATACCAAATTTAAAAGGAAGCATATAAGAAGTTTCCTAAATGTACCTGCTTCCTTCCAAGATGATAATTCTGAAAAGTAATAGATTTTTAAAGTTCCAGAAGCTAGGAATCCAATACTACCTCTGAAAACACAAACCCCACATGTTTGTTTTTCATGTTTTTGTAAGCCTTAACAATATCGCCAGAGTAAGGCTGACCTTACTGATGGGTCACTTTCCAGGAGTTCAGTAAGCCGTTGTACTTGCTCTGGTTGGATGGATCGTCCTAAGAGTGCTTCTGTGTTAGTGTAGATCAGGAATGCTGAGACCACACCTAATAAGGTGCCCACACCCAAAGAACCGAGGCTGTCATACAATGGATTGCCTAAATAAAGTACATGGGAAAGCAGCAAATTAACAGTTATTATTTCAATAAAAACTGCCTTAGAAAGCAAATAACCAGAATTAGTCAAGGGGACTCAAAATTCAATTGCAAATTGAATATATTAAAAGTTTTTAAAATGTTCTTCATGGAGAAATGATTACCAAAGTGAATGTAATTTATATATATTTCTTTTTTTCTTTTTGGTACCGGAGATCGAACTCAGGACCTTGCACTTGGCGAGGCTGGCACAGTGCCACTGAGCTAAATTCTTGGCCCTAAAAGTTTTACATTCTTTTTTAATCCTTAAGTCTTTAATCTTCTTGGGATTATTTATTTAATGGACTGAGGCAGAGATTTAGTATTCATTCCAAATTCCTTGAGTTACCTCCTTTCATGACTCCTACAAGTTTTACTATACTTCAAAACAAGAATAGGTATAATGCCTATATATTACATGAGAGTATTATGTAACTTAATTATTTAATACCTGTTTCTTGCATCTGGTCATGACATAGGTGAGGACTCATACAGAATTTTCAGATTATAGATATCCTTTTCATATATATATATATATATATATATACACACACACACACACACATACACACACATACATATATATATAAAATAATCAATTTATTTTAGATATATCAGTAGTGTGCTTTCCTATCCCAGATTGGCAAAATAACCATGAAATCAAGCTTTAAGAAATAACATTTTTTGTGTCTTATTATTACCAACATCCTGTAAGAGAATTAAACCCTACAGAAAATGATATGGCTGACTTTTCTCACTTGATCAATTATGATATCTAATTAATTAGCAATTCTAGATACAAAGCAGAGAAGATCCCCCCGCCCTCCCCATACTGCAGATTGAACTAGGACATTGTGCTTGTGAGGCAGGCGCAGCGCCACTGGGCTAAATCCCTGGTCCAGAATGCAGAGAAGTTAATTCATTACATGAAACAAATGCCTGAGGTTCATAAATGTGGTTCCAGGACCAGGAGCATCAGTATCACTTGAGAATGTGGGAGCAACACAAATTCTCAGGCTCCATCTCAGAATTTCTGAATCAGAAATTCTTAAAAATAAGAACCAAGACAGATTATGTAAAGGTACAAATCTCCAATGATGAATATCATTATATTGTATACCTAAAATGTACCAATAAAATTAATTTAAAAAAAAAGAAATTCTGAAGGTGAGGCTCACTACTAAGTGTTTCATCAAGTCTTCTAGGAGATTCTGTTTAAAATCTGCCTGAGGTTGATACAGCTTAATTCTTTCTCAGAACTTATGATGAAGCCTAATTTACTGCCTATGAGGGTACAGGTAATATTTATACTACAGATATTAATGAATGTTATACTTTATAAGCTTTATACACATGGCTTTTATGAAAAATCTTATTTCAAAAATGAAATGTCATCCATATTACATTAACTATTTTAATGCTTGATAAAATATTTATTTTACTAAAAATCTCAATTTATATGTCAATTTTATTAATGCATACTCACAATATAACACTAAGACAGGCATGGTGACACACGTATAATCTCAGTACTCTGGGGGGCTGAGGCAAGACAATCACAAGCTAGAGCTCAGCCTGGGTAACAGCAACTTAGCAAGACCCTGTCTCAAAAAAATTTTTAAAGGCCAGGGACATAGATCAGGGTGAAGGCCTTGTGTTCAAACCCATTACTACAAAAACAAAAAAATACCACTAAAAAGTAAACTCACTATCTCTATTATCTGATCCACTGGTAAGCCTAATCCATTACTAGGTTTGCAATTCAAAATAAATACTGCTCTTTAGAGAGCCAAATTAAATGAAGAATTCGTGTCCAAAAAGAGGTCTAAAACGGTAAGGTAAAGCAGAAAAACAATCAATACTTTTAGAACTATTTCAGATCACAGAATACACTGGAGAATGCTGCTTTAGTCTTAAAATGTACATTCAAGATGAGAAAGAACCATTTGTAGTTCAGACTATTTGAAGAAACATTGCAGAACTGTGGAAGCTCATTACCTGAAATTATTTTAAATATGCAAAAACAAATGGAGAATAATGGAAGTACAATATAGTTCTGTTCCAAAAGAATTCTAACTTCTGGTGTATATCTCCAATGATGAATGTCATTATGTTGTACACCTAAAATGTACCAATAAAAAGATATACAAAAAAAAAAGAATTCTAACTTCATAAATTGAGACTTTTCCAAATGGTTCTTTTGTTTCAGAAAATAAAATATTTTTTCTGCCTTCTCACTTACCTGTATTGTAGTGGCCCTCAAAAGATTTAAATAGCTACAAAAATGAGGATGGAACCAACTCAGTTAAATAAATACAGTGGCAACAACAATTATTAGCACTAGGAGCAAAAAAAGACAAATGAATAAGAGTCACAATATATATTTGGGAACTTGAGTTTATTAAAAGTTTTCTCATCTTAATTTCTGAGGTTACTATACCTATAAAAGTTTGAATAAAAGTTTGGTTACTATACCTATAAAAAGTTACTATACCTATAACATGAAAAGAGTTTAAAGATCAGAGTGATTGCAAAATTGAAGACACAGCTAGAAAGGTTTACAGTATTACAGAAATCTCCTGGGCAGGGAATATGGCTTAATGGTACAGTGCCTACCTGGCAAGGACAAGGCCCTGAGTTAGATTCCCAGTAACCACCCTCCACCCCAAATCTTCTACTAATACTTTTACTTATTTCTAATGTAGAGAAATTTTTTTCTTTTCTTTCTTTTGGCCGGGTTGGGTTTTTTTAATTTTTTTTTTTTTTTTTTTTTTTTGGCACAGGGGATCAAACTTGGGACCTTGCACTTGCAAGGCAGGCAGGCAGCAGCACCACTGAGCTAAATGCCCGGCCTTGTTTTTGGATTTTGAGACAAGGTCTTGCCATGTGTTCTAGGCTGGCCTTGAACTCACTATATAGCCTACACTGGCCTCAAACTTCTGGCAATTCTCTTGCCTCAGCCTCCTGAGTGCCAGAATTACAGGCATGTGTCACCATACCCAGCTCTAATATATAGAAATTTTCAGTTCAGAGAAAATCTAACACTTTTACTAACCAAATATTTCACACAAATAAATGATTACTATGGAATTAATATTTAATCTATTGGTTTAAAATTATTCAATGATATAAGAACAAAATTCCTATATATTAGAAAATTACGTAGCACAATAAATCACCTATAATTTTAAAAAAATTTACCTGTTATAGAAGTAAGGCTCATGCAAGTGGCTGCTATTGTCACTCCCAAGACTGCTGCAGTATCCTCCAATAATATAACATTGGTACTAGGATCACGACTTTCCATTACTTAATCATAGGAGAAAAGGAAAAAAACGGAAAATTTCTGAAATGTTAACTTGATATTATCACAGGACATTTAAGTAATTATCCAATTTAAACTACAAATTTAGATTAAAATGTAGGACAGATCATAATTTTTAAAACACTGTTCAAGATAAACATAATTTCTTGGCTTAAATGTCAAATTACTTCTTCAAGTTCTATAATCATACACAGAAATACAGTAGTCCACTTAAGTCAAATCCAAATAGGATCCATATACTCGGATTGCATTACATTTCTCTTATTTATTTTTATTTATTTATTTTATATTTCTCTTTTTAAAAGTGCTGTTTTATTCATAATATACACACAGGGAAGACACTGAGATACATATTTTTGCATCCATCTATTAGGAACAGAGCAACAATGTAAAGTGTTTTTTAATAAATAAGAGAATCAATCTGGCTTCTAAAATACATACCATACTTATAAAAAGACATTCCTTTGGCCCGAGCACTCCTACGAAGTTCATTTACAGCAACAAGAAGTGTTGCTGAAAGAAAAGTATTCATATCAGCAGGAAAGAAATTTCATACTTCCAAACTTTAAAATGGAATCTCCAAAGATAAATACACATAATACTTTAATGCCATGTTGGCAATAAGGAAAAATTCTAGTCATTATCAAGACTCCAATTAATCAAAATAATAAAATGAATCCCGGGCAGAGAATTTAGCTCAGTGGTTCTGGTGCCTGCCTCACAAGCGCAAGGTCCCAAGTTCAATCCCAGGTACCAAAAAACAAACAAACAAAAATAAATAAATAAATAAAATGAATCCCATATTTCTTTCTTTTTTTTTTTTTTTGGTACCGGGGATCGAACTCAGGTTCTTGCGCTTGCGCAGCAGGTAGCGAAACCACTGAGCTAAATCCCCGTCCCCTGAATCTCGTATTTCGAAGCCATAGTCATTAAATAAAATTACTATAATGATAATACTAACTTATTGAACAGCCACTATCTGGAAGTCACCATACTCAGCACAATCATTTTTGATTCTCCCAACCTTTTGAGGCAAGTGGTATTATCACTATTTTACAGTCTATCAAAGATGAAGGGCATACATATACAATTATGATCTGTCAATTAAAATCATATTAATTTTAAAAATAGGTGAAGGACGAAACAGTCATAGGAAATTACAATGTTTAAGGGGTAAATATAGTATGAGTACAACAGTGAATTAAGCATTTTCATTTGATATTGTCATGAGAGTGCCAAAGCTAAGTATTTCAGAAATTGTGAAATGGTCTTATGGCAAAATAAGATAGCCTTCTCTCATTAACATTACTAAAACCTGATTTTTAAAAACTCCGTATAGTTATGTATGTAAGCTTCATTTCTGATGTACTCAGCATTATATGATACTCAGAATAAAACATTTTTCTCCTTCCTTCATCCATTACAGGACAACCATAGTACATTATACAAAACTTTTCTTACTAAAAGCAGACAAAGCTTAGATTCCTATCTCATGATTTCATTAAATAGAACTTAGTAAAACTATAATAATGGACTGCTCAATATATATCACTAAACTGAGAACAAGAAGTACTTTGAGATACTACGTACCTCCTTCAGATACCAATGATCCTGCTAAAATACAATATGCCTAGAAAATAAATATTAAAATACAGAATAAGTTGATTATTTCACTAAAGAATCATTATTATCCATGTATAAATTTTCTAGTATCTAAAAACAGAAACAAAATAAAACTCAAGCTATACTATAAGGATCTTGATGGGAAACAATTCAAAAGAGGACAATGAGATATGAGCACAAATATTTGAAATCTGGGCTGTGGACACCAGATGCAGTAAAGTTCCATAACCATACCCAGGGCCGGGGATTTAGCTCAATGGTTTCGCTGCCTGCTGCGCAAGCAGCAAGGACCCAAGTTCAACCCCTGGTACCAAAAAAAAAAAAAAAGATCCATAACCATACCCATGTAATTTCTGGATTTTGTTTGAATTCTCAGTTTGAAGAGAATCCTGACTCAAAGTGCTATGTAGTTATAAACAGTAATAAATTATTTCTTTTGGTATCACCACTTCCTTCCAGTCCCAGGACACTCTTTAAAGATGGCAAAAGAAGTTTTAGTTCAAGATATATAAAAGAGTTAACTTACAGACACAAAATTATTAAAAATTTCAATGAAACTCAAATCAAACATCTGTAGAATTTTCAACATACCTTTTTGAAAACTGAGGTTTTCCTGAAACAAGTTTGAAAATTTCAAACCTAACCTAACACTCTCATAATTCTGTTCTAGAAACTGAAGTCTCCAAGGTTAAGTGATGTGCCTGAGTACACGGAAATGAGACTAGAAGTAGGCTTTCCATTTCCATTCTGGGTTCTTTCCACTGAATCTTACGACCAACCTGAAATTAATAACTGCTAATATAATTAAAATAGTAGCTAAACTTCCCAGTAACTCTACATATCCTTCTACTTCATGCCTGATTTAAGACACACTTATTATCCAATAAAAGGAGAAAGCACATATTATAGCCAAGGATTCTAAAATAATACGTAAAAAACATAAATTGGTTTATGGTGTGTTGAATCCATTATTTATTTAACAAAGGGCCAGGGTCTAACAGAACCTTATTCCCTCACTCAGAAAAACAAAAACTATTAAACTTACACACAACTGAAAATTTAATCTCTAACTTCAGAGATTACTCTGCCTCCATAAAGTTATGGTACTGGATTTACAAAGTAGCCAAACCTTTTCAGAATGAAGGAATACAGGTTTATTCAATTTAGTTATATTAAATATATTATAGTAAGAAACTCACCAATAAAAACTGTAGAAAACTGGTCAACAGCAAATGTAATAGCCCTGTTCTCATGTAGGTTTGTATGATATAGTAGGGTGTTAAAAACAAGACTTGATTCTGTCCTGCTCCATGACCCAGAATAGGTTTCAGTTACTCCCACATTCCAAAATGAAGTATTAGAGCACATATTCAGGCTTTGTCCCAGCCTAGGCCTCTACCCACTACACTGCACCCTGGCTCTATATCCAGCAAACCATTTTAGAAGAGCTGGAAGTAAGGAGGCCAAAACAGGGCAATGTCAAATATGTCTAGAATTATACCATGAGTTGCAGAAGCTGCAGGTGAGTGCTATGGGACCAGTTTGTGCTTGTCAAGGGAGCTAGTCAGGGTGGCCAAGGAGTGTAATCTCCAAGAAGTGCCCAAAGAAGGAAAAGACCGCTTTAAACATCTATAAAGGACAGAGGAGAAACCAATACAAAATAAGACTGCTGTGCTAGTACTTTTTTGCTCCCGACCCAATATTGGGCACTACCTTAAGATAGAAGAGGAGGACAGAAGCCTCAGCTAGGGCAACACAGAAGGTGATCTTCCTCACCTCATTTCCACCAGACTTCCAACCTGAAGGAGGCTCGTGCTCACTTCGGCAGCACATATACCAACCTGAAGGAGGCTTCAGATCTTAAAGCAAATGCTTTACATTTAAATAGACCTCCAACTTATAAATAGTAACAAGCAACTGGATACTGTATTTTAATTACTGATATGAGACTATTCTTGGAACTAAATGAAATAGGGTTCTTTTTCTTCAGCAGTATCTAAAGAACTTAATGGAATTGCCCAAGGTTTAATCAAGGGGGTTGGGCTTAATATCTCCAGATCTTTCTTCAATATCACCAAACATACGGATTTAGAGATCATGTCCACTCATGTTCTAAAAAGCACAAGACACATACCCTAGAGTGTATAGTCAAGAAGGTTTGTCATTCCCCTTCTTTAATTCACATTTTGTTTTAAATTTAAAAGGATCTCATCAAAATCTCACGTGTGGCACGGCGCCTGCCTTGCAAGAGCAAGGTCCTGAGTTCAATCCCCAGGACCAAAAAAAACCTCATGTGTCCACAGTTATCTTTTGGAAGATAACTGGTTCATCAGGGGGTTCATATCATAAATGGATCAATCACTGATGAGTTTATAGTTGAATAGGCTATAAGAGGTAGGGCCCAGTTGGAGAATGTCACTCAGGGCAGGCCTCTGAAAAGTATATCCTGTCCCCAGCCCCTTTCCCTCTCTCTGACTCCTCCTTTCTCTCTCTGCTTAACGGCTGCCTCTCTGCTTTCCTTGTAAGGCCTTTCTGCCATGATATGTCTATCTTAAAACCAGCTGACCATTGACTGAGACCTCTGAAACCATGAGCTAAAATATATCCCTCCTCCTTTAATTTGTGTATGTCAGGAATTTTGTCCCATTAATAAAAAGATGACTAACACAATACTATTATGAGAAAGGCATTCTATAGTGCTCAATCACTATGTCATACTACTTCCAAGCTGAGGGAAAGGATAGAAAAAAAAGGATTACCCATAGAAGAGATTCCATTGGCTCAGGATGAAGCAATCCCATAATTCCATGGTACCAAGAGAGTCCTGCACCCATCATAAAAATACCAACACCGCTAATTAGTGAAGAAATATACCGCATATTTGAAAATCCATACCTAAAAAATTAAAAAATTACAATTTATAAAAATAAAAATAATTTCCTTTCAAAGTATGTGCTTAATAGGTCTATGAAAAGCAAATATTATTTAATTCAGGTATTTTCTAATTTCTATTATTTTAAGTACCAATATAATATTATTTAAGGGAGTTAAAAATATGACATACAATAAGAGAAAAAAAACACTCATTCATAAATATAATTCTTGAGAAATTTACTCCCAAACTCTATTGCACCTGTCTGGCACAGATGCAAATTCAAATAAGAATGCTTAATCAAAACTGCTCTTTGAATTTTTTTTTTGCAAAGTTGTAATTTCAGCATAGAGAATTTCCAATTTATAGATATGACAATGTTTTTATCAGTTTGATTTAGAAAATTTTACTTTCTGCTAAAGTTTACACAAATTAATAACTTAAAAGTAAATTAAGATCCAATTAAATGTTATTACTTTCATTTCACATATTTTCAAGAAATTTTCAGGTTCTGGACTGGGGATTTAGCTCAGTGGCTCCGCTGCCTGCCTTGCAAGCACAAGGACCTGAGTTCGATCCCTGGTACCAAAAAAACAACAATAAAAAAAAAAAAAAAAAAGAAAGAAATTTTCAGGTTCTTAAAGATTTTATCATGTAGATCTGTACACTGCTAAGTCACTAACCATATTTAGCAATTTAAATTAATGAAAACTAAGTATAGTTTAAAATTTAGTCACACTAGCCATATTTCCAGTATTCAACAGCCACATGTAGCCAATTGGCCATACATATATAACATACTGGACAAAAATAAAATATTTTCATTATTGAAGAAAATTCTCTTGGGCAGTACTTAAGTAGACTATTGAAAATGCCTTAAGAGAAAAACCTTTACAACCTAAAATTTTAAAATTTTAGCCTCTATCTTAAAATTCTTGGTAGATAAAACTGGTCAGGAAAATCATTTTTCCTCTAGTAATATTAAAACACTATAATGATGTATAATTACCAAACTAGAGAACTAAGTATTTCCTATAATACAAGCTTACTGATAATTACAAGTCACTCAAAATATATTTTTATTTATTTATAGCAAGAGAACCTTCCTATCAAGAAAGGTATTTATAGGGCCAGGGATTTAGCTCAGTGGTTCCGCTGCCTGCCTCACAAGCTCAAGGACCCGAGTTCAATGCCCGGTACCAAAAACAAAAGAAGAAAGGTATTTATAAAACAGAGAGATGAACACCTTCACAGAAATAAAAATGCACTTTTTCACCTTACAATTGATCAAATTCTTTTAATGAAGCTAGTTAAATAATGATGCATGTAAATTCAAACATTTTAGATGGCTATTAGTAGAAGCTAAAGAAAAAACTCCTTTCAAATCATTGACTAGATTCAGAGTGATATATTCTAAAAAGTATATTCATTTTACAAATACATATTTTGAAATATAAATAGAATATTATTTCTAAATCACAATAAAAAGATTTAAAATAAGTATATATTTAATAAAAATTATCACCAAAATTTTAGATTTGATAGCTTATTAGTCTAAACCTGAAACATGTTTCCCTGGACCAAAATAAAAACTCTAAGATCAAAATATGTGCTTTGTTATTAATTATCCAATATGGATAAGACAAGATCTCTATGCTGTGTACAAAGCATAAAAGTAATTTAAACTCCATTTTCGAATAATATATTGAATTTACTTTGACACAGTAGTGAGTCCTGCATATTACATACTACAGTAAAAATAAATGACCAAGTCTTTCACAAACTGCAATATAAAAATTGCAGATTTCCGAAATTCAGTTGCTTTTACTTCAATGACTCATTGCTAAAACAAACAAAAATAAAAGCAATAATATCCTTACGGATGAGTAGGATCTGGTGTTTGAACAGATTTACTGATGCCCAATGCTAGTAAACCCTATGGAGAGAAAGGAAAAAGATAAATATTCATTAGTAGCATAAAGGGTATAATACGATTAAGCCCATTTAGAGGGTGCAAGCTAATAATAACAGATGCATGTCCAAAGGCCCAGCAATTCTGGTTTCCAGTTCTTAGAAAAATAAAGATGGACTCAAGGGGGTTCAAAGAAACACTGTTGATGAAGATGAAACACGTGAAAGTAATCTAAAAATCCATTAGTTGGGAAGAGCCAAAAAAATGATAAACCATACATTATTTCTACAGTAATTTAAAAGAATGAGATTAGAGCTTTCTGTACTTACATGGAAAAAGTTCCTGGATGTACAATTAGATGGGATGGGGCAGAAAACCAAGATAGGGACTATACATACAGTATAGAACAACTTACATTTTGTAGTTTTTGCAAACTATAATATAAAGTTCTGAAAGAACACAAGTTTATATTTATAACTCTGAGGAAAGAAGTTTGATTAGGGTAGTCTGTATTATCTGATGTTTCATGAGAAGAGTAACCTGTATAGCTGTACAAACAGTAAAAAGTTTAAACAGTATGTGTTATACATGGACACATACATTTCTAATAAAACTGTAAAACCATAAATCAATGTATACATTGCAGTGATTATGTATGAAGTGGAAGGAAGTGAACAAAGAAAAACTTGTCATAACTAAGATTTTATCTCTTGGTTGGGGATGTAGTTCAGTGATATAATGCTTGCATAGCATGTGTAAGGATCTAGGAATGATTGCCAGCACACTCCCTGCCTTCCCAAAAAGACTGTATTTCTTTTAAAAAATCTAACATAAATACAGCAAATTGCTAACATGCATATTCGGAATTATCAGATTCCCACACCTTCTTTTTTTTCTCACTTGCCTTCATCTTTTAATTTCTAAAGTTTATAACCTTTGTTAAAGAGTTATCCACTATAACCTCTCAATATTAGTATGCCTGCTCCTAATAAATCCTTGCTATCCTAATGTAGAAAGCTATTTTTAAAAACTAGCAAGACTACAAAGGCTCTGAATGAATTCCCTATGTGATTTTATTAATCAGGAGCTTTTCCGTTTATTCATCATGGTACCAAATAATCAGAGAAATAATGCTTCTGGATAGATATCTGATGCTAAATATGTGCACTATGACAAAATTTTGTTTTTGTATTGGACTACAAAGGGGATAAACTACCTAAAGCATAGATGATAACTTTTCAGTAAATTAAACCAAGAGAATAAGAGTAAATTAAAGGAACATATATCACTGTTGTAAGTCTATACACTAAAAGTCATTAACTCACATTATGTGTGCATATATATATACTTATATATATACTTATATATATGTTCATAGTATTTATGAACTATTCAATGAGTATTCAATTATTTCTAAAATCCATAATATTCGGGTTTGGTGTATAATAAAGTCTGGAATAACATCAACTGTTTTATAAATTGAACACAAATACATTTATTAATTCTTATAAAAATCAGACATCACTGCTCATTCTTTATTTTGTTCTCCCAAAGAGACAGGGGAGAATCAAATCATGTTTGATATGCATCCTGCCACTCTTTCCTGCAGTTATAATACACACACACAGGTAATTCATATTTAACCTATACAACATCTATTTGGTTTGTAAAGTAATGACAATTTACTATATAATGGTATAATGGCTAAGAAGCATTATCAGTGCTCCCTGCTCCATGATCAAACCTTCCCTTTCCTGGAATTCCTTTTGCACCATACTGTCACACAGCTGTTTAAATGCAGCCTCCGCAGATCTTACTAGTTATTTCATGTGTGTAGGACCTGCTTACAAGACACTGAAAGGACTGGGTCTTCAAACACTCAAAACATCACAAACTCAGGTGCACAATAAATTCATGAGTCAATATTAAATATTATAGATTTTAAAAGAAAGTTTTCAAAATGACACTAGTACAATTTCCATCTACTTAATGAGACCCAGTTAAAATCTTCATCAAAGCCTTTTTGAAAACTCTAAGACATATTCTTCATTCAAGAATTCTCAAAGCAGCTTGGTGTGGTGGGATGCCTATTATTCCAGCACCCTGAGAGGTTGAAGCAGGAGGATAGCAAGTCTGAGCCCAGGCTGGGCAACTCAGCAATACATCATCTCACAATAAAATATAAAATCAAGAATCAAGATGTTATAGGGGCCGCGATTTAGCTCAGTGGTTCCACCGCCTGCTCACAAGCGCAAGGTCCCGAGTTTGATTCCCAGTACCAAAAAAAAAAAAAGATGTTACATGCATGTACCCACTCCCTAAGATGAATGTAAACTTCATGTATGGTAAACATGTATTTAAAAAAAAAAGTTAAAAAGCAATAGGGTTGGGGATAAACTCAGGGCAAAGGCCCTGGGTTCAATCCCTAGTATGAAAACAAAAAAAGGTCTCAAAGCTCCTGATACTAGTCTCAAGCTTTTATTTACCTCTTGTGTTATGTTAAATTCTTTATAAAAATTCATTGTTATAAAATTAACAGAAAATTGTAAAGAAATTTAAGTGGTATGGAAAGTGGACAATTCAAGAACACAGAGTATATGCAGACCATCTTCATACAGTTTTTAATGTTACTTTTTGAGCATGTTTGTGCCAGATTTCAGAAAGTGGGTGTGCATGCTTAAAAATATGATTACAGCCACACCAATTAGACAAGAGAAAGAAATAAAAAGAATAAAATAGGGAAGGAAGAAGTTAAACTGTCATTATTTGCTGATTATATGATACTCTACATAGAAGACCCAAAAAACTCTGCCAAGAGACTTCTAGACTTAATTGACAGACTCAGTAGAGTAGCTGGATACAAGGTCAACACTCAAAAATCAATAGCCTTCTTGTACACAAATAACAAACTCACTGACAGAGAAATTAGGGAAACAATCCCTTTCACAATAGCATCCAAAAAATGAAATATTTAGGAATCAATCTAATGAAGGAAGCAAAAGAACTCTACATTGAGAACTACAGCACTCTGAAAAAAAGAGATTGAACAGGATATAAGAAAATGGAAAGACATCCCCTGTTCCTGGGTAGGAAGAACCAATATAGTGAAAATGGCCATACTTCTAAAACTGCTATACAGATTCAATCCAATCCTGATTAAAATCCCAACAATATATTTCACAGAACTAGAGAAAACAATCCAAAAGTTCATCTAGAACCAGAAGAGACCTAGAATAGCAAAAGCAATTCTAGGCAACAGAGTCATGGCAGGGGATATCACAATTCCCAACTTGCAACTGTACTACAAAGCCACTGTGATAAAAACAGCATGGTACTGGCAAAGAAATAGACCCGAGGATCAGTGGAATAGACTAGAAGATGCAGACACAATTCCAGACATACTCAGCTACCTCATCTTTGACAAAGGAGCCAACCATCCTCACTGTAGGAAAGATAGCCTCTTTAATAAATGGTGTTGGAAAAACTGGATTTCAACTTGCCAAAGATTAAAACTAGACCCCTATCTTTCACCATGCACTAAACTAAAATCCAAGTAGATTAAAGATCTAAATATTAAAACAGAAACACTAAACTTGCTCGAAGTTAGGTAAAACTCTCAAAGACACTGGCATAGGAAAAGACTTTATGAACAAATCCTTGGTAGCACGGGAACTAGCAGAAAGAATCAACTGGGATCTCACCTTATTAAAAAGCTTCTGCACTGCAAAAGAAACCACCAATGGAGCTAAAAGATAACCTACAATGTGGGAAAAAAATTTTACCAGCTGTTCCTCAGACAAAAGTCTACTATCTAGAAGATAAAGAACTCAAAAAATCAGCCCCCCAAATATAAAGACCCAATTCAAAAATGGGCATCTGAAATAAACAGACATTTCTCAGACAAAGAAGTAAAAGCAGCAAATAAACATATGAAAAAATGTTCAACATCACTGGTCATTTGAGAGATGCAGATGAAAACAACACTGAGATTCCACCTCATCCCAGAAAGAGTGGCTGTTATCAAGAAATCAACCAATAACAAATGCTGACGGGGTTGTTGGGAGAAAGGAACCCTTCTTCATTGTTAGTGGGTGTGCAGACTGGTGCAATCACTGTGGAAATCCGTATGGAGATACCTCAAACAACTAGGATTAGAAGTTTCATTTGACCCAGCTAATTACCTGCTGGGTATCTTCCCCAAAGAATTAAAAGAATCATACCACAGTGATATATGCTCAACCATTTTTATAGCGGCACACAGTTTGTAATAGCTAAAACTTGGAAACAGCCCAATTGCCCATCAACTGGAGACTGGATAAAGATGTGGTTTTTTAATAAAATGGAGTACTACTCAGCCATAAAGAACAAGAAACTAGAGACATTTATAGCTAAGTGAATTCACATTGAGGCCATACTCTTAAGTGAAATAAATAGGATATACATGTGTAAATACCAAATAGTTTCTCTGGTGTGAAAAACTAAAAGTGTAAATAAGGATAAAATGTATAATTGATATTTTGAAATAGGAAGAAAAGGTCTAAAGGAATAGGGAAAATGGGAGGGATGGGGAAAGTAAAGAAGGGAAAAGAAAAGACATGACAGAAGGAAAAAAATGGAAACAAATTATTTGTAAATAGGGAAGGGTGGAGGGGGTGAAGGGAGGGCCAGGAATGGGGAAAAAATGAGAAGCAAGATACATCATGTACAGGTACAAACACCCAGTGATAAATGTAAATGAACTGTATACCTAAAATGTACCAATAAAAGAACTTAATAAAAAACAATGATCACAATCTACATAATGTCTTTTTGTACTTTATTTTATTGGAATTTTCTGACATACAGACAGATGAATAGACAGAGCAGTTCAAAAACCTTATAGGACTTTTCAATAAACTCAACTCATCTATCACTGAACTTCAACATTTATAAATACATGACCAAATCTCCTTTATCCAAGCCATCTCTAGACCTTCATATGTATTTTGAAGTAAATTCCAAACATGCTACGGTTTCAACTTTAAATCTTAAAAAAACTAAGCCTTCCAGAAAATAAAGTCACAAGATTATTTTCATACTACTAAAATATCAATATCAATCCTAGTATTAATATCAAATCAGTAATGGACAGTTCCACACAGAAAATTTTTATTTTTTAGGTAAAATTTACATACAATGAAATGCACCAATTCTAAATATACAGTTTGTTGTTGTTGTTTTGCAGTATTGGGGATTGAACTCAGAACCTTCCCATTGAGCCATATCCCCTAATCTTTTCTAAAATTTTGAGACAACATCTCACTAAACTGGTAAGTTGCCCAGGCTGGACTTGAACTTGTGATTCTCCTGCTTCAGCTGCCCAGAGCTCTGGTATTACAGGTATGCGCTACCACACCTGGCACCAAATATACAGATCTTTGAGTTTTACAAATGCATGCATCCCATAACATATTCCTATCAAGACAGAAGGTTTCCATCAACCCAAAAAGTTCCTTTGTGCCTTTTTTCAATTACTTTTATCAGAAGCAATCATTTTACTGATTTTCTTTCAATCAAAGATTAAAGTTGAAATTATAACACAAGTATTTTTTTGTGTTCACCTTCCTTCAGTATATTTCTAAAGATGCATATATGTTACTAACTGGGTAAGTAGTTAATTTCTTTATGTCAGATAAGATTCCACTGAATGATTATATCATAACGTGTTTATTCATTTCACTGTTGATGGGCACTGGGTTTATTCTACTTTTCTGGACACTGTAAATAAAGTCGCTATAAATATTCTTTTTTTGTTGACATTCATTGCATTTCTTGAGTAAATACTTAGGAGTAAAACTGCTAGGTCACAGAAGAAGCATGTTTGACAAATATTTTCAAAGAATGGACCATTTTACCCTGTGCCCACCATGTCTAAGAGATCTGGTGGCTTCCCATCTTCACCAACATTTGGCTTTCAGGCTTTAGTTGCTATAGAAGATGTATAGAGATTTCTTGAGTTTTAATATATATTTCCTCCTCATAACTATCAGTGTTAACATTTTTCATGCACCCAGTGGTCACCATTCATGTTTGCTTACTTGTGAAATACCTGCTAAAATCTTTAACCTAAAAAAACCCAAAAAACCTGAGTTGTCTTTTTATTACGGAGTTGTAATCGTTATTTTGTACACCACCCTTTGTCAGATATATGCCTTGTGATTATTTTCTCCTTGCCTCTATTTTCTTAAGGGTGCCTTTTTTAGACAGGATCTCATTAATTTGTTAAGTTGCCCACGCTAGGTTCAAACTTTGAATCCTCCAGCCTCAGCTTCCCAGAGTGAAGGTTATCTTTTAATAAGCAAAAGTTTCAAATTTTGATGAAGTTTAATTTGGAAACTTTGTTTTTCTGTTTCTTATTCACAAAATGTTTCTACCCAAGGATCTAAAAGGTATATTCCTACATTTTCATTTAGAATCTTCATAATTTTATTTTTCACATTTGGGCCTACGAGCCACTACAAATTTGTATACAGTGTGAGGTGAGGATCAATGCTCCCAATTTTTCCATATGATAGCTCTTCTTCTCTGTTCCATTTGTCTTTATCATTTTTTTTTTGGTACTGGGGATCCAACTCAGGACCTTCCACTTTCGAGGTAGGTGGTGGCACCACTGAGCTAAATCCCCAGCCCCTAGTCTTTATCAATTCTTATACCTCATCATCCGAATATAAATTTTTAAGTCCGGAAGTCCTCATTATGTTGTTTCATTTCAATGCAAAAATGTAGCTGTGATACCCTTATTTGATAATTCTATCATCTGTCAGTTGTGTTTTATTGACTGATCTTTCTCCTGGTTGAGTCAAATTTTCCTGCTCCTTCGACTGTCTAGTACCATTTTTTTAAATTGGATAACAAACATTATGAATGTTGAATTGAATGTTTAGATTTCACTGTCTTCCTTAAAAAGCGTGGGGTGGTGTTCTGGATTGTTTACAAGTTTTTTGTTTGTTTTATTTTATTGTATGATAAACACTGTGACTGTACAGAGTGTTTGGATTTTGTCTTCTTTAAAGAATACAGAGTTTTCTTCTGGAATGTAAATTACTTGCATATCAGCTTGATCTTTTGGAGCTTAAAGAGAGGTCTATTAGGAAGGGTTCTAGAATAGTCTTTATGTTAAGACAATTTAGCTCTACTACTAAGATATTAACCCTTTGTTGACTTGAGTATCAGTGAATACTCTCTTATCTCATTTGGTCAGAACCTGAATGTACTCCAGCTCTGTCTGTGTGAGCTCTAAAAATCAGTCGGCTTATTGCTCCCTGGTAGTTCTCTGCCTAAACTAATATCCATACCTTGCACATGTGTAATTCAGCATTCGACAAAGACTCAACTCAAGGGAATCCCTACATAGACTTCCAGGTTTTTATCTATGTAGCTCCTTCCTCTATGGAATGCTGCCTGGAAATTTTTAGCCACTTTCAGACTATCTGAACTGTGATCTGTCTTTTCAACCAAATGAGACTATTAGCTCTCATCTGGCTCCACTACTCCAAATGTGTCTCCAAGCAATAGGCCAGAGAGACCATAGACATCAAATATGTTATTTCCCATCTTTCAGGGATCATGGTCTTATGCTGCTGTCATTTAGTGCTTGAAACGTTATTTTATAAAGTCCATCTAGATATTTTACTGTTTTTACACAGGAAAAACCTAAATCCAGTCTATCATGACTGAAAGAATAAGAACCTGACTTTTTATTCAATTTATCATGGTTATTATTCTAGTTTATGGCTATGTACCACATTCTTTTAAATGTATGAATAATATTTCAGAGAATGGAAACTTAAAAATCACTCTTCAATGTTTTAAATAACAACGTTTAAACTAGTAACCTTATATACCTTTCCTCAGCCACATGTACAAATACTTCTGCATGTCAATTTTCCTATCTTTGGATAAGCTGTTGAGAAAATTATTATGTTGATGTGTCTCTCCTCACTCCCTCTCCTCCTACCTCATACCATGACTGGCTGCCAAAATGTTATAGAGATAGTTATTAAGTATTGTTAAGTATAAAAATTAAATTCAAGGTAAATATTCTTAGTACTAATGGCAAATGCTTATCATCTTACTTTTACAAAGGGCTTTAATCCATTTGACAAAGACTTGCACGAGTTATTCTCCTTGCTCCTTATAATTTTATTGAACCTCGTCTTAAATATTTTTTAATTTTTTAATTGGCAGTCCTGGAAATCAAGGGTAAGGATTTCTGCATGCTAGGCCAGCACTCTACCACTGAGCTATGGTCCCGAGTTTGATCACCGGTACCCAAAAAAAAAAAAAAAAGAAATGATATATAAGTATTCTGTTAAAAGGCTTGGGTTTATAGTATTTACAATTTGGACTAAAGGTAGTTTAAAATATATTTTAATTTTGAAGAAACTTTTTTCATTTGCAAACTCAAGGAAAATAATTCATCTAGTCTAACATGAAGGCATTTCAAACAATCACATTATTATTTCATCTTTATTTTTTTAAAAACTTTAATTTATTGGGTCTTACAGTCTTTAGGAATTTAAACATAGATATCAAATTTCTACTCAATTTAAGTATCTTGTCCAAAAATCTTACAAGTAAACACTTAGTAACTGATAAGCTTACACTTCACATGCCATCACTGCAAGCTCTTAAAGCATAACAACCTGTTTTAAAATACTAAGATCCCTCAGCATCACTGGGGAATTAATTCCAGGACTCCTAGAGAATATTAAAATCCTTGGATGTTCAAGTTCCTTATATAAAGTATAGTATTTGCATAAGTTACAAACATCCTTTTATATTTTAAATCATCTCTACATTACTTATCATGGCTAATACATGTAAATGCTATGTATATAGCTGTTAAGGTATATTATTTAGAGAATAATAACAAGGAAAAGTCTATACGTGTCCAGTAGACACAATTTTCTGAATATTTTCAATACATAATTTGTGAAATCTGAGGATGCTGAACTCATAAATATGGAACCCACAGATATGGAAGGTCAACTGTATTCAATTACTCAAAGTAAAACAACTTACATTTTCTTCCATAAGCCAAATTCATTTAGTTTTTTGTTGTTTAAAGACAGGATCTTGCTATGTGGCTCAGTCCTTCAGCTTCTCAAGTGCTGGGTGACAACACATCTAGTTTTTATTTACTTTTTAAATAGACCAACTTTTAAACTAAAGCCTAAAAGAATTACTTTAAAATTATTTTTAAAAGCTTTAACTTCTCACCTGATTGCAAGTATCAGATAATGAGTGTATAGCTTCTGAAAACATACTTGCTGAACCCGTATAAATCCATGCAAGAAATTTAAAGAAGCAGTTTAAACCATTGCTGTGAAAGAAAAAGAATAATTTAGCATATGTTTGGACTAAAATTTCCACCAAAAACTTAACTGATTTTATACACTGCTAACCAGATTCTATTCTATTCTATTAAAGGCAAATTAAAAAGAACTTAATACTGTTCAGGTAACAAGAGTACAAATTTGGAAAATACATATTATAATACCATGAAGTACTTAAACGAAGAGGCATGCTATGTGCAAGCAAATTAGTTAAGTATACTTTGAAAAAGGGTAAGAAAAGAGGGTTTTCTACATTTGGATATGATGATTTAAAAGAAAAATCTGAAATTTAAGTAGGTGAAAGAGGATCTTGCCACTGTCCAGTACAGGGGTGTCAAAGGCAGACTTCAGTGCGTATTTGTCTGCTTAACCAGCCAGATGCCAGAGGTGAGGGCAAACCTAGACCAAACAGGTTCATAGTCTTACCCAAAGACTAAAATAAATCTGGTTGGCTCAGAGAAAGCTGTCTGCTTAGATCCAGTGCTGACCAGCATGACGGATCCCCTGTGCTATGCTGGTCACTTGCCATGTTATAGTGTAGCTCTCTCATCTAATATTAACACCCCTTCTATGGATAAAGAAACTATGCTATTATAGCTCTCCAAATGCAGTAATTCCTTAAAAAATTATATCTATTCTAGTACTCTCAGTTTTCTTCACTTGGTACTAACTCTTCTATCCATTAAACACCTTCTGCCTTCAATACTCTATTAGACTTCTTATCACTACCACCAACTATGCTTTGTTATTAAATTCTTGTTAACATTTCCAGGCATGGTGCCATAAGGCCTGTAATTCCAACACACTGCGAGACTGAGTAAGATGGACGGCAACTTCAAGCTCAGACTAAGGAATTTAGCCAGACCCTGTCTCAAACTAAAAATGGGGTATAGGTCAGTGCAAAGACCCTGGGTTCAATCCACAGTACCATTTCCCCTGAAAAAAAGGACTTCTATTGGGCTGGTCAGTGATAGAGCCTGTGCTTAGCATGTGAGAGGGCCTGTGTTCAAGCCTGGAAAAAGAAATAAACAAATAAATATAAAAAAGAGTTTTACCACTCCAATGAAAGTAAGAGAGGATTTTCAGGTAGTAAATTCAATATTAACTACATCAAAAACAGAGCACAAGGGGTTCGGGGATTTAGCTCAGTGGTTCCGCCACCTGCCTCACAAGCACAAGGTCCCAAGATCGATCCCAGGTACGAAAAAAAAAAAGGCACAAGGATAAGTGTCTGTATCCACTTGGACCCTTCTCCTATCACGTTACTGACAATAATACAGACTTTCCAATAGCTAGCTACTAAGTAGTAAATTTATATATTTGGATATATAAATTTAAAAGAATATATTTCTATTTTTAAAAGCCTATTTTTTAGTACTTACATGCAAATGGCAACCATCACCACTTTTCCTGGTCCCTTGAAGAACACTGTTGCTGTTCTGGAGCGTGGCTGCAAAAACAAAACAAAAAACAAAACAAAACAAAAAACCTGTAAATTCTCTCAGAGAAGTACTGTGATTAGTGCCTCTAACACACCAGAAAATTTCTCCTCTATCAAAATCTCTGAATAAGTAGGCTTACTTATTAATTCTTTTTCTCCAGGAGGTTCTTAAAAAAGTAAACAAACTGACATTGTAAATGAATCAGGGTACTTCTCCAGGATCTTGTTTATTTTTTTTCCTTTTAATTCATGTCCTGCCTACTTCCAGAAACAATCCCAGTCTACAGAGAAACTCGTAATAAACTAATGCAAATATATTGACCTGAGATCCATATATGGTAAACACTTTCCATTTCTTGAGCAACTTCTTTCTTTTAAAAAAGGAACAGCCAAAGCCAACAAATTTACTGCTTGAACTTACCTCTTGAGTGTTCTCTCAAGACAGAAGACCTCAAGTGAAAGTATCGTGTTTAATTGCAATACAGACCAAAACAAAGGGAACAGAGCAAGTAAAGAAACATTCAGGGGAAATATTTTCCTGAGCTAAATCTTCTTTTGTATATTTCCTATTTTTCTGATACTTTTTCCTCTACTGGAATTCTATCAACTTCCACCACAATCTAAGTTTTAACCATTCTCTCCCATATCTGACTTAGTGTCACCTTTCTATAGAAAGCCTTCCCTGATCACCTACACAGAAATAAATACTCTGTTGTCAAATGATTCTGTCATGTCATTTATCCAGGAAATACTTATTATGCAACTACTACATGCCTGGTATAGTAGAGGATGCTAGAGTATGATAGTAAGTAAGATGGAGTCATTCCCTTCAGAGATCTCATATTCTAGTCCAGTAGGACAGAATAAATCCATAGACAAATGCCTAACATCAGACAGTGATGAATATAATAAAGAAAATAAAAGAACAGAGTATGAGAGAAAAATGAGAGGAGGGGTAGTGGTGGGGATGGGAAGAGTTATTTTAGCTACTGTAGTTATAAAAGAGGTTCAATGATGAAAAGCAGGTAATCGTGAAAAGATCTAGAAGAAAAATATTTGAGACAGAGTATGGAGCAAGTTCAAAGACTCTGGAACAAAAATAAGCTTGGTTTATACAAAGGGCAAAAGTAAGGCCAGTGTGGTTAAAGTAGAGAACAAGGAAACTGACAGGAGTTGAACCCAGGCAGACAGGCAACGGGTATATTCCACAGGATCTTGCAGACCATAATAAACATTTTAAATTTTTATTGTGATGGCAAAAAAGAAGCCATTGGGTAATTTTAAGAAGAGCCTTGACATAGTCTTATTTATGTAAAAAAGATACAGTTTATGACATGCAGAAAAAGCAAAAGGTAGTGAGATTAAGTAGGCTATTCCACACAAGAAATGATAAAGACTTGGTTATTGCTAAGTTAACACAGCTCATGTCAACTCTGTTCCTGTAGGCAGGCCATGTTAGGTCTTGAATAGCAGGAATGAACCTCAATGAAAGTAGGGGCCCTTTAGACGAGCTTAACTTAAACCCCAATTCTATAGATCCAACTTGACCTGATACTGCACAGAAAGCTGAGGTGAGATTCCATTTCTCGCATTAAGAAAGCAAAATAGATTCTTTTAGCCTTGGGGGGGGGGGCGGTGCTTCAACAGTGATTTTCAGCCAGCTCTGCAAGTCAGGGTTTTAAAGAATAATTTATCAATTCCCTATGGACAACAAAGCAAAAAGTGAACTTTTAGCTTTAAAGGCCATGTTTTGAAAAGTAGTGTGAAGTCAGGTGCCCCCAGTTCTCTAGTGAAGTGCCTTCAGGGCTAAGAGAAGAAATTACCCAAGAACAAATCTTGTCTATATAGTTTCAACTTGTAGTTAGATTTGTAAGCCACAAACTAAGCAAGGTCTAGATTTCTGACTTTTACTGTTCACTGACAAATACAGAGCCAAGTGTGTTTTATTTTAATGAGAATATACTATATCTTTTGGTTAAAAAGAGAAGGGAACTGTAAAAAATGAATACAAATCAGAGTGGTGCATATATTTGTAACCCCAGCCAAGTGCATATATTTGTAACCCCAGCCAACTCAGGGGGCTGAGGCAAGAGAATCATGAATTTGAGGCCAGCATGGGCAGTTTGGCAAGACCCTGTCAGAAAAAATGAAGTCTGTACACAAATAACAAACTCACCGAGAAATTAAGGAAACCACATCTTTCACAATAGCATCCAAAAAAATGAAATTCCTAGGAAATCAATCTAAAGAAGTAAAAGATCTCATATAGAAAACTACAGTCCTCTGAAAAAGGAGATGGAAGAGGATATCAGAAAATGGAAAGCTATCCCTTGTTTCTTGGGTAGGAAGAACCAATATAATGAAAATGGCCATACTTCCAAAGTTGTTATACAGATTTAATGCAATCCCGATCAAATTACCAATAGCATACCTCACAGAATTAGAGAAAACAATTCTAAAATTCATTTGGAACTAGAAGAATAGGAAAAGCAATTCTGGGCAACAAAGGCAAGGCAGGAGGCATCACAATCCCTAACTTGAAATTATACTACAAAGCATGGTACTGGCAAAACAACAACAAAACAGACCCAAGGATCAATGGAACATATTAGAAGACACAGAAACAACTCCAAACACACTTAGCCACCTTATTTTTTTTTTCCATTGGTTGATGATGGGCATTTGAGTTGTGAGCCACCTTATTTTGACATAGGGGCCAACACTCACTGGAAGAAAGACAGCCTCTTTAATAAATGGTGCTGGGAAAACTGGCTTTCCATGTACTGAAGATTAAACCAAGACCCATATCTCTCACCATGCACTAAACTAGAATAGAAATGAATCAAAGATCTAAATATTAAAACAAATACTAAGTCTGCTGGAAGACAGAATAGGTAGAACTCTTGAAGACAAAAACGCTGGTGATTACTAAAACTGGATATTCCTGTATGCTTTATATTTCTGTATACATGTGAAAATTTTCACAAGTTTCTTTCATATTGGCATACATAAAGAAAATTAGGACAGATTTTAGGGAGGACTACCAGAAAAAGCAGCATCAATTACACACAGCACTGTTGGTTCATTTCAAGGTGAGACTATTAGTATATTAAGTGTAGACAAAGATCCTTCAGTGTTCTGAGGGACAATCCTAAGGGAAGATACAAGAAACTAGAATATATTGAAGGGAAAATGTATTAAAAGGAGATTATTGAAGGTTAACTATTCCTCTGAAGACAGAATGCTTTTGGCAGAGTCAAGACATTGTGACTTCATATATCTCACTACTGAAGAGCCTATGACACAGAACACAATGGAAAAAGTGTCTGGTTCAGAAATAAGAAAACGTAAAGCATTTAATTCCAGCAAATGGCACTAGCCCTTGTATATTTTAGAGAAGGAAAGCGACCACCTTCAGTGTAAAAGTATACCTAAAGTGAACAGAGGAATAGCAGTGGAAAATGAAATACTAATTTTACCCAATTATTACACAGAAGGGAGGGATAACAGAAATTCTATTCAAAACCTGGAATATTCAAAAGCTGTACAAAGTCTTCAAAAGGCCTCTAGTGACAGACTTCAGAAGTTAACAGGCACTTCTAAAAAATCTGAGGATGATTGTCCATGCTTAACAGATGTAAGGATAAGGCGTCACTTCACAAGGGGCAGGGGTCACCGGCCTAAGTTATTCCACAAAAGAGAAGCAGTGGCAGAAGCCTTTATAGCACAAGAGTGGCAATGTAGGCTCACAAGCTATATGAAGGCTCTACCACTGAAGAAAGTTCATACTTTCAGTGCAGCACTGGAATGCCAGAAAGACAGGGCTTAAAGGGGAAACAGAAATAAACAGGCTTTGAATTAAGAAAAGAGGGAAGAAAAGCATATCGAATAAGATTTAATGAAGTTCTCCTTGTTGCCAAATTCTAAACTTTGCAAAAAGAGAACAGTGTCTCAAACGACACTCAGAGAGAGGACAATTAGGTACATATGTAGCCTTTTCCTCAGTTTCGGAATTACCTTCTTGGTATGAGATCTTTCTTGGCTAAATTTAAATAAAAGGTCAATTCTAGACACAAACTTCTTGGTATCTTGCAGATGTTGGTCACTTGCTATCAGCCATTTTGGTGATGTGGCGGGATTAAAGTCCAAGTGGATTTGGTTCAGGAGAGAAGAGGATATAGGATTATAAAGGCAAACTTTCTCTATCTGTCCCAGCATATTAATTCCTTCTCTTAGGTTACACAGCATAGTATTTTGGCACATGTGTAGATAAGTCATTAAATTTGGTGATGAGAAAAAGGAGTACTTTTATCAAATTACAGGATGTTCTTTGATTTATGATGGGGCTAGGGCCTGATAAACTCACAAAAAGTTTAAAATATCATTAAGTCAAAAATATGATTAGAATACCTAATCTACTGAACATCACAGCTAGGCCTAGCTTACCTTAAATGTATTCAGAATATTTTTATCAGTTGGACAAAATTATCTAAGTCTATTTTATAATGAAGTGTTGAATATCTCACTTAATACTACACTGAAAAAGCAATGGTCAATGTACCATCATAAAGTCAATAAACTGTAAATCCAATTTCAAGCCAGAGATCATTGATACATTTATTTTTTTCAATAGAAGAGGAGATATAAGGTCAACAACTAAAGAGTAAAGAGTGAGAGAGTATGAAGTTTGAGAAGAGAAGTATATACAATAGTTATTCCACATAGTGGGAAGGTAAGACTGTCAAATGACACTCAGTGTACACTGATTTTGCACAAAGAATAAAGGAAGAACAATCAAACTGGCTGGGTAATTTTCTCCTCCAAAGGCTGAACTTCTGGAGCAAAAGTCTGAAGGTTAGGAGTAGGAGAGAAGACAAAAGAAAGTAAGAGTGTATGTGAGAGATAGAAATCTTAAAACTTAAGAAAATAGTCATTTTTGTCTATATCTACATGCTTAAAAATGTTAAATTTAAAATTTTTTTTTAATTTCAAGAAAGTCAGAAAAAAATTGATAGTAAATCAGTATATTACAATGTACTCAGTAAAATCTTGCATTATTATCACAAACATGTTAGAATTATGCTATGGACTGGTATTAGGATTTTGCTGTGCAACATAGACTCTATTAGAAAGATATCCTTACCTTGGTGTTTCCCAAGAAATCTCTATATTCTCTCAATATTTTTTGGTTTCTAAACAGCCCTATAAGAATTAGAAAATAAAGTTAAGTCAACATATTCTTCAGTTTAGATTAACACAACTATTCTCTTTATGTAAAATATACTTTACTAGCTACTAGCAAAAATACCAAGTTATAAGAAATTGAGATTTACAACCTGATTAAAAACTGGGTGAAAAGGGCTGGGGATTTAGCTCAGTGGTTCTGGCGCCTGCCTCACAAGTGCAAGGTCCCGAGTTCAATCCCCAGTACCAAAAAAATAAACCACACACAAAAATTGGGTAAAAGATGTCAGTAGACATTTCTCCAAAGATGTATGCAAACAGCCAATAGTATATAAAAGATAGTGAGGGGCCAGGGATTTAGCTCAGTGGTTTCATCACCTGCCCCAAAAGTGCAAGGACCTGAGTTTGATCCCCAGTACCAAAAACAAAAAAAAAAGAAAGATAGTGAATATCACTGATCATCAGAAAAACACAAATGAAAACCACAATGAGATATTATCTCATATTCATTAAGAAGGCAGGGGAAGGAAGGGGAAGAGTTGGAGTAAGCAAACCAAAAAATAACAAGTACAGGCAAGAACAAGAAACTGGAGCCCTTATATATTATTGGTAGGAATGTAAAACAGTGAAACTGTTCTGGAAAACATAAAATTTCCTCAAAAAATTAAAAATAAAATTATCATATAATCCAGCAATCCCACATCCAAAAGAATATTAAGTAGGGCCTCAAAAAGTTATTTGCACACCTATGTTCAAAACGGTATACTACTCACAGCTGTCCAAAGGAGAAGCAACCCATCTATTCATGGATGGATGAATGGATCAAGAATATGTGGCATATACATACATACAGTGGGTTATTAGCTAGTGTTAAAAAAGGAAGTAAATGTCACATGCTACAAAATGAATGAACTTTAAGAACATTATGCAAAGTGAAATAAACCAGCCACAAAAGGGCAAAATACTATATTTTCCATTTATGTGAGGTATCCAGTCAAATTCATAAACACAGAAAGTAGAATGATGGCTGTCAGGGGGTTGGGGAGAGTTTATGGGGTAGTTGTTTAATGAGTGCAGAGTTTCAGTTTTGCAAGATAAAAAGTTCTGGAGATATTTCAAAACAGTGTAAACATATTCAATATATTCTTCTGAACTGGACATTTAAGAAGAGTTAAGGTGATAACTTTTATGTTATGTGGTGTTTATTAACCACAATAAAAAAAAGGGAGGTTATGAAGTCTCTGAATTTGCAATAAGATGAAGGCAGTTTGATAAGGATCTCAATATTACTTGAAAAAATGAGTTATTTAAAGCCCAATGTTAAAACAAGTTCTTCAATTTTATCTCAACATTTAAAAATTCAAAAAAAAGGCCAGGGATTTAGCTCAGTGGTTCCACTGCCTGCCTCCCAAGTCCAAGGTCCTGAGTTCCCCAGTACCCCCAAAATAAATAAATAATTAAAGAAAAAATATTCTTGTATTATTGTATTTTCTCAATGTTTTGTATTTTATATCCTTGAACACATATAGGCTATTCATGGTATTATTTTAATAGCAAAAAGCAAGAAATAACCTATGAGAGATAATACATCTAAAAAGAAAATATGTAAAAGATGTCTATTGCTATGGGATACTCTCCAGGACATATTCTCAAGTTAAAAAAGCAAAAGCATTAAAATGTATAGTATGCTTTAGATGTGTGTGTGTGGGAGAGGGATAGGTTTAATACGAATATATATTTTTTATTTTAAAAAATGAAATTAACCAAAAATTAATTTTTAAAAGTTATTTATACAACAGGAAGATGGACAGGACAGGGATAAAGCATGATTTCTCCAAAATATTTTTTTTGTAGATTTGACTCAATCAAATAAATGTTTTGCACAATTATAGAAAAAAATTATTTTAAAACCAAAATAAAGTAAGTCATCATAACTACACATCTGTTTGATAGCATATGCATGTAGAGAGAAAGTTCAAGTGACGTTAAAACCCAGAAATTGAACTACACATCCCTAGTGGGTCATATACTTTTTTTTCTTTTTAGGGATTGAACTCAGGAACTTGTGCTCGCAAAGCAGATGCTGAGCCACTGAGCTAAATCCCTGGCCCCTCCTAGTGGGTTATATACTAATGACAAAAAGAAATGCTAAGAAATCTTAAATTGCCAAGATATAAATATTAATACTATTACTTTGAAACTATATTGTATTGTCTATGTGTATACAGGTTATAGAAAATATATAATTTGTGTTAATAAATTGAGAAATAGAATTCACAGGGCTAGTACCAAAAAAAAATTTTTTACAGAAAGATACAAGAGAAAAGATATACCAACCAAAAGAAAAAATACAAGTACATTTGTCGGTACAGCTTACACATTTTCTCTTTAAAACAAAAAAACCTAGTGCTGTTCACTGAGAAAACCTAAATATATTCCAACCTATTGAGTATCTCTACTGCCTAAGTTTTATTTTCCAATAAATAAAAAACTTCAATTTTACTCTCCAATAAATGGCAAAGTAGCTTCTCTTAGAAATGGGTGATTCCCAACCTATAGCAGGAAATATGCAAGATGAGCCTAAAATATCTTATTGTACCTGAAAGTGAGGATGCCACGGTACAAGAGTCATGACAAAAGGACTCACAGCCAACCTGAGGCATTTCCACTGGCCAACAACAGGACAGTCTAAGCACCATTACTCTGTCTTTGTTTTTCTTTGTGTGTCTGCTTTTTCCTTCCTCTCCTTCCAATCCCACTGTTCCCCTTCTTGACAATAAACTCCCACACTTTTCAGAAACTTCCTCTACCTCTTTTCTTCTGGTATTATTGATCATAACTGTTTCAAAATTTCTTCTTAGAAATCCTGCCAGCTTATGCTGGGGAGGAAATGTGGTCATTTTTAAGTCTTTGTCCTCTGCAAAACTCAGAAATATTGTCAAAGAATTCAGAATCATCCTAAATACATGTCAGGACTTCCAGTTTTATATCCTTTCATAACATTACTAGCCAGTCCTTCAAAAGTACAAAAACAAAGTAGACTGGAATACTAATGAAACACTAAATGGGGTTGGCAAACTTTTCTGTTAAGGGCTATAAGCAAACATTTATGCTCTGGAGGCCAAAAGGAAACATAAAGATAGTATTAAGATATTTATATAACAAGACAAAACAAATTTCCACAAAAAATTTTCACAAAATTTAAAATATAATAAAGTGACTATAATTCTTTGTAATACAAGGTCTATTAATAAGATGAAGGGTGAAATAACAGTTTCCTTAACTAGGATTCAAAGTTAGTGTTCCTGGGGCTGGGGATTTAGCTCAGCAGTTCTGCCGCCTGCCTCTCAAACTCGAGGTCCCGACTTCGATCCTCAGTACCAAAAAACCAAAAACCAAAACAAAACAAAGTTAGTGTTCCTGCGGCTGGGTGTGTAGCTCAGCAGAACATATGCTGAACACGTACAAAGCCCTGGGTTCTACTCCCAGCACCACACAAAGAAAAAAAAGTTAGTGTACCCTATCATCAACAAGTGTTAATGATGATCTGAGATTTTACTGTTTCGTATTTGAAATTTTCTCATACACATATCCTATTTCTATGCTAGAACTTGTTTTCTAGCTAGGTCTTATTTTTGGGGAAACATGATAGGTACTGCCAAATTGTAAATAAAATACAATTTTAATTATTAGTACTTTTTAACCAATGAACACTAGCTGCCCAACTACCAAAAAAATTATGCTTTAAAAATCTCTTGGTGTCGAGTCTATACAGAACAAATGAGTTGGCATACATGTGTCACTCACAACAGAAGCCCTTTTTAAAGCATATGACTTTAAATGAGCTTATGCAATGCTTTCAGAACACTTATACTTGTACAATTACCTTCTTTGATACTTCCTTCTTGACATGTCATTCAGTAGAACGATTTTTCCAATTAAAGGTTACATGGAAGCTTCTCATACACAGAATTCAGTAGATTCTTAAATATGAAAATTTCCTCTGTACTTGCAATAAAAACTAAAAAACACTTCTGGAACTACAGGTTGGGCTCAGAAATTTCTTCTATTTAATTTTTAACAGTATAGAAGATGCATAAAATAGACTGACATTACTTATGATTCAAATAAATCTGCTGTGAAGTAACTTTACCACAGAGTAAGTTTCATATTTAAGCACTGTTTTGCCTTGTAATTTTACACTGAATGAATACATTAAGAAATATCAAGACTGCAGCAAAAGGTAATTTTCAAAGCCATTCAGTGTTTGATACTAGTGGTTGATGGGTGAATTTTCTTATTCAGAAAATTTCAATCTTGAATTTTTAAATCCAGAGCTCAAAAAATTTCAGCTAATCTACTAAACCACTGACATGCTGTGTAGAAGGATAAGTCAGAATAATAAGCTTCTATTTCCAACATAAAGTTCACAGAATAGTGACAATGATTAAGACTATAAAAGTGAATTAAATTCACTGTTGACAACTGCTGGTTAAATTACAAATGTCAGATTTAGATATTTTCTGTAAAGTAACTAATGATAACTAATATTTTATGCAAAGTATCTACTGATAAATAGGCTTTAAACATCTTTATATTCTCACAACTTTGTAGTTGTCTAACGCTTTTTCTGCTTCACACGTGTTTTTACTAATATTAACTGTATACATCTTAGGAGATTCTACTTCAGGTTTACTAAATTAGTATTCTCACATCTTCTTGGAAAATATTATTGCCTGTAGTCCCGGAAAATATTATTGCCTGTAGTCCCACACAGACTGTCACTAAACGATTCTTCAGCTGCACTTAACTTAACATTGACTCCTCAAGTAACAAAGCTTAAGTACCTGCAACATCTGTCAACTTACCAGGAGCCAAAAAAAAAAAAACACTCAAAATAATTTACTTGGTTCATTTTAAATAAACTACTGATGTTGCGCCCAATGTCTCAACTCTTCAACCGGTCTCCTCTAAAGACTGCCAGTCTTAGCCACATTTCCTCAAAAAGTCTACTTAAGCATGATTTAATTAACCCACCATTGAAAACAGCTTTCCTTGCTTGGCAAACAAATGAGCCTCTATCTATCTATCTATCTATCTACTTACCTATCTATCTATCTGTCTATCATCTTGCTACCATATATGTAGTCTAGGCCAGTTTTGAACATACTATGTAGTCCAGGCTGACCAGGGCTCACAATTCTTTGCCTCAGGCTCCCAAGTGCTGGGATTACAAGGCATGTTCCACCATGCCTCACTTTAGCTTTTTATCTTTGGGAAAAATTCTACTACAGTGATATTTCACTTTAAATACTTTAACTTTTCTGGCACACTGAGCAACAGGACAAAGTGACAGGAATACCAGATAGTCTCTGCTGGAATTCCTCATCTCTGATGTTGGTAGCAGTACGTAAATAAATGAGCATGGCTATGTTTCAAAATTTTTTTTATATGTAGACTAAAATTTAAATTCCATGTGTTATGTCTGGGGTTTTTTTGGTCAATCATTAAAAATATAAAAACCATTCTTGGCATGTAGATTACACAAACCAGGCAGCAGGCCATAGTTTTCCAAGTTGACCTATTGAAAACAAATTCCACAGCATCAATAAGTTTATTAAGAACCAAGGACACAGGTTGTTACTAGCTATCCAGAAAGACTCCTCTTATTAAAATTAACTAGACTAAGATTCAAAAACTATAAACAAAAACACAGAATGTAAAAGTAATTTTAGAACTGAAGTTGCATTCTGAGAAACCGTAAATTAAGATGGAAGGAAGAAATATTTATCACTAAAATTACACAATTAAGAAATAAGGGCTTTCAATAATCAAATAAGCCAAAATTTATTAACTTCTCAAATCCTAAGCATGTCTAGCTCCTTTCTAATAACTGATAAAAATTACTGTCCTTATTATAAGGAATATGAACACAACAGAATATCCTACCAAACTGAAAAAGGAAATCACAGATATGATACTCTTCTGGGAAACCCAAGGATGCTCAGTCACATCTGTTAATCATTAACAGATAAAAATACAGTAAACTTGATTACCAAAGAAAAATGTGTGTACATTCTCCATAAACATAAGCACCCTCATCTCCACTGAAGGCCTACCTACATAAGTTCCCCAGGGTAAGAGAACTTTAACTGCAATGAAAGTACCTATTTCCCTTGTAGAATATGCCCTATTAAAACATCTGATTATATTCCATGCTAGCACCAGTATCACCTATAAACTGAATAACTAAACAGTATATCAAAATTTTTAAGGCTACTTGACCCCAATAGGTACTTCATCTATTGAAAGTATTTCACTTTCGTGAATGTAAGTGCCACCCTCTTTAGCATTATCTATGTATCATCAATAATTGTTCGCTCCTTCTGAGAGGCCAAAACTCATTAAAACTAGGATTCACTGACTCCTACATACTTTTCAAAATAAACACACTATTTAAAGGACTTGGATTTTGTAAGGAAATCTATATTTATTCAATACATAGATAAGGGAAGATTATAAATTCTAGGCCACAAAAATCTCAAAATATATTCGTTATTAATCCTAACTGGTCTGGCTGAAACAACATATAAGAGCTTTCAATTTTTCAAGAAAAGGAAGCAGCAGCAGGTCATTCACTTTCTTTGCCAGAAATAAAACTATAGGAAACATCTTAGACTTTCAAATGCAGGACAAATGAGAGGACTATTAAGACTGACATGTGGGCCAAGGATGTTTTAGCTCAGTGGTACTGTGCCTGCCTTGCAAGCACAAGATCCTGACTTTGATTCCCAGTACCAAAAATAAAAGGACAGGAAGAGCCCATTCTGCAAGAAACTACTTCTATTCTATAACAAGTACAATCTTTAAATCACATCCTACGTCTTGGTAGTTGTATGTCTTACAGAAACCACAAACTATGGCTTCGCTTCTTCTCACATTCAAAAAGCTATCAAAAAAAAAATCAAAAATGTAGATCTTATCTTTTATCAAATAATTAAATCCCAAAATGGAAACTGGTAGTTGCTAGAACCAACACGGCCAAAGCCCTGAGGCATGCAAGCACAGCGTACAGTTATTGCAGGCACTGTTCTTATCCGCAAGTTACTTTTTAACTTGAACATACTTACGTTCTCTGTATTCTATTTCTGCCTCCTTACGTAGCTTTTTCTCTCTAGCAAGAGCTTCAGGGCTTCCCCAAACTTCCAAAGATCTGTGCATACACATATACCACCAATGAACAATTTTAATGACTTTATAGTAATTATATTTAAATCTAAACGATCTATTATAACTCAACAGAATCTTATAAAAAAGCACAAGGTCTTTCTTACAGAGATATATAAAGCACTAAAGGAATTTCACTAAAGTAAATATAAACAGTAAGTAAAAATTTTCTCGTAAGTTATAGCATATATTTAATTAGTACAATTAGTATATAGATAAATTTGTTACTATTACAAATTTGCAGATACAAAAATATTGTCTTTAAATTATGTCATTTTAAGAATTCTTAATCAGGGGCAGGGGATTTGGCTTAGTGGTTTCATCGTCTGCTGTACAAGTGCAAGGACCCAAGTTCAATCCCTGGTACCAAAAAAAAAAAAAAGAATTCTTAATCTGTCTCGAATGTCTTTTTATTAATCTCAAATTTAGCTTGTAGTTTTTCTCTAAAAGAACTATGTTCTTACTTTGCCTCCACGTCTGATCTCAAATATACAGTAAAGGACTCAGTATCTTCGTGGGGACTGCGTCGTCTGATTTTTCGAAGCTGTTCCAGATCACTGAAGAAAAAAAGCATGTTGCATTTATTCAAAGTACATACAGTTTATCAATTGAAAGAATTATTAAGGGCAGGTAAAAACAACTCATCTTCATTTTAAAAGAATATACCTATACAGCTTTTAAAGATCAGTTTAAAGATGGCATTTCTGTATATGAAAATGGCATAGAGACAGTGAAAAAAGAATTATTCTTTTTTTTTTTTTTTTTTTGAAACAGGGTCTTGGTGTGTAATCCAGGCTGGTCTTGAACTCACTATGTAGCCCAGGCTGGCCTTGAACTCGCGGCAATCTTCCTGCCACAAGAATTCTTCTTGATGCTCAACAATGTAATGCTGTGTGCATTCAACTCCCTCATCAGTGCTTGTATTTTTATCTGCTAAAGGCAAACCACCACTATCTTTAATACATGAAAAAAAAAAAGGCTTAAGTGAAACACTATAAATTGGAATATCATCTTCATAGAAAAGGATTTAAATAAAAAAATTTACAAGTCATTTGTTCATATCTAGATGTATATCAAGTCATAAAGGTTGTATGTCAATTAGACTGTACTTTTTTTTTTCTCCAAATTCTAAAAGAATGGGCTGGAGGTTTAGCTCAGTGGTGCCAGTGCCCGCCTGGCAAGCATATGGTCCTGAGTTCAATGCCCGGTTCCACAAAAAAAAAAAAAAAAAAAAAAGGTATCTAAATTCTAAAAGGTTTATATATTCATCAGGTCACTGTTAGTTAAACATTTGTATCTTCCTAATGGAATTTTTTTTTTTTGGTACCAGGCATCGAACTTGGGACCTTGCGCTTGCAAGACAGGTGGCGGAACCACTGAGCCACCTAATGGAATTTTTAACAGCCATGAAGAGACCTATAAATAAAAATTAGTGACAATGGAATGACATTAAGTTCTATAAATTAAATCTAGATTTTAAAAAATCACCAGCCATTACATATTACTAAAAAAGTTTGGGCCAGATACTAAAAGATATATATTCTAATTCCCTCCATGTCACTGATTCCTCTCTACATGAGCTAGGTCAAATCATTAACATGTTTTATTGTTTTTTCCTGGCCTATAACGTGGAAACAGCAGTCATGCAACTATAGGAATATTTATTTCTTGGACTATGAGGGAAGAGGGAAAAAAACATAGATTATATGGTTTCTCTTAAATGGATCAGAAAGGATGAAGAAAAGTTTTAAATCTGTGACAAACACAATTACAATAGATCTCTATGATTATGAGAAAATTAACAACAAAAGATATCAGAAAAAGGAAAATTTAGTTATACTTAACAGAAAACACAATTACAAGTATGATCATTAAATATAACTTACGAAAAACAACAACAGCAAAATGTATAACGTCAAACACAGAAATAACTTTACTATGTACCACATGTAACTATAATAGCAGAACTCCTAAGAATTCTGTGTGATAGAGAGGATTTTTTTTAAATTTATTTTGTGGATTTAAAAAGCTGAAAAAGACTGAAATTGTTCATGCTTGAGCAGAATTCAGTTTAATAAGCTAACAATTTTAACACTTTTGATTGAATAAAAACATCTCTCCAATTTAGGAAGAAGGCAGTGGGAAAATGTCTACATATAGATGGTAACAGGTAAGAAACAAATGACTAGGCCCAGGGTATGGTGCTATAATCCCAGTACTTGGGAGGCCAAGGCAGGAGGATTGCCATGAATTCAAGGCCAGCCTGGGCCACACAGTGAGTTCAAGACCAGCCTGAACTACACAGTGAGATCTTTTCTCAAAAAACAACAACAACAACAACAACAAAAACCTAGATTATTTAAATAAGGCATATCACCGCATTTTTTAGAAAGTACTGTACCTGGATTTGAGGCAGAACTCATTTATTGCTCTGACTCCAGTGATGAAATTATTCTGAGTGTATTTTGATCCATACTCCCTTTTCTTAAGAACTGCTTTGACTAAAGCAAAACACAAGAAACACGTAAGTATGCACATGAAAAGTCATATCTGAAAATGAATATATGTTGACATTTAAGTGAGTTCACTTGTGAATTCCACAGGAAGGTGATCTTTCCTCTTGATGTATAAAATGATATTTAAAAAAAAAAAAGCTCTGCTGGGGCATGGTGGCACATTTCCTGTAATCCCAGCACTAGGAGGCTGAGGGAGAAGGATGGATTGCTAAGAACTACATAGTGAGATCCTGTCTCAAAAAAGCCCCCAAAAAACCCAAGTGCAGAACAGGATGGAACTTCATTTATAGCCATCTAGCTTTTATCTGCATAAACTCACCTATAACTAATGCTAAAATGACCAACTTTTGTCTAACGAACACCTTGTGTGGTAGTACTCTTTAAATCATTAAAATAATTTAAATTACTTAGGACCTAAATGAAAACAAAGTTTCAATAAAAAATTACAGGTTTAGTTCTAGGATTACAGAAGGCTGAGCAGCAAGCTTGGGGGATCGGGGTCATCGAGTATTCCCTCAACTGGAAAGTCCTTCCCTAGTCTCAGTTCCTGTCTCGAGGCCCCGCCTGCCACCTACAGCGGGGTATTTGCACCCAGCACATGGACCTCTACCAGTACGCCTCCCCACCGGATGCCCTGTGCTGGATGCCGAAGACTTGGAAGCGGACAGGCCCACCCTCTCGAGATGGGCCTTCCCAAAGGGCAGAGGGGCCTGGGTCCCGAGGGGACAAGGGACCTGGATTGCCCCCACCCCGCTGAGGGAGTCCCTTCCCCCCAGGCTTGTATATAGACTATAAATATACAAGGGGGAAAGGGGCAGGTGGGGAGGGGTGGTGGGGCTTGAGGCACATTTCCACTCCTCCCCCGCCCCCCTGGGTCTCCTATCCCTGGGGTCGTTTGTTTAAAAAAAGTAGTAAAATAATTTTTTAAAAATTACAGGCTAATTCAGTTTTTCTCAAAGGTGAGGTGAAACCAGCATTTTATTAAAAAGTCAAAAGAGAAAGCAATCAAAGAAATTAAGAATAAATATTTTTTGTGAAAATTTTTGATTCAGTTATATATAATAATCTATACTTTCTGGGTCGTTAACTAGTATTTTTTGTGGATTACAGTCAAAAAAGTTTAAAGCCACTGGACTATTTCATGTAATATAACAAAACTGAAGTTAACTAAGAAATTTTATCAATCAAAAAATTTCACAAAGCTTACAGGTTATAAATAAATATGGCCTTCTAATAAATTATTTTCCTATTTTTAAGTTTCAAACTATTCATAAGGGTCTGGGAATATAGCCCAGTGGTAGACTGGTCTAGGATGTGCAAGGCCCAGGTTTAATACCTAACACTAGGAAAAAAAAAATCTTGGCTCATGCCTATAATCCCAGCTACTCAGGTGGATGAGGCAGGAAGATCATAAGTTTCAGGCCAGTCAATTTCACAAGACTCTGTCTCAAAATAAAAAATAAAAAGGGCTGAGGATATAAGTCAGTGGTACAGCATCCCTGGGTATACATAAAATAAAACCAAAAAACAAAAAACCAAAAAACAACCAAAGAAACAAAACCACATTTGCTCATAAAAAATAAAGACTGGCACGTTAGACATGATGGCACACACCTGATATCCCAACCTTCTGGGAGACTGAGGCAGGAGGGTTACAAGTTTGAACCTAGCCTGGGCAATTTAGTGACTTAGTGAGACTCTGTCTCAAAATTTTAAAATTGCTGGGGCGATAGCTCAGTACAAAGGCTCTAGGTTCAATTCCTAGTCCAAAAAAAGAAAAGAAAAGAAAAAAAGACTGAGGACTGGGAATGTAGTACATAGGCCCTGGGTTCAATTGCTAGTACCACCAAAACCAAAAAAGGTAGGCTGAAGATGCCTAGGCGTCAGTCAAGGTACACACCTGTAATCTCAGCACTGGGAAACTGAGGCAAAAGGACTGCAGACAGTTTGAAACCAGCCTGGGCTACATAGTGAGACCTTATTTTAAAAAAAAAAAAAGTAAGGACTGCCAGAGACACCAATAACAAGGTACCAAATTGGCATTATTTACAGTCTGTGAGTTATAAATTACACACTGTTCAATGTTAATAAATCATTATGATGTGAGGCTTTTGGTCATGTGATATAGACAAGCGCACATCTGAAGAATAAGAGCAAAACAACAAAAACTGTGTTTGGTTTCAAATTGGCATTTACTTCATGTTCTATGTTCCTATATGTTAATTCCTAGTTTTGTTTTACTTCCAAGTTAAAAGAACAAAATTAAGCCTAAAACTATCTATCATTTTAGTGGATAAAAATAATCCTTTAATAACATATTAGCTACAAAAATAAGATGTACATATACACTCAATTAGAATATTTCAAAAATAAAGTTCAATATAAAAACCAAAGCCTTATCTGAGAAAAGTATATGGCAGTTCAGATTTCTTTTAGCATGATTTCAGGTCCCTAGGCTGCCTTACTCCAGTAACCTAAAACCCAAAATCCAGGTGAGCTCTTCTAGAACTAAGAGAATTACATCTTCTTTTAAAAGATTAGTTATTTTAAAATAAAATAAAATAGTTAATATTTTTTCCTTCAAAATAGCTAGAAATTTCTGTTTGCCTATCCTGGCCCAGATTATTGATGATGATTATGATGGTGTTAACTGTTATCCCAATATCCATTATTCTTAATTGTGACTATCTGCTATCCTAAATATCTAGGATATCTGCTATCCAGGATAGCCAGTTATCCTAGAAAACAGGCCTCATTTTTAGTACAATCTTACAGGGGAGACAACCAAGACTCAGCTCAAATACACAGCCCAAGGCCAGACAGATGGTAAGCTCAGGAGCCACAAATTGCATCAGTTTTGTACGACACCAAAGCCACCGTGCTTCTAGCCACATACAGTTGCTGTCTCCACAAAAAAGCTGTTTTGCAGATGAGAATAACAGCATGTTACATAGAACAGAGCTGCAAACAGAAATTACTTCAGTATTCAATTATTCCTTTAAAAAAATCAGACAAAAAAAAATATATATATATCAGATTACTATTCTAAAATTGATAAGGCAATAGTTTCGCTTCTTTAGGCTTTTAAAATAGTTATGACCAAAATGCAAAATAAACTTCAGTAGAAAAAGAGCTTATAAACAATAAATTCTTATGGACAGTCTATTTAAATAAAAGCAAAATAGCACTGTATCTTTAGAATGTAACTATAAAGACATCCATACTAACAAATCTTATATATTTAATTCAAAATACTAGTATAATAAAAAAATAGAACAAAATATATTTACCCCTTACTTGGAGAGGTTCTTGCTTTAGCGGAGCTTTGAGTTCTGCACCTATGTTTTCTGCTGTAAAGTTTATTAAAACAAATTTACATTAAGGGCTGCTTTCATACTAACCCATGAGCTTAATTAATATTAGCCAATTTAATCTATAACTGTATAAAAAAGATAATATATCACAGTTCATGTTGGATTTATCCTGTGAGTGTAAGAGTAGTTAAACATTACAAGAGCAATTTATTCCCCTGACTAACAGATTAAAGGAGAAAAACTACAGAATCATTTCAGGAGCTATAGAGAAAAACCATTTAATAAAATAAAACAGCCATGCAAATGTCAAACCCTTTCAAAAACTTAGGACACAAAGGGATTTCTTCAAAGGATAAAACAAATCTGTAATAAATATTGTATTCAAGTTTAGGTGGATTTCTGCACAGGAAAAAACAAAACAGGATATACAAAATTCTTCCACTTAAGACTGTCTTAGAGATACTACTCAGTGAAAAAAGGATGACTAATAAATGGTTTGAGACAACTGTACAATCCTCCATCCACAATAAATAAATATCGTTGCAGGGGTCGGGGATTTAGCTCAGTGGTGCCATTGCCTGTCTCTCAAGCTCAAGGTCCTGAATTCAATCCCTGGAATAAATAAATAAATAGAGTTGCAGTTCTTATTGCTTAATCACAATAAATAGATAAAATCTAAATATAGATAAAAGGAAATGAAAAGAATCAAGATGTGATAACGTACATGTACCAATTCCCAATTCCCCATGATGAATTTTGTATCATTTTGTATCACAAACATATGTTAATAAAAAAGGGGAAAAAACAACAAAACTAAAGAAACTCAATTCTACCTCCTAAAATAAATTTCCACCTACAATAAATTTCAGATAGATTAATTACTTAATCTATATGTATATGCCTCATAATAGACAATACAAAATATTTTCATGGTCAAGAAAGGTTTTTAAAAAATTATGCTATATTAAAATTCAGAATATTTGTTTATCAGAAAACCCCATGTAAAAAAGAAAGGAAAAAAAAATCTCAAAATGGGAGCTAATTTCAATAAATGGAATCAATAAAGAACTAGTATCAAGAATATATTTTTTTTTAAACAGCCATTTCTTTCTTTTTTTTTTTTTTTGGTACCGGGGATCGAACTCGGGTCCTTGCGTAAGGGCTGGGGATTTAGCTCACTGGTTTCGCCACCTGCTGCGCAAGCGCAAGAACCCGAGTTCTATCCCCGGTACCAAGGAAAAGAAAAAAGAATATTTTAACAATTCTTCCAGATCAATCATAAAAAGTGAGAACAAACTTACATGGATAAAGAAATATAAACTAATAAATATATAAAAGGTGATTAGTTCATTATTAATGGGATGCAAGTGAAACTACAAAAAGCTATTTTACTACCAATGGATTAGGAAAAATGAAAATACGACAACACCTAATTCAGCACAGGTATAAAGCATGGAAACACATACCACACTACTGGTCAATATATAAACAGGCACAGTTACCTTGGTAAAAAAGTTGGCATTATCTAATATGTTAGAACATAAGCAATACAGCTGACCCTGCAATTCTTCTAGGTCAATATATTAGGCTTCAAAAAAAACCTTGCACCAGGGCACAAGAGAGGTACATGAACAGAGCAACACTGTGTTTTACAATGTTTTGTTACAATCTAGAATCAATCCAAATGCCCATCAGCAAAATAGACAAATCATGTTATATTCATTTCATTTCATATAGCTGTGAATAATGATAAACAATCTTTCTTTTTACTCTTTGATGCCCGACTGTATGTCAAACCCTACTCTATGTACCAACTCGTTTAATTCACTGAAGCTTCTGACAAGAGCAGTTTTCCCAAAATAGTTGACATGAAGTAGGTTGAAGAGACAATGGGAGATGAAGTGGGAGAAGCATTTGGACTTGGAAGAGGTAAATGTAATCATGGAAAGGTTGACTGTATTTCATACAGAAAACATAAGAATGATGCACTGAAGAAAAAATTGGTGTAACAGATTAAGAGGATAATCAAAAAGCAAAGTCCTCGAGCAGATGAGACAGCATGGAATCCAGATTATTGTATACAAGAATGAAATGTAATTAATGTAATCTCTGAAATGTAATTAAATAAAAATTAACTGTTTCCACATATTTACAATATGAATGCATTTAAATTACACAGAACACATTAAATCTGATCACTTTTTTGTGGTACATTTGGACAACTGCCATCTTAATGTCTATTTCACTTTACCATCTTTCATTTTCTTCACCTCTCACCATCTGTTACATTGTTCAAAATTTTCAATATCCTCCTCTTACTCTAACCCCCAACTGCTGGTTTAGAATTTTTAAGATTATATTTCTATTGTTTAATTGTGCATACATACTCTTGTAAATCTTTCTAAACATCTATAAAATTATTTGGCATCCATCTCTATCTTCCTCTGGAATAAGAAAAAAATTTTAACTACTGAAAACTTCTTTCATCTTACTACTCTTGATTAAAATGTCTAGTATTAAATATTGAAAGTGTTTATTATTTCTATTATCAATACTTAATTTTACTAACATCTTTCTTTCATCCATTTCTTGTTCTTCATTGTTTTATATTTCATCTCTTCTTTCCCCTGAATTTATTCTGCATCTTGTAGGTGGGTTGGCTAGTGACATTCATCTTTACAAGTGTGCTAACATGTTTATTTTGCCTTTACTCTAGAATGATTATTTTGATTAGCATAAAATTCTAGGGTAACATTTACTTTTCCTTTACTCTTTCATGGTTATTACTACAAAACACTCCCTCTTTTGTTTTCTGCATATCGCTGCACCTATAACATCTATTTCAAAAGAGCAACAAATGGACTCAACATTATGACTTTTCTGTTTGCTAACTTTTAGATTGGGTTCTTTGTTGAATCTGTGGTTTCAGGTATCTGGGGCACATTTCTTTTTACTTATTTGGCTTAATATTCAAAAGGCACTTTTTGGAGGATTCCTATGCACCTTCAAAGTGAATTTCAATTTACTAATTCTCCTAAAGGCTATATCTATTTAATCTACTAAATTTTTATTTTAGTGACGCACTTTCAATTCTAAGATTTCTAGTTGTCTCTTTTTCATATTTATTTGTTCTGGCTTTATTTCCACTAGTTTGTGCTTCAAAACTTCTTATACTTCTTAATGGACATCAGTCCACTTATACTGAGGTTATTTTAATACAATTCAGGCCATTATTTGATCTGGAGTTAGTATCTCTTGATTCTGTTGGCTTTCTTAGCAGTAGGGTTTCTCATATTTTTTAAGTTTTGGAGCTTGCAAACTAAAAATAGATATATCATTTGACCCAGCTACAGCTCTCCTGGATATATTACTAAAAGAGTTAATGATGTCATACTATCGTGATACATGCATACCCTTGTTTATAGCAGTGCAATTCACAACAGCTAAACTCTGGAACAGCCTAGATACCAATCAGTAGACAAATGGACAAAGAAAATGTGGTGTATATACACAATGGACTATTTTCAGTCATAAAGAAAGAAATAATGTCATTTGCAGGAGAACAGATGACTCTTGAGACCATCATGTTAAATGAAATAACTCACACAGAATGTTAAATATTGCATGATTTCTCTTATATGAAACCCAAAATACAAATTAAAGAGTAAAAAAAAAAAGGAGAGATGGTAGGAAACAGGGAGGGAGACTTTTTGGAGAAGGATGAGACCAGATGAAGGGGGAGGAAAGAGAGAGGGTAAAAAGTAGGGAACTGAAAATTTTATTATACATAAAATTTCCTCCAAAATTAATGTAACTATTAAGTATCACAAACATACACTAATAAGTCTCATAGTGAACAGGATATTTCTTCACTCGCCTCTTCACACTGTCATACTCAAGAGCTCAAATGGATCCCTCTCTCCAGAACCAGATCTCATACTGACAACTTGAAATTTCTACCCCTAGATTGGGGGGTGTAGCTTAGACTAGGAATACAGTTCAGTGGAAGAATACTTATCTAATATTAATGACACCCCAGCTTTAATGCCCAGCACACACAAAAAATTTAAAAGTCCCATCCCTCAATCTAGTCTCTAAGCAAGCAAACAAGAGATTTTAGTTGCTAGTCTTCTTGCCTCCCTAGACCGAAACCTTCCTATAAGACACTGCCTTGAGTAGCAAGTGGAACAGCCTCTTGTACAGGGATGAATGGATAAGTTCAACAGGTGAGCTCAACCTCGATACCTAGCTATTGATGTAGCATGCAAACCTATCACCCCAAACAAACCAAATACCTAGCTGCCACTGCCTGCTTACAGAGCCCAGATGTTTCCGTTCTATTTTTCAGATAAAGTATGAGGGTTTTCTTTGTTTTAGCCCAGCTATGAGTTCAATTTTTTAAATTTACATTTACCCATCACTCCTATGTGTGCAAAGTAGAGTGGGAACCTCAAAGTATGCACTCACAATCCCAACTTGATCAGAAGTTTCACCTATCCACTTACTAACCTTTCAAGACTTATAAGAAGGAATTGAATGCTAACAGACTAAGCAACAAAGGCCAAACTCTCTTTGAAATAGAAACAAAAACTTTACACATAATATTTAGCATATTTCTTGGCAATTATTTTTCAGTAAAAACCGCTGGGAAAAATTCCTGTATACAGTATATTATGGTGCAATTACTAAAGCATGTACAGAAAATCTAAAACTTTAACTATGAACCAAATCCTAAGAAGGTTATGGTGGTGTACTGGGTAATTAAACTTTTTAAAAACACTTCCATTTTATTAGTAACTATAGGCTATAATAGTAGAAATTAATGAGTTAAATAATTATTTTGATTATTATTAGTGCTACAAGGGTAGACAATTTTACGCATTTTTATCTACAGAATTTATATATCAATTTTTTAAAAATTTTGCTTTGGGAAACAGCAGAGCAGAACAAAGGGAAGGGAAAGGAGTGGAGTAGTAAGTTTTGGACACTTGCTAGTGTCTGAACAACTGAAAATTTTACTGTCAAAAGTTTCAGAAACTACCACTTCTTTCTACAATGATCACTCAACCAAATCACATCAAACAAGTTTCTCTAAGATGGATACTGAATATTCTTCTCACTACAAGCTGTCTAGATGTTACTAAATATATAATGGTATGAAGCACAAACAAGAATGTTAGCAAATGGCTCAAACACACGTATGAATACTTATTTTGCACACCACCATCTATAAGTCACACTGCATCACTGGAGTAGAATATTCTACCCAGTATCTCTAGACATTTGTTTTAAGCTCAAATCCTGGCTGTTTGCCACACATCTGCTGTCATTAGGAAAATTAAAACTAATTTTACTAAAATTTGAAACATCTGAATGCTTCTTAAAAATTTAAGGACGCCTTGGCAAGTCTGCTTCTTAATGAGCTGTTCCTGACTTTAGCATGTGATTTGAATTATTCAAAAGTCAATCTCAAACCCTTAAGTATACAAATTATCTTTCAATCAAGCAATTACCTGGTGTCTATCTGATGGCTAATAAGATCTAATCTGGCCTAAGCAAATCTTGAAAAACAGAGCTCAAAATAAAACTGTCAATAAACAATATATTTCTAATATACAAAAATAAACTAACATTTTTATTCCAGCCAATGAAGAAAAAAGAGTCCTACTGAGTGTCAACTTTAAAGGTTCCGTATAGTGGAACCAACATTCATGCTTGCCTGAGTGTATAATCATTTAAGAATATATTTTACATTATATATTAAATAATATATTAATATATTTTACCATTAATTATATTATTTCATCATCTGCTTTGTCATCACTGTGCTCTAATAAACATGCTTAAGTCTACAACTTAGAAACTCAATACACTCTCCATTCCTTCTTCCTATAATATCCAACTCTTAATATTTATCGCAGTAGTTTGCCATCATAACAAGAGATGGAGAAGAAACTGGCTAAAAGTCCACAGTTAAACCCACAGTGGGTTGGGCTTAGGAAAAAGAATGGAAAATTGACCTCATTAACATGAATAAAGTTTCTCAGGAATAATAAGACCCTCTTCTGTGAGCCATCCAACTACAAGAAAGCTAGTTTGGGGATGTTTATTCTTCAAACACTAATCTGATACTATATACTCCTTGGTTTTTCACCAGCCATTCCTTCTCAAGTCTGCTTTGCAGAATGCACCAACTTTTTACTTTACCCACTTGGGTGATTTTGTACTAAAGATCTTATCTCTTCCTCCTAACCACTCTCCCTACACTATCTTAAACAAACTCATGGCTTTAGTAACCATCTGTGTGTAGCTAAAACCTCTTTAATCTTTACGTTCAGGTTAAAATTCCATGTACTCCCTCATTTACAAATATTTATTAAGCCCTTACTATGTGCAAACCACTGCTCTAAGCACTCAAGTTCCTGCTGTCTTGAGGCTTGCAACAAGCATAAGATGAAGAAATAAATGAAATACTAAAAATATCGCTCAGGAGTGTTACCTATGCAGATAATTACTGTAATATTAAAGATTGGGGGGCTACTTTAGTTTGAGGATTTAAAAACACCTCTGTGCAAACAACATTTAAACTAAATGTTAGCTAGGCAAAGTGGCTCACACCTATAATCCTAGCACACTAGGAAGCTGAAGCAGGCAGACTGCAAGTTCAAGCCTTGCAATCTGAATTTCCTCATCCCAGTACTTACCATAAAATATTTTTTGTTTGATTTTCCATTTTAGTAATGGAGACTATAAACTCAGTCATTCTCACTTATTGCCATATTAAATTAATGAATAAGTGAATGAAGGGCTTCCTTTTAATGCTGCATTACAGACTAGATACCTTGAACACAACCTTTTTAAATGCATCACTAATCCAGGGGAAAAAAAGAATTCAAAGAGGACACAAACAAAGTAAAAGTAGAACCTCTACAAACTAAGAGCACAACAAAGCCAGCTTTTCCTCTAATGATTTCTGTTGAAGCTTGTATGTTTTGAGCTTCTACCTCCATAGCTGAAAAGGATATGGGCAACCAGAGAATTAGGCTAGCTTCTACTCAAGATGGGGACAGACACAGGAGATATCCAGATAATAAACCCACACACAAGGTGTAACTGTGAAGTGGAAATAAATAATAATCACAGAAGAGAAGAGTAAGGAAATAGGCCTGCTTCCATTTTGGTGATAAGTAGCAAGGAAGAAATAAAACACTCCCCTGAAAATCCTAAGGATAAGTCAATCTTTACAGAAGTGTGCAATGTGAATTTGGGCCAACAATGTGGTCTAAAATATCTAAAGCAGAGAATTTGATTTCATGTGGTCCCAAGTTGTGTCCCTATCAGGTAACAGATGCAAAAAGCAAATCCTTATGCAAAAATACATATTCAATTCAGATAAACATCAAACAGTTTCAAGATAGAAAAACTGCATGGAAAATAACCAACTCAGTTACAAAACACAGGTATGGCATCATTAATGGGAGCAAGAAAGGGAAGAAAAAGATATATAGTGAGAACCAAAAAGAATTCCAGTCACAAAATACAAAAATTTTGAATAAAAATTTGAACAAATAAGCAAAGAATTAGAAACCAAGGAAAGATACAAATTTTTTCTTGAAATGAAATATATAATGAAATTAAAAATATACAACCAGTCAGCAGATTAGAAGAAATTAGTGATCTAGGTAAACCTGAGGAAATAACCTAAAAGACAAACCAAAAAGATTAAGAAAAACAGAAAATAAGACAGAGTGGTTTAGTTTAGAGACATGGGAAACAGAGAAGAGCTAACATATTCCTAATTGGAGTTCCGGAGAAAGATAATAGGGAAGCAAAAAGCATATCTGAAGAAATGATGGCAGAGAACTGTAGAATTCCAGAAATATACAAAATACCAATCCTCAGATCCAAGAATCCCAACAAATCTCAAGGAGGAAAAATACAAAGAAATATATAGAAATA
>NW_004624761.1:24934189-24957185 GCF_000247695.1 Heterocephalus glaber
AATATATAAATATAATATAAAATATATTTACAAATATTTATTTCTAAATAAATAAAACTGTCATTTATACACACACAAATTTTTTAAAACAAAGGCAATGAAATTTTTAAAACAGAAAAGGTAACAACAAAGGCAGAATATAATAGTGGAAGCCAAAATACACTGGAATAACATATTAAATGTGCCTTTGCCACAAAAGATCATCACCTAAAGAAACTTCTATAGGATTACATAAGACAGAAAGATCACAGAAATAATAATAAAAAAAGTGGTTAACAAAGATTTTAGATAAATCAAAACAATAATATACTATATAATAGTACACTATATAGAAAGGAAAAGAACAGAACAGATACAAAATACTAGCCAACAGATAACATGTAAGTTGAGGGAGTGATCAGAGCTAAAGAATTCTAAGTTCTTTGTAGTTTTCAAAAGGAAACTAAACATCAGTTTTAGACTCCGAAGTATAGTCAGAGAACAAACAAATTCCAAACAAGTGTATTTGTGTTAATGTGTATGGGGGAGAAGGAATAATGGAATACAAAAAAAATCTTAAAGCAAAAAAGGACATAACTACACATGCAATTGTAAACAGTATGATGAACTTTATACCAATATACCAAAATTTTAAGTGAATAAATCCCTAGAAAAAAACAGCTCACCAAAAATGAATAAAAAAGAAGTGGAATTAAAGAAACTAAATCAGCAATTCAATAGCTCCTACAAAGAAAACATCAGTCTAACTTCATCAAATATTCAAGGAACAAGTAATTTTTACATAAAACATTCAAGTACATATATATATAATAAAGATTTTAAAAGAATTTATACATACCTGTTTCACCAAAAGATGGTAATTTTTCTACTCTGAGAGTTTGTGATCTTTGTCCTTCTTTCTGGATATTTGTAGAGTACAACTTCACTTGGCTCAGTGTACAAATATGTGGGTGATGATAGGGAAGCATGTATGCAAAGTTTCCAAATGTCACTAAATTCTGCCATTCTAAAAGAAAAAAATTATTATTTTTACTTCAAACAACTCTCAGCTGCACAATTAACAAGTCACCTGGGGCCAGGGACTTATTAGCTCAGTGGTTTCACTACCTGCTGCGCAAGCTCAAGGACCCGAGTTCAATTCCCAGTACCAAAAACAAAAACAAAAACAAAACAAAACAAAAAAAACAAGTCACCTTCTTCTCTGAGGCTATTTCCCTACATGTATGATATCAAATAAAACATTCATATTATTCAGCTATTCTGAAAAGTGTCTAGGATATAATATAGTCTTTATTTTGAATGCTAGTGACATGCTAAAATTATTTTTGGCATAATGTATTTTTCAGAATAAAAGACTTGGGTTGGGGAGGGCAAAGAGGCTTTCCTACTCAAAAATTATCCCATATCCTCTTTCTACTAGCTGAAGATCTAGTCCTCTTTCACCTCACAATCAGTAAGTTAATTATATTCATTAGTCATTCATATTGTCATTTGGTAAGATGTCTCCATATGTGGACATTCTAACTGAGCAAAGAATAGAAGATTAATTATGAAGCACGTCAGCCACTGCATCTGGGTTAACTATAGGCTTTGTAGGGCTGCAACACAAAAGGAAAATATTTTCCACAATTTTACCAAAGTGATAGAAAAGTAAACCTGTCTCTACTCTCCTGTGACCCTCTTTCTCTTTTGTTTTTTATGGTGAGTACTTAGAATCCCTCTTTTGGAAAGAACTCAAAAACTTTTTAAGATATAATAATGAGATCATATCATTATAGAATGGAAGACTGAGCATTTAGGAGCTGACATTTTTCTAAGGGCTTAATAATGATCTAAAACTTTTGATTCATGTGTGCTCATATGCAGATATACATCTTCTGAAACAAAGAAAAATCACTTTTTAATGGTTCAGAGGATTCATCGGGAACATAAGTTATTGTGAATGCTGAAGATAATCTGAAGACCACGAAGGAAATCAGACAACAAGTAGTCACTCAAGTTTTAGGCTTAGAACTTATTTTGGAAAATTTCCTGACATCAATTTACTCTTTCACATTTTTTTGAAAATTATTCAAGGCTCAGTATGGTTTTAGTCATTTGCATCTTTTTTTTTTTTTTTTTTTTTGAGACAGCATCTCACTATGTAGTTCAAGCTTGCCTCAAACTTGTGGCAAGCCTTCTGGGTCAGCCTCCCAAATCAATCTATTTTTTTTGATACTGGGAATTGAACTCGGGACCTTACGCTTGGAAGGCAGGCAGTGGAACCACTGAGCTAAATCCCCAGCCCATGAATCTATTTCTTAAAGGCTGTATAATATAAGAATGGAAGATTCCTGCACTCTAAGATATGTAAACTGCTAGCAAAATTAGTGAAATGGAGGCAAAGGCAATTCTCCTAAGAAACTAATATGCCAGAAAAGCATATGCTTCAATATGGTAGCTAGTGTTCACTTTTCAACCCTATTAAAAATATCTTTTGTAATTATTACCTAAGAAGGACAACATGCCACCAACACTTTTTTTTTAACCTATTGATGAGACATGTTTGCAGTTTGTGCTAAGGTGTTTAAAGAGGAATCACTCCTGTCTAAAAATCTTCATAAAATGACTTTTTTCTATAACTTTATGCTATTAGGTTTTTTCAAGGTTCTCATTAGTTTTTAAAATGCATGATTAAAGAAAAACATATTCAAAGGTGGAAAAAACAGTACATAAACATCCACATACTCCTTTTCTGCTTTCAGCAATTACCAACTCTTGGTCAATCTTGTCTTATCTCTACTTTCACCAGTATCTTCACATCAGTATAATTTGAAGCAAATTTTAAACATAATTTCATTCATAGATATTTCAATATGTATGTCCAAGAGACTTTAACAAAAATCACACCACCATTACAATTTTTTAAAAAGTCCTTCAACATCATATATATTCAATTTCAAATTTCCAGTTGTAACAAATGTTATAACTTTTCGAGTTTTATGTGAACAGATCCAAAATGGTACACATAATTGTGATTGAGATGTCTTTTAAACTACAGAATGTCTTTTTTTTTTCCTTTTCATTGCTGGGGATCAAACCCAAGGCTTCCTTCACACATGTTAGGTAAGCACCCTACCACTGTTCCCCAGAATGTCTTTTTTTTTTTTTTTCACTGCATTTTTTTTTTTTGGTACCGGGGATTGAACTTGGGTCCTTGCACTTGCACAACAGGCGGCGAAACCACTGAGCTAAATCCCCAGCCCCCCTTCCACTGCATTTTTAGTGTTGAATGAACCAGGTTGTTTGCACTGAACTTTTGTCCTAGACTAAATTTTGCTGATAGAATTTCATGGCTCTCAACCTATTTTTCTATATGTTCTATAAGTAGATGGGTGTAAAGGCTTCTTCTGAATTCAAGTTTATGAGGACAACACCTTTTAAGTGGTGATGAGAATCTCACAATATGGGCTGGAAATGTAGTTCAGAGGCAGAGCAATTGACTAGCACTCTTCAGGCCCTGGGTTTGATCACTAACACCACAAAAAGAAAAAAAAAATGCTGGTTGTTACTTTGTGATGATGGAGTGTCTAGTGCTGTTCAATGCCTAGAACCATGTATTCATTAGGTGGATATAAAACTGTGTCATCCTAATTTTGTCATGTCTTCATCTATTAGTCAGAATATCTCTTCAAAGAGACAACTCCTCTCTTATTTAGCTACCCAACAGTATGGCTTATATAACAATAAATGTTTTCATTCTTCCCCTTTACTGATCAGTTCTCAAAATAGAAAGTTTATTCATTACCTACTATCCTACACTGGTGACACAGTTTTGGTTTGTGTGTATATCATTACAATTTCGGGCTGGGGATATAGCTCAATGGCAGAGCATGCACGAGGTCCTAAATTGAATCCCCAGGATTGGGGGAAAAAATCCTCACAATTTCATAGATTTAAACATTATTTGCTATAGTATTTCAATCCATTTTGGTCATTATCCCAAGTAATGCTTAAATTGTCCCATGTTTAACCAGTAGGGGTCTCTTCAAATCTTTCTGTCCTATCAATCTTGGATTGCCTCCTTGCTGTTTTGAAAAGTCCTTAATTTTTAACTTGTAGAATTTCAGTTATTAGCAACTTTAAAATATACTGGCATTAACACAAAGCTGAAAACTGCTTACATCCTAAAAACTATGTAGGACCACATCTGACTGAATAAAACAAATACCACACTTCATACCACATAGCAGTACAAACAACCATTGGCTGAATTACTGAATTTATTAATTCTAGTAGGTAGAATATAGAAAATATATTACTCAATATTAATACCCTTTCTTCAAAGTAATGTATAAAACAAGGTGCCTAGAGAATATTAATCTTTAGTTTGACACTTACTATTCTACTGTACTGGACAAAGACTTGTGCTATATATTTCAAAGATATTTTTTATCAAGATCACTGAGCTATTCGTATCAGTCTAGTCACAACAATCATCAGTGTAGTCAAAACATGTCTCTGCTTTTATTATACTGCTTTCACCTCTGTATCTTCTAATAACCACTGCTACTGATCACTAATTCTCTCTCTCCAATCTGGTTTGTCATCTACAACTTACTCTAGTTTTCAAAGAAAATCTGGCATTCATATTGAGACTAGAAAAAACAACAAAAAGAAATTCCATACAAATTTACAATTCAATCTATTACATGTGTTGCTTCTGCAACAACAATAACTAAAAACAAAAAGATTCCTTGTGGTTTGAGTTTATTTCTGGCTAATTTCAAGACCAAAGTCAAACTTGCATCCTGTCTTCCAGATGATGTCTTCTCACCCAAGAGACTATTTCAGGAAGCCCGTCCCCAAATTTCTAAAGCACTGACATATAAAAACTAATAATCACTATACAGTACATGGTTTTAAAACACTTACAAAGTGTGACTTTAAAATACAAAATCATATAGAACACAAAAACTATTCTTCATGGCATGACTTACCACAGAAAAAAACAGAAACAAATATTCCCTAAGAGAAGAATGATTAAGTTATTGAAGGGTCCTGCATTTTCATTATGTATTTATTAAAAACTAAACTTTTAATGAAAAGGAAATTGGCTGGGGATGTAGCTCAGTTATAGCTCATGGGCTACAGGTTTGCTCCCTAGGCAGGAGGGTGGGTGGGGAGCTAGGAAGATGGAACACTCACAAAGCTACATGGGGGGTGGAGAGGGCAGAAGACTAATGCAATGAATTCAACTATATGACTAACGAAATATCTAGATTATATATAACTTTTATTTCTTATACTCTTCTATATTTTTAAATGTCTACAAGAAAAAGAAACTAAATTGCTAAGTTATCCAGAACTTCATCATAATTGGTGATACAGTCTATGTGATATTAACACATTGGCTATCTGTAGTTTACTTTCACCCTTTCAGCCAGCCAAAATCGCAGGAAATCCAGCCTACTCATCTAGCCAGCAAAAGTGTGACTCAGCCTAGAAAACTATAGCTGAGTAAGGAACAGGTCATTCTCTTTCTTTGAATAGGGAACAATACGAGATACTGACAATTTCTTGCACTGCATCCTGGCATACATTTCTACTGTCTTGCTTAATTCTTTTTCAACACTGGCTTAGAAAAAGGAAAACAAAGAAAACATCAAACATGAGGATTTAACAAGTACCAGACATTGTGCTTTTAAATACTGTTGTTCTTATACTCCAAAACATATCTCAAATCCATCTATTTTTCTCAAACTCCACTGCTATCATGGCCTTAAAACAACTGTGTTGGGCTCGATAACTGTAATAATCCCCTATGATCTCCTTATCCACACTCTACCTTCAAACCCATTCTCCAGACAATAGTCACAGTGGATTTTTTTTTTCCTTTTCTCATATTTATTCCTTTCCCTTCAAGTCACTGTGGATTTTTAAAACTTGTCTTTTGTTTTTAAACCTACAGCCTCTGGCTCTAACAACTCGCAAACTTCATTCCATCCTTCTACACTTTACCCCAACCGCTGCAGATTCCTTTCTGCTCCAGAACACTATTCATGGGTCCTTTCCTCTGCTCTGCCAGGATTGCTCCTTCCCCCTACATCTTCTTCACCTGACTTGCATCTCCTTTGCCTTGACACAGTCATCATATCTAACACTCATCCCCAAAAAGCTGAAGTTCCAGGCCAGGCCATCTAATAAAATAACCCTTCTCGGCTTCTTTCTAACCCATCATTGCTTCTTTCTTTTATAGCACTTTAGATATATTTTCTTATTCTGGGTACCTGTGTAATAAAGGTGGAAACTCTGTCTCACTCAGCACTACACTACCACAACAGTGCCCGGGATCTCTTTGCTGAACGATCCTCACTCACAAAATCCTTATCAGACATATACTATAGTTAAATTGCATCATGAACTTAGTGTACATAGAATCACGTCATCAGTCTGTCAAAATGCTTTTATAACTGTAAATATTCTCAGTTATTAAAAGAGATTGAGGACAAGTGACCTCTGCTGGGGATAAAAGTTAAATTCTCATTCTACTTGTGATAATAAATGCTAGATTAGACATCAGAATAATATGAAAAGGTTTAATTCCTATTTCTTATTTTAAAATCGCACTTTTTCTAAATTCAGATTCAAGCAAAACCATGTTATCTGTCAATCTGGCATACACCTCATTTCAAATTTTTGTCAAATGAGGCAAAGGATAAATACATGAAAAAACAGATGTGTGCTTTATGTAATGTGGAAGAAATTTTTTTAAAAAGATATGTTCACTATGGAAACTAATATTTTTATATTTAGAAATACATGTTCTTTGTAGATTGCTCAAAAAATACAGCAAATGAAAGATATGTTAGAGAAACTCACCATTAATATCACAGTATTTACTGTATTTTCTAGTTTTATATAATAATAGAGCAAAATTTCCCATGTCATTCTCTAATTTATGATTTTTTTAAAAAACTGCATATATTACCAGCCGCTAATAAATCACTAATATTTCAGTTTCTAACTCTTAACTATAACTAAGCTACCAGATTACTATATAAATGAACTGAAGTACAATTTTAATATGTATCTGATTATTTAAAATCCTTTGAAATGGAATTATTAGATCAAAGGACATAAACTTTAAAAAGTTCTTTTTATAGAAAAACTAACTTCTCAAAACACTGTTGAACTATATGTTCCCAATCAGTAGAGTGCTCCTGTTTTCCTGCACCCTCAATGTGGGTATCATCATTATAAAACTTTAGCCAATACAGGATGGGCAGTAATAAAATCCTTTAAATGTGTATGTCCAAACTCTTTGTGAGTACACATTTTTTGCATTTCTATTGGCCACTGGAACTTCTTTACAGACTCCTTTTTAATTTCCTTTGCCATATTCCTACTGGAATGCACACTGGCCTGTAAAATTTCTTTACAAATTAGGGATATTAGTCATTATGTAGTGAGCACTTGAAATGTGGTTAGTCCAAACTGAGTATACTACAAGTGTAAAATACATACTGGATTTTGAATTTTGAAGGCTTAATACAAAAATGGAAGGCACAATAGCTCAATTTTTATAATGATTGTATGTTGAAATATTTTTAATATATTGGGTAAAACATATTCAAATTAATTTAATCTACTTTTACTTTCTTTCCTCCAATACTGGAGACTGAACCTGGGTACCACAGTGAAGGCCTGAGCTACACCCCAAGCCCTTTTTTATTTTTTTGAGACAGTCTCTCACTAAGCTGTCCAGGGTAGGCTTGAATATGTGTTGCTCCTGCCATCAACCTCCCACACAGCTGGACTTATAGGCCTGAGCCACACTGCCCTGCTATTTTTACTTTTTAAAATGACTGCCAGACAACTCAAAATTATATATGTGACTTACTTTCCTCATATTTCTTTTGGACAGCACTATTCTTGCATACTATTTCCTTCTTTGTTCAGTACTGGGGATTGAACCCAGAGACTTCACACAACCTATTTTTCTAGCTTACCTTATCCTATCCTGTCCTATTCTATCCTATCCCCCTATCCTACAGACAGGATCTCACTAAGTTTCTGAATTGCCCAGGCTTGCTCAAATTTGCAATTCTCCTGCTAAGCCTCCCAGAGTCCTGGGATTACAGGTGCACCGGGCACACCCAGGCTCTTGCCTTTAAAGCTGTTTTTCATCTTTAAGTATTCAACTAAAGCCAAGTGTTTCCCATAGAAGCCTTTCCCAGCCACACAGGCATTTCAGGAGTAAAAAACAAAATTCTATTTTTTTCAAAGAAAAATGTGTTTTGGGACTTGTTTTCGCCAACAGTTCTTTTCTCTTCACATGCATTCAATTGAAGTACTTCTCTTTCTCCAGTTTTTAGATTTTACCAAAATCATAGTTGCCTTTCAAAAAATGTTTCAGTATTATTGAAATAAAATTTCCACAAAATTATTTTTTAATCTTATAAATGGGAAAGCACATTTTAATTTTTTGTGGTAATAAACATTCCCAATAACTTTGCAATGTCATCCTGACTGGTGAGACAAATAATTACTACCTGTATTTCAGAGAGACAAGACAAAAAGCATACAACTGCCAGGCATGGTGGTGCATTCCTGTAATCCTAACACTTAGGAGGCTGAGGCAGGAGGATTCCTGTAAGTTTGAGGCCAGCCTGGGCTAGTGAGTTCAAGACCAGCCTAAAGTAATAGCTAGGGACCCTGGCTCAAGAGAAAAAAAAAAAAAAAAAAAGCATATAATTTTGAAATAATGACAGCTACACAGAAGAGAGATTACAAATTACACCTTCAATTTCTTTTACCCACATTTAAAGGACAATTTAAATTTAACAGATACTATATGTACTTTCAGTGTTAAAAGCCAAAATTGCTTGGTTCATAGAAGCAATTATATTAGAAACTGTACTTGGGTATTTCGGAGTCCAGCAGATAAGCAGGTGATTCATTCTGTTCGTAAGAGAACCGGTATACTACCAATACGTGAACACTCAATTACACTTTTCTGTCATTACCCAAAAGCCCCAAGAACAGTGATGTTAAAATAAACCCACTTGAAATGTTAAGAACGTAAAAACTTGAATAACTGCAACTTCCAACTTCTACTGGGGGGTCACAAACATGCTAAAGGTTTTTCAATCATGAATTTTGGAGGAATGTTTCTATAAATTCTGCATTCCCAAGAATTTGAGGGGTTAGTGTTGTCTTCTCCTTCAAGGTTCCTATCCATTCTCGGTACCGGGCTACAGCCAAGATGAAGGTAAACCTAATTAGAATATTCAGGTTCAATGTTATTTGGGAACCTTTCGAACAATTTAAACTTGTCAGAAAACAGTGTTTTAGGAGGGATCAAATTTCTCATCAATCACCTCTTTTCTGGGTTACAGTTCAAGGAGACACTTCTTCACCAAAAAAGACTGCTCAGTGGACTGTTTTGCGGTCCAAAATTGGGTTCATTCAATGACTGTGAGATGCTCTCAACTTCTTAAGAAAAAATCCTTTATGTTGTGCGACAACCCCCGCTTTTCTTTTAGGAAATTTAAAAAAAAAGTCCAAAGTACGAAAACATGAACAGAAAACGAATGTCTCAGCCAAAAGTGCTAAATGAAGGTGTGTCAGTGAGCTCAGAATACCCTGAAACTTTGCGGGATCCGCCATTTCCGAAGATCATCACGGACACCAGGACACGCACGTAACGTTTTGTCTGGTACAAAGTGGTCGGCTTCAGAGGTGGAACCCCGGCCCCAGCTGCCCACAAATTCCCAGGGGTGCTGTGCTACGGCTACAGGCAGGGCCAAGATCAGACGTGCCAGTCAAGACCCTCGAGAGATGGGTGGGCGGACCTTAATAGCGGAGAACGTAAAGGAAGACTGTGGCCTTGGGAAAGGGAAGCTGATGAACGGCGCCAAGCCCGACCTGGGCCGTTCGGCTTCCGGGGAACCAGCGGCCGGCGTAGACACTCACCCTGGCGGTCGCTGGAGCCGCGGGGCGCTGCCTTACAGCTCAAACGGAGCCGGCACAGAAAAGAGCAGCTACATCTGTGGGCCGCAGAGGCGGCGGCCAAGCCCGGTAACATCCTTGCGAGGCAGACGCCCCCACTCGGACACCGCCACCTGCCTCCGCACCGCCGGCGGCACCAACTGACTCCATAGACTGGACACTAGAAAACACCGAGGTTTGCGCCGCCAGCGGCGGCCTCAGCGACCCTGAAACTGCGACGTCACTTAGAGACGCCTAGCTTGGAGTGGCGGAAGTGACGTAAAAGATAAGCGCGAATCCTGAGCCTTCCTGAACCAACCCCGCCCGCGTCGCAGGGCGTGACTTCTGATGTAGCTTGGTGTCTGTCCTGTTCTTTCACAACTATAGTTTTGCTCTTTCCTGGAAATTGTTTTGCAGATTGGATCTTAGCAGCCAGTAGATTCCTCGGAGAAGCGAGCTGGAGGTGCTTGTCTGCTACTTTCTTTTTTCTAGACTCAAAGCGTGGGCTACGGTACTGGAAATGGGAAGAAGGGTGGAAGGGAAGAACGCAGATCTTAGCCGGTTTCCTCAACCCCAAGCGTAGGCTAACATGGGCTCAAAACTTTCCGAACCCACGTTCTCCTTTTAATACCATTGTGAAGCCAGTACCATCGAGGCAGGGACACACTTCGGAATCTCCTAATTGCCTGAATTCTGGATCTCAGCTTCTCGTTTGTAATATGTTAAAATTAGAAATGTTTTAATGGCTCTTGTTGCTTTTCCTCTCTTCCACCTCTGTGAACTGTTGCCCCTCTGCCGTGTGCCACCCAGCCTTGGATCCAGCAGATTATGGACTGAAACCTCTATAAACTGTGAGCTAAATAAACCTTTCCTCCTTTTAAAAGAAAAAAAGGACTGGGGAGATGGCCCAGTGCCAGGACTCTGAGTTCAATCTTCAGTACCACCAAAAATAAAACAAAAAAGTGATCTAAAAAAAAAAGAAATGTTTTAATGTTCGTGGTACGTTGAGGGTAAATGGAGGTGTAGCGATTTTGAAATAGTCTGGTCCCAAGGAAAAAGAAACCGGGATAGTGTTCACCACAAGGTGACAAGCTCTTTCAAGTCTCTGCTCAGGAGAGTCCTTTTTTGACTCTCCTAACTGTAATTGGTGTGGTTGTTACTTATCTCGTTGCTATGTGTACTTATTTTCAAAACGCTTACCATTATTTGAAATTATGTATTTATTATTTATTGTCTCCTATAGTAGAAAATAAGCATCATGATGTTGGAATCTATTTTTATATTGCTGTATCCAGCGGGCTAAAACAATGCCTTAACACGAATTAATTGAATGCAATGAATGGTGGTTTTAAAGTTGATCAGAAGTGGTTAACTATTACTACAAGATTGCTATTTCAGGGGGAAATTAATTAATATGTTTGTGGTTTGTTTTGCTTTTTTTGTTTTAATTTTTGCCACGGGGGATCAAACTCAGGTCCTTGTGCTGGTGAGGCAGACAGCGGAACCACTGAGCTAAATCTCCAGCCCCTGTTGTTTTGCTTTGTTTTTGAGACAGGGTCTTGCTGTATATTCCAGGCTAGCTTTGAACTCACTGTGTAGCTCAGGCTGGCCTCAAACTTGCAGTGATCCTCCTGCCTCAGCCTCCTGAGTCCTGAGATTACAGGCGTGTACCACAATGCCATGCAGTATGTTTCTATTTTAAGAGAATCAACAGTCTTTTATACTAAGATAAATATAATCAGATGAGTGAACAAATTATCACAAAAATGGTAAGCAGATTTAACAAATGCATCTTTGTGATATACATAAAGGCTTAACTCTTAGTATTCTAGTAAATGTATGTATTATCTTTTAATCTTTATGAACAGTTATTTCTAAACAAAACTAACCTAATGCTTTGGATTCTTTAAGTGGCTCTGGTTTCAACTATCTTTTTAATCTATTTTCTTATCCTAGAGAAATATACATCTTTTGTAGTCAGAAACATTTTTTTCAAATATATTTTGTGCAGGGTTCTTAATTTTAATAACAGTCATTTTAATAACATAGTGCTAGTGCATAGTAATTCCTACCCTCTTTTTTCTTGGACTAGTTGGGATGTAACTTGATTTAGACACTTAATTTTTCAAAATTTCCAATAACCTTTATTTTTCAAGTAAGTTTGAAGAATAAAATGCTATGTTACCTTATTTAACCCTCTACAATATTTATCACATAATAAAGTCTCAACAGGCTTCAATTAAAATACATTTGTGGTTGTCTTGTTTACATCTACTTGTTATTATACACTTGTCTTGGTTGGATAGTTTTCAAAATTTCCTGAAGTGGTGAAAATTTGGGAATTGGTTACATGAATTTCCTTTGGCTCAGGGTTTTTGAGAGAAATCTCATTCTAAGAGATTTTACTTTTGTGCTCCCATAGAGACATATTCAATAGCTGTCTGTGTACTAAACAGATAAGATTTCAGTGCCATAGAGATCATAGAGCTTTTTTCTGTTGGAAGAAACAGAAATTTAAAGATAAACATAGATAATGTCATGTAGGAATAGTAATATTGATCATTTACTGATTGCATGGCCCTCTGTGGGCATTGCGTCATTCATAACACGGTAACGAGTTCTAGATGAAAAAACTAAGGCATGAAGATCTTGCTCTTATGCATCACTATTTATTTTCTAAGTCAATGGGTACTCTGGGGCGGTGTAAATTTTTCAAAAGATTTGAATGATAATGTAGTCTCTTACTGTTTTCTGGAATGTGGGTGAGCATTTCCCCACATTTTTATACCATTTTATGTGTGATCAACATGATTTTAGATTGTTTGAATTTCATGAGAATTTGTGATGCAGATACCTAAATATAGGAAATATGAAGTCAGATAGAAATAGAAGTAGGAGAGAAGTGAGGCATCATTTGATGAGTCCCATATATCATAAATCCTGCAGGTTTCCATTAATTCTGAAATTCTAACACTTTTCAGAAACTTCCTTCTAAAATTGAGCCAACTACTCCTTGACTGTGTATAGCTTTGGGAAAATGATTCTAAGCATTAGATTTGGCAGATTATCTGGAAAACTGACTCAGATATGAAATAAACCAAGTGGCTCTGTCCTGAAGCTTCCCAAGAACACAAGTTTGTGAACACAAACGAAGCATGGGGACATGTACCCGTAATCTGAATCAAGAAGACTGCAAGTATGAGCCCAGCCTGGGCATCTGTCTCAAAATAAAAAATTATAAAAGAGCTAGGGATGTAGCTCAGTGTGAACACTGTGGGTTCAGCCTACCTCCCCCCTACACACACACTGCCCACAGTACCACAACCAAAAGTAATTTAGTTTAAAAATTTTTTTGAACTTATTTGTTGTTGTGATGTTCTTTTTGTCTGCAGGATCAGGGAAGGACAGAACTTGCCCACCTGAACACTTTAAAAAGAAATAGCTTAAAGATGGGTTTAAATAAAAAGAGAGTCATCTGGTCACAACCAAGGTTGTTACACTGCTGTACAAGCAAAGTCAGAAGTAAAGATGTGCACAGACATGTTTTGCAGATACAGGCAAACTCCTGCATAAGCAGAAGAAGTGGAATGGGGATTTGTTATGGTTTCAGACTGGTTACTATTCCTCACCATTTTTCAGAAAAGTTGAGTTTTTTTTCCCCCATTTCCTTTATTGAAATGTGATAGAACATGGAATCAGACACAGGTGCTCTGACTCCAAATTTCTATATATGTTTAAGAGAGTGTTCTAAAAGAAAGAGACAAGGTAGGTTATTCTTAGGTGTTTTCACCCAAATATTAGTCTATGAAGTTGCTTGAGGGTTTTCTTGGTCATGCTATTATGTGAAATAACAATATAATAATACTCCACTATCAATAAATTTTACTCTTTGTCATTTTCATCCAAGAAATAAAAGCAGGATGATTTCTCCAACAATGACCATATTCCTGGGCTCTAGCTTTCTTACTCAGCTCTTCTAAGCTATTCCAGTTGACTTAGTCACTTTCCCATTGCTGGGACAAAATACTTGACACCCACAACTTAAAGGAAGAAAAGTTCACTTTGGCTCTCAGTTTTAGTCCGTGGTTGGCTGGCTACAAGGCAGAAACGGCGTAGTGAAATACTGCCAACATACAATGGCACAGGATAAACACTCCCATTCCAAAAAGGAGAAATACAAGGGTAGAATGGAATGGGACCAAAGCAAGACAAACCCAGGAGGCCAGACATTAAATCTTGTAGCTCCATGTCCAGCAGGTTGTGGCAAGATATGAACTCCAAAGGGGTTGGGTGGCTCTGCCCCTACAGTATTGCTGATTGCAGCTGCTGTGGGCGGAGACAAGTGGAGAGTCCCAGCAGTCCTGGGCCTGACTCTCCCCACAAGGACGCAGAAGGTTGTGGAAGAATCAAATAGATTGAAAGTGTAGACGCAAAGCTGTACTTTTAGTCAGCAAGCATGCAAGAGTACAGCTGCGTTCTCTCAGAGAGACAGGCAGGGGTGCCCGAAATGGAGCCACCGTTGAAGGGCACAAGATGCTGGTTTTATAGTAGTTGGGGCCTATCTTGCCTCTGGGCTGAGGGAGCCCCTACTTGATTGGTTAATGATTAACTTAGCTCATTACTAGGGACAACATGGAAGGGTCTTTTTGGGGGGCCTTTTACATCTTAGGGCCAAGGTTCTTTTTCCTTGATCTTAGCAAACCAAGGTTTGCAGGGTACAGTGTGAAGAGGAGGTGCAACTGCAGACTTTTAACGGGTGGTTAAGGCTGTTCTGCCAGCTATCTGAACTCCTTGAGGGGAGGGGTCTCTGTCCCTACACAGCCCTCATGATCTCTCCTGGTTCCTCAGTTCAAGTGCCTATGGCTTTCCTCAGCAGATGATCCACATTCCTGCAATCTCCAATTTCCTGGGGTCTCCACCTTTTGCTTCATTCTCACAGCTTCATGCAGTACCGTCTCAGGGGCGCACTGCCTGGGCCTCGCAGGCCTTCTGAAATCTGGGTGGAAGCCTCAAAGACCCCATAACTTTTGCATTCTGCATGCCTGTAAAACCAGCACCGCACAGATGACATCAAAGTCTGCTGCCAGCTTGAGTAGTAGCCAGGCTCCCTTGAAACACAGATGAAGAGACCTCTAGTGATTGGATGGCTGGACACTGTGAAACAAATCCCAGGGAACCAATTCCCTAGGCAGCCCTTTTGAACAAGGATCCCGGAGACTGTTCTCTAATGAAACCTTTACAGTTTTGCCCCCTTGAGCCTATGGAAGGGTGGGGTCTTGGTGATTTCTGAGATGCCTTCAAGCCATCTTTCCTATTGTTCTGATGCAAAGTACTTGGCTTCTTTTTAATGCTAATCTTTGCAGCACCTATACTCTCCAGGGCCCCAACTTTGTAGGCACTTCCTTCCTATCTTAGTCGCTTTCCCACTAATGGCACCCACAACTTAAAGGAAGAGAGGTTTATTTTGACTTACAGTTTCAGTCTATGGTTGATTGACTCCAACAGAGAAATAGCATGGTGAAAGGCCTTGGTGGAACAAAGGTGTTTGATGCATAACAGCCATGAAGCAGAGAGAGAAGAGGGGCGCTAGGGAGAATACACTTTTCCAGGCTACCTCCCAGTAACCCACTTCTAGCCAGGCCCCACTTCCTAACACCACATTCAGCTACTGAACTCATCAATGGATGGATCCACTGATGAATGCAGTGCCCCATGATCCAATTATCTTTCAAACACATAAGACTTTGAGGATACATTTTATATCTAAACCATTGCACCACCCTTCTGCAATTCACCCAGTAAGGTGAATATTTTATATGCAAGTATTCGTATTTTTCCCTAACACGCACAAACACACACACACACACACTTCCTTCAGGGCTTAGTGAATAAGATTGGGAGACATTGGTATTACATTTATTACTTTGGGAAAATGGAGTTATTAAACACTACTGGAAACAAGAGAAACTGAACTGTTAGGTAACATTTATCCTTAAGAGAAACAAGCTGGGGATACAACATGGAGATCTGGTAGTTTTAGAAAGTGTGGCATTTGTAAAATCAGTTCCCTCCCCAGAGCCCCAGGTGGAGACATCAAGAGAAATTCTTTAAGATTTGGTTTTTTGTTGAAATATGCACAGAAGACAACAAAACTCTTTAAGGCCACAATTTCAACTTCACTAGTGAACAAAACTCAAACCAGTACCCAGCATTAACTTCCTTGAAGCCTCTTCTCTTTAATCACGCTTTCCTATCCTGAAAATGTTCCTTTTGTTATATTTAATCAAGAGAGATTATAGAGAATCACCACAGTCTGAGCCAAATTTTGAGTCCTTTCTATTGTCAGCTTGCGGCAGTCAAGAGCAAGCTTGCACTTGAAAAACTCTCAACCAAGAAAAGCTGGGGGTCAGGATTTAGCTCAGTGGTTCCAGTGCCTCCCTCGCAAGTGCAAGGTCCCCAGTATCAAAAAAAAAACGCTGCTTGTGGAGCTCTTATAATTGGGGAGGGCTCAGGGAGAGGGGGAGCGCAAGTGGAATTTCACAGGAGCAGAACTTTGCTAAGTCAGTAGGGGTCAGGGAAAGTTTCACACAGTTTAGTTGAACTAAAATATCACAGGTGTGGAGTATCCTGTTTACAAGTTGTAATGGGAAGGTATAAAGATAACATAGTTGCAGACTGTAGGATGTGACAGTCTGTCATGCATTAACTGAGGGGACTCCCAAGAGGGGAGGGGGAGGTGACCACCAGGAATCACTGGACTTTACACAAGTTAAGTCAGGTTGGCTATTGTTAGGTATTCCAAATCCCCCACAGAACAAGCTCCCTCCCCATTCTCCCTGTCCTCCTCCCTAAAGAACAGGGACTTTCTACCTAACTAAGGCTTGACCCCTCCTAGTTAATGACCTCCTATGGAGTTAGGGGCTTTTCTGCCCCACCGGTTTTTTGACCAAATGTTCCCTTAAGACAGGGACTTCCTTGAACTTGTCATTCCATCCCACCAGATACTCCCATGAGATAGGGACTTCCTGGGGCCTGTTTTCTCTGTCCCCCAACCAGAATTTGTTGCTATATGCCCTAACCGCAATCACCCACCCCCATCAAAGGACTACGTGCTCTCCCACATGCAAAAACCCCATATAAGCCTCCAGCTCAGCTCATGCGATGGCTGGTCTCCATTTTGTGAGTCAGTCCCGGCAGGCTGCAGACTGCCACCCCAATAAAGCTTGCTTGAACATATGTGTGCCCCTCCCTTTTGGCCACCCTTTCAGCTATCACACTTTCATCCTGCTTCTAATAACATAGATTAATTTTGACTGGTAAATTTATATGTTTGATTGTATGCTACGTACTCTTCTGGTTGCTTATTGAACAAAACATTGCATTTGTGAAATTCATCTACATTGGTTGTGTTCTTATTGCTAAATAGAACTCTACTATGTGAACATCCCACAGTTTATCCATTTTACTGTTGATAAACATTTGGGTGGTTTCCACTTTTGGACTATTTGTATTTATTAATATAAATAGATTATATTGGACATATGTATGTATTTCTGATGGATAGAGCCCTAGGACTGAAATTACAAGGTATGCAAAGTTCCAACTTCAGTAGTTATTGGCAGTTTTCCAAAGTGCTTCTACCAATACACACTTCTAGCAACACTGCTCGAAAGCTCTGTTTGTTCACAATTGCATCATCATTTGACACACTTTTTATTTATTTATTTATTTATTGGTACCAGGGATCAAACTCAGGCCCTTCCGCTTGCACAGCAGGCGGCAAAACCACTGAGCTAAATCCCCAGCCCACACTTTTTATTTTGATCATTATGGTGATTATGGAGTTGTAGGTCATTATGATTTTTAATTTACATTTCCTTGACAATAAATGAAACTAGATACCTTTTCAAAAAGACCTCTTTATATCCTATTCAAGATTCTTGTCTATTGCTCTTTTATATGTTTTCTTGTTTATTTGTATGAACTGTTGGACATATGGATTAGAAATATTTTCTCTTTCTTTGGATAGTATTGATGAAAAGAAGTTCTTTTTTTTTTTTTTGGTACCAGGGATCGAACTCAGATCCTTGCACTTGCGCAGCAGGTGGCAAAACCACTGAGCTAAATCCCCAGCCCTGAAAAGAAGTTCTTAATGTTAAATTATTAGTTTGTTTTATTAGTGTTAATTATCTTTTCTGATCTGTTTAGGCAAGTTTTATCTGTTATATGGCACTAGTACAGTTTGGGGATATCTTCAAGAAAAGAAGATTGATATCTCCATCCTACACTTAGATACTTGCTTAGCCATTAAGCTTGTTGGTCTGCCCCTACACTATGAATTTTTTGAGCACTGGGGAGAGATGGGATACAGAATTCCTGGGTTATATATATTATACATGCAATATGATCCTGCAGAGGTCAGTTGGGATCAGAGTGAAAAAATGAAATTGAGGCCTGTAGTCTCGCTATGAAACAAACCCAGAGGTGTGTATGTATCAGAAGAATATAGCATTTCACTCTTTCCAGCTGGAGTAAACTGGCAAGATACAAGTCTTACAAGGGCTATAAAGTGTAAGGGATATTTGAGGTTGAGTTTGTCCTCAGTGGAGCCTGTTGGGATCCTTATTAACAATGACCTAGATAATTATTGCACAATGAAACTAGAAATTAATGGCAAAAGAAACCACAAAAAATGTGCAAACACATGGAAATTGAACCAAACTCTTGATCAATCAGTAGTTACAGAAGAAATTAAAGAAGAAATGATCATTCCTAGAATTAAATGATAATGCCAGTACAACATACTAGAACTTATGGGACACAATAAAAGCAGTCCTACAAGGGAAATAAATGCCCATATTAAAAAAAAGACTGAGTCCAAATAACCTAATTCTTACATGGTAAGTGCAAGAACAATCTAATTCCAAAGGTAGTAAAAGGAAGGAAATTATATCTTTTTCTTTTTGGGGGGGCCGGGTACTGGGGATCGAACTCAGGACCTTGCACTTGCAAGGCAGGCGCTGGAACCACTAAGCTAAATCCCTGGCCCAATGGAAGGAAATTATAAAGATCAGAGCAGAGGTGGGGATTTAGCTCAGCAGCACTGCGCTTGCCTTGCAAGCTCAAGGTCCTAAGTTCGATCCCCACTACGAAAAAAAAAAAAAAATCAGAGCAGAAATAAATGAAATTGAGACTAAAAAACAATACAAAGAATCGGTGAATTGAAGAGGTGGTTCTTCAAAAGAATAAACAAAGTAGATACAGCCTTAGCCAATCTTACCTAAGGAAAAAAAAAGGAAAGACCCAAATGAATGCAATTAGAAATGAAAAAGATTAAATCATAATGAACATTGTAAAAATTCAGACTATTATAGCAACTACTCTGCAAATCTGGATGCCAATAAATTGGTAAATTCAGAAGAAAGGTACAGATTTCTAGAGTCATATAAATTACCAAAACTGAACCAAGACAATATAAGACGCCTGAATAATCAAGTAACAGGCAATAAAATTGAAGGAGTAATTAAAAAAAAAACAAAAACTACCAAAAGGGAAAAACCCAGACAAATTCATTGCTGAATTCTACAAGAATTTCAGGGAAGATTCAACAGCAATATTCCTGAAGCTCTTTAGAAACTGAAAGGGAGGGTCCGGGGATTTAGCTCAGTAGTTCTGCGGACTGCCTGGCAAGCACAAAGACCCGAGTTTGATCCCCGGTACCAAAAAACAAAACAAAAAATTTGGGCTGGGGATTTAGCTCAGTGGTTTTGCCACCTGCTGCACAAGCGCAAGGACCCGAGTTCGATCCCGGTACCAAAAAAAAGAAATTGAAAGTGAAAGAGTACTTCTGAAGTCAGTCCTAGAAGCTACATTACCCTGATTCCAAAAGCAGACAAGGACCCAACCAAAAAAGGCAACTACAGGACAATCGCTCCAGTGAACATAAGTGCACAAATCCTCAATAAGATACTGACAAACAATGCAACAAATGATTGAAAAGATCATACATACTGCTATGTAGATTCAATGCAATCCCAATTGAAATCCCAACAGTATATTTCACAGAACTAGAGAAAACAATCCAAAAATTCATTTGGAACCAGAAGAGACCTTGAATAGCAAAAGCAATTCTAGGCAATAAAGACAAGACAAGAGGTATCACAATCCACAACATGAAACTACTACAAAGCCATGTGATAAAAACAGCATGGTATTGGCAAAGAAATAGACCCCAGGATCAGTGGAATAGATTAGAAGATGCAGAAACAACTCCAGACATACTCAGCTACCTCATCTTTGACAAAGGAGCCAACCACCCTCACTGGAGGAAAGATAGCCTCTTTAATAAATGGTGCTGGAAAAACTGGATTTCAACCTGCCAAAGTTAAAAACTAGACCCATGTCTTTCACCATGCACTAAACTAAAAAGGAGGTGGATCAAAAACCTAAATATTAAAACAGAAACACTAAAATTGCTGGAAGATAAGTTAGGTAGAACTCTTGAAGACATTGGAATAGGAGAAGACTTTATGAATAAAACCTCAGTAGCATAGGAAGTAGCACAGAGAATCAACAACTGGGATCTCATCCTATTAGAACCTTCTGAACTGCAAGAGAAACCACCAACAGAATTAAGAGACAACCTACAATGTGGGAAAAAATTTTACTAGCTATTCCTCAAAGGACTGCTATCTAGAATATATAAAGAACTTTAAAAAATCATACTCTCCAAGTTTAAAGACCCAATCCAAAAATGGGCATCTGAAATGAACAGACATGTATCAGACAAAGAAGTAAAAGCAGCAAATAAACACATGAAAAAATGTTCAACATCACTAGTCATTCGAGAGATGCAGATGAAAACAACACTGAGATTTCATCTCACTCCAAAAAGAATGGCTGCTCTCATGAAATCAACCAATAACAAATGCTGGCGGGGATGTGGGGAAAGAGGAACCCTTCTCCATTGTCAGTGGGAGTGCAGACTGGTGCAACCACTGTGGAAATCAATATGGAGATACCTCAAAAAACTAGGATTAGAGGTCCCATTTGACCCAGCTATTCCCCTGCTGGGTATCTTCCCCAAAGAATTAAAAGAGTCATACCACAGCGATATATGCTCACCCATGTTTATAGTGGCAGTTTGTAATAGCCAAAATTTGGAAGCAGCCCAATTGCCCATCAACTGGGGACTGGATAAAGAAGATGTAGGTTTTTTAAAATATAAAATGGAGTACTACTCAGCCATAAAGAATGAAAAACTAGAGTCATTTCTAGCTAAATGGATGCACATTGAGGCTATACTTTTTTTTTATACCAGGGATTGAACTCAGGACTTTGTACTTGGGAGGCACGTGCAGTGCCACTGAGCTAAATCCTGGCCCGGAGGCCATCCTCTTAAGTGAAATAAATAGGACACACGTGTAAATACCAAAAAGTTGCTGTGGTGTGAGAAACTGAAAGTGTAAATAAGAATCAAAATGTATAACAGATAATGTGAAACAGGAAGAAAAGATCTAAAGGGGAGAAGGAAATGGGAGGAGTAGGGGAAAGGAAAGAAGGGAAAGAAAAAAAATATGAGAAATGAAAACAAAGTCCTTGTAAATAGGGAGGGGTGGAAGGGTTGATGGGAGGGCAGGGGAATGGGGAAAAATACAAGAACCAAGATATATCATGTAAAGGTGCAAATTCCCAATTATGAATGTTATATTGTGTACCTAAAATGTACCAATAAACTTAATGAAAAAAAAAAAAGATCATACATCAGGACCAAATAGAATTTATCCTAGGGCTGCAAGATAATTCAGCATATGCAAATCAATAAATGTAATACATCACATAAACAGAAGAAAGGACAAAAATCACAGGATGATTTTATGTTAGTAGATGCATAAAAAGCCTTTGACAAAATTCAGCATGCATTCATGATAAAAGAAATTGAAGAAAATAAGTACAGAGGAAACTTATCTCAGTCTGTTAAAAGCCATTTGTGACAACCTGTAGCAAACATCATACTAAATGTGGCAAAATTGAAAGCATTCCCTCTAAAATCAGAAATGAGATAAGGATATCTACTATCACCATTCCTGTTAAACATAGTACTTGAAACATTAGCAAGAGCAATGAGTCCAGAAAAAAATAAATAAAATGGATGTATCAGTCAGTACTTACTAAAGAAGCAGACTTAATGAAAGACACACAACTAAATTACAAGATTGACTTACAATGGCCACCCACAGAATCAGGCCTGGAAAAGTGCAAAAGGTCTGTCTGTGCACTACGGAGCTAAAGGATCCAGTCAAAGGATTTGAGCTCAGTGTAGTGTCCATGGGAGTCTATAACAGGAGGCCTAAGATCTGTGATGGAAGGCTGCAAGGTCTTCGCTGGAAGCCAGGAAATGACATCCAAGGTGAAAGTGAAGACTGGAGCTCCTCTGAAGAATCAGAAACAAGGCTTCCTTCTTTGTTTCCCCTTTATACTACTCCAGCGACAAGTCACCCTAGAGTGAGTCTTCTGTTGTCAGAAAATCCCCTCAGCCACACTCAGAACTATGCTGATCCAATTTAGTTGGGCCTTTCTTACTCAAGTTGACAGAATCAGTTAACTGTCACAAGGAATATGTATAGGAAAGGAAGAAGTCAAATTATCATTATTTTCAGATGTCATGATCCTCTACATAAAAGACCCAAAATTTCCACCAAAAGACTCCTAGAATTAATAACCAAATTCAGCAAGGTAGCAGGATGCAAAATCAATACAAAAAAAAATAGCATTCTTATACACTAATAAAGAACCCACTGAGAAGAAATTAGGAAAAAATACCATTCACAACAACACCAAGAAAAATTAGATACTTAGGAATTAACCTAACTAAGGAAACGAAAGACTTCTACAATGAAAAACTTTAGTACCCTCAAAAAAGGAAACAAAAAAATGGAAAGATATCTGCATTCCTGGATAGGCAGAACCAATATTGTCAAAATGGCCATACTTCCAAAACTGCCAGGGATTTAGCTCAATGGCA
>NW_004624761.1:24973913-24998918 GCF_000247695.1 Heterocephalus glaber
CTGTTGTCATATAGGTAGGTTTTCAAGCTAGGAATATACTTTCTTTAATAGGTACTATTCAAATTTTATGTTTCCTCCAGAGTTAGTTTCATTAATTTGTCTTCCAAGGTACCTCTTAGAAGTTGTCAAATTTATTTCAAAACAGATTTTTGTAATTTGCTTTCTATATCCTTTTAAATTCTGTAGAATCTGTGGTAATGTCTCCTAGGTCTTGATATCATAATTTAAAAAATGTATAATTGATATTGTGTAACAGGAAGAAAAGGTCTAAAGGTGCAGGAGAAGTGGGAGGGGTAGGGGAAAGGAAAAAAGGGAAAAGAAAAAATATGAGTAAAGGAAAAACATGGAAACAAGGTCTTTGCAAATAGGGAAGGGTGGAGGGTGTGAAGAGAGAGCAGGGGAAGCGGAAAAAAATAAGAATCAAGATACTCATGTAATGGTACAAGATCCCAATGATGAATGTAGCTGTATTTTATACCAAAAATGTACCAATAAACTTAATGGGGTGGGGGAAGAGTTTTACCTACGGGCCGGGGATTTAGCTCAGTGGTTCTGGCGCCTGCTTTGCAAGCACAAGGACCCAAGTTCGATCCCCTATACCAAAAACAAAACAAAACAAAAAAAGAGTTCTACCTAATTTATCTTCTAGCAAGTTTAGTGTTTCTGTCTTAATATTTAGATCTTCAATCCACTTTGATCTTAGTTTAGTGCATAGTGATAGGTATGGGTCTAGTTTTAATCTTTGGCAGGTTGAAATCCAGTTTTTCCAGCACTATTTATTAAATAGGTTATCTTTCCTCCAGTGAGGGTGGTTGGGTCCTTTGTCAAAGATGAGGTGGCTGAGTGTGTCTGGAGTTGTTTCTGCCTCTTGTAATCTGTTCCACTGGTCCTCAGGCCTGTTTCTTTGCCAGTATCATGCTGTTTTTATCACAGTAATATAGTTTCAAGTTGGGTATTGTGTTACCCCCAGCCATGTCTCTGTTGCCTAGAATTGCTTTTGCCATTCTAGGTCTCTTCTGGTTCCAAATGAATTTTTGGAGTATTTTCTCTAGTTCTGTGAAGTACATTGTTGGAAATTCAATTGGCATTGCATGAAATCTATATAGTAGTTTTAGAAGTATGGCCATTTTCACTTTATTCATTCTTCCTACTCAGGAACAAGGGATGTCTTTCCATTTTCTTATATCCTCAATCTCCTTTTTTAGAATGCTGTAGTGTTCAGTGTAGAGGATCCCATTAATTTTGACAATAAGTGCAGCAGCACTAAAAGACATCCCAAGGAATCTCCTGCATCCCAAATACATTCTCCCCTTCTAGTAAAAGACCTCAGGTCACTTTTCCATTGTCCTGTTCCTTCTCAACAACCATGTTCTCCTCTGTTTCATCCTTGCAATGCACAGCTCTACTGGAGCCTCTCCTCTGGCCAAACACTTCAAATCACCCTGCTGGTTCTCCACTCTTAAATTCCAACACAGATCCGCCCAAAAGCCCTGAACAGTAACTATGCTACCATCCCAACAATATAGTGCATTGAAATTTTTTCTGCCACCTAGCCAATGTTTCCAAACACAAGCAAAATGCCGACCTACTTCTTACCAAAGCACAACATACATTGCCTGGAGATACAGCAAACAATGCAGTCCCCAACAGAGGCCTCCCAAGTCACATCCCAACTGACATTACCCTGATTTTCTAGGCTCTGACTAGAGTCTGCCATATAGTTTAGAGTGTACTGCTGCCTTTGGTTGGTCTCTCAAAACCTTTCCAAATTGATTCCTAAGTCTTTTAAGCTGATGCAACATGGCCAGGCAACATCACAGCAAGTACCCACTCAATGTCTACGTGGGTTCGTACCCCACTCCCAGTATCAATTTTGTTGTAGTCATGGTTTATTTGGCTTACAGTTCATAGACGTTTAAGTCCACAATCAGCTGGCTCCAAGACAGGGATGGCAAACAAGCATTATAGAGGAGAAACAACATGGCACACACAAGGCAGCAGAGGTAGCAAGAGTTTTATAGCATCTTTCTGCCTCTTTTGTCTTATTCAGACGACTGGGATTAGGGCAGAGCCAAAGTAATCACTTACATGTAGTGGTTTACTAATCACATGACCTTAATCCCAGCATCACACATTCCAGATTCAACTACTTCTGAAAAAGCAAGTCCCACCTCATGGCGGAACATCTAAACACAAACCATAACATATGGTAAACATAAGATAATGATAAGTATTACAGAGAAAAATAAAGCAGGGAAGAAATGACAGTACAGAGGTAGGGAGAAGTGTATTTAGGTAGGGTAGTGAGGAAAGGTATCACCAAGGTAATATTTGAATAAAATTTGAAGGAGGTAAAGGAATGAATCAAATAAATATATATGACAACATTCTCGATAAGATTACTTATGTGCTCAGAGCCAGTGTACCTGGTTCATTCAAGGAAGAGAAAAGAAACTAGTATTACCTGAAGTCAGTGAGTAAGGGGAAAATTAGATGACCACAGGAAAAGTCATGAAGAGGCACTTTTAGGGATAGGGGTGTAGCTCAGTGAGAAAGCACTTGTCTAGTATGTGCAAGGCCCTGGGTTTCATTGCCAGGATTATATAGGAAGAAATTCTTATAGGTCTTTGCAAGGGCTCCAAGAGTGGAAGGCACTGAAGAGTTTTGTGCAGGAGAGACAAGTTTCCAACATATGGCTTAACAAAATCATCGTGGGTTACTACATCAAAAACAAATTGTGGAAGGAATGGGCAAAAAAAAAAAATGAGGAAGTTATAATAATGTAGGTGACAGTTGAAGAGGGTTTGGTCCACTATGGTATTTGAAGTAGGTGACGAGTCTGATTCTAGATGTATTTTGAAAGTATAGCTGATACAATTTGTTATAGGTCCTTTTGAGATACTTTTTGTTTTGTTTTGAGACAAGGTCTCACTGTGTTGCTCAGATTGGACTGAAGTTGCTATGTAGTACAGGTTGGCCTTGAATTTGCCATCCTCTTGACTCAGCCTTCCAAGTGTTGGGATTACAGGTGTGTGCCCCCACATCTGGGTGTATTCATAACTTAATATTTCTGACAACTGAATTGCATATGATTTGTTTGTAATTTTAGTTCCATAAACTCTCACACTGATACAGTCTTAGAGTCCATGCTACCTGATGCAAGTAATAAAATGTCATCACTATTATGGTGAAATAATTTAAAAATATTTGCAAGTCATGGTAATCTGGTAACACCAAATGCACAACAACCCTGAGATAGACATTACCTTTTTAAGATTTTTTTTCTTGGTGGTACTAGGGATTGAACCCAAGCCCTCTATACTGAGCTACATCTCCAGCCCCTTTTTTATTTTGAGACTGGGTCTCTCTAAGTCACTAAGTTGCCCAGGCTGAGCTCAAACTTGCAATCCTCCTGTCTCAGCCTTCCAGAGTGCTGGGAAGTACCACTATATTTGATGGTACTTCTTTTAAAATTAAGGAGACTGACGGCCAGAAAAGTAGGTGACTTGCTTCAGGTCAGTCAAAGTGCTACACCACAGCTCCACTTTAAAGTGGCATTCTTCTGGGTGTGGTGGTGGACACCTGTGATCCTGAGACAAGAGGATTGCCACAAGTTCAAGGTCAGCCTGGGCTACATAGTGAGTTCAAGGTTGGCCTGCACTACAAAGCAAGAGCCAATCTCAAAAAAAATCCTGAAAAAATAAAATAAAACAAAACAAAACAAAATAAAAAACGTGGCATTCCATCATCTCCTAAGTTTCACTTTTATTTCTTGGTTATACTTTCTACGTATGTAGTTTGAACACTAAACTCATATGCTGTGAATTGTGTCCCTAAAATTTATATAATAAAGCCTGAGTTAACCCAAATTATGAATGTATTTGGGAATCTGAGGACATAATTAAGGATAAATGAGGTCATAATAGTGCCCTATGCCAGTAGGATTGGTGGCCTTGGGAGGGGAGAGATTTTCCCATATATACACCAAGGAAGGGCCCTGTGAGCATACAGTAGCATAGTAGCTTCCTGCCAACCAAGACAAGAGACCTTAGGATGAAACCTAGTTTGCCAGCCTTGATCTTGGACTTCTCAGGCTCTAGAACCAGGGGTCTATTTCTATTATTTAAGCCACCCAGTCTTTGGGACTTTGTTATGGCAGCCCACGCTAATAAACCACATTATGGACTGGAAAGATAGTTTATAGTAAAACAGTTGGCCAATTAAGTATACACAAAAAATCCAAAGAATGTTCAATATTTCATTTCAGGTCCCATAATACAAACCACACAAAGCTACAAGCCTGTGAGACTGATCGCTGTTTTTAAATTTATTCATCTTGTCCTTAAGTTCCATTCTGAGCTATGACATCTTACTCCTAGTTCTGAGGAACTACAGACTCTCCCACAATCCCTTTCACATGTGACATGCTGTATAAATAAAAGACAACCAGATTTCAAAGGCTTGGTATGAAAAAGAATGAAATACATTTAATCACTGTTGAAATTATGGTATTTTGGATTTGTTGGGTTAAATAAAATATTTTACAAAACTTAATTTCACCCATTTCTTTTCAGTTGATTGTTTTTTGTGGTGCTGGGGATCAAACTAGGGCCTTGCATAAACCAAGTATGCACCCTACCACTAAACTACATCCCCAGCCTTTTTTAACTTTATGTGGTTGCTAGAAAATTAAAAATTACATGAGGCTAGCATTTGTACCTTGCATTGTCTTTCTACTGGACAGTGCTGCTACACACACAGTCTCTTGGTCCTTTGGATGTAGCTTCCTTAAAGGTCAGCTCCAGCTCTCTCTCCTGGTCTTGCCTCCAAAGGGTGTTGTCAGTCTTTCTGTGCTCCAACAGATAGTGGTGATATCCAACAGATATCTGGCTCTAACAGATAGTGGTTTCAGAAACTCAGTGTGCATGAGGCAAAGAGAGTAAATCCTCCTGGGGGTCTGAACCTTAGGTAAACTATCTAATGCAATTAGATCTCTCACTGCACCGATACTTTTCCTCCATTATCTTAGGTAACACTGAAAGGCTACACTTCTATTAAGGCAGTCTTTAGAGATTCAGCATTCTAGAAAATGGAAAGGAACAGCAAGAAAGCCCCATTCATCATCCATACTCTAATGATTTGGGTGCTGTATTGCTCCTATTTTCTAAGAGGAGCCATGTTCATAGTGGTTAAATGTGTTACCAAAGGTCACAGTTCTACAAAGGAGTTACTGAAACAAGTGTTGTTACCATTATATCACATTATTATGTATGTAACATCTAAAATTTTAAATTTTCTCTGACAATTAAAAATTTTCAACTCCTGGGTAGGGGGTAAATGATGGCTGGTCATCATTACAAGTATCAATTATTACTATATGTATTTAGAGAACAGTTGTAGTTATTTTCTGACTGTTCAGGATATGAGTATGTGGGAAATTGTTAATGTATTCAATGAACCAATCACAGAATTGTTCTAAACTACAGATGATGATATCCAAAATTTACTGAGTCTTCATATACAAAGCACTGTGCTAAACACAGTGTTTGAGTTCATTTTATCATCTCACAAAACATGGGGTATTGTTATGTTTCACAGAAACAGAGCCTACAAAGCTAAAAAGTGACTGAAATCAGGTCTGTCAAGATTTCAGAGCCCTAGAGAATGGCCAGACTTTTCAGCCTTCCAACAATAAAGGTCTTAACTGTTCCACTTCCTGGGAGTTCCACTTAGAATAACAATCAAATCATGCTTAATCTTTGAGTATGTCCCCTAACAATAGAATTACAATTTTAGCCAAGTGTGATGATGCACTCCTATAACAGCACTCTGGGAGGCTGATGCAGAAGGGTCACAAATTTGCAACTTGAGAGAAACCATCTCAAAACAAAAAAAAAGGTCCGGGGATTTAGCTCAGTGGTTCCAGTGCCTGCCACGCAAGCGCAAGGTCCCGAGTTCGATCCCCCCCGCCCCCGTACAAAAAATAAACAAACAAAACAAACAAACAAAAAAACAAAAAAAGGCTGGTGATGTAGCTCAGTACAAAGGCCTTAGATCTAATCCTCAGTTTAAAAACAAACAAAACTGGAGAGGGAAGGATATCATAATTCTGGGCCATATTCTGTGCAAATTACAGATTGAGTTTTGTGCTGTTTGTATTAATTTGTGATAGTTTAGATTTCTGGAGAGGATTTTTAATCATTCACTAATTTTGAAAATGTATGTCTGGAGCGAGCTCTTAAAAGTTACAGAGGTGGATCTGATTTTCTAAGTAGAAGCACTTTTAGTCTCTGTCCCTTGCATAAGCTCTGGAATTGAGGTGATACAGACAGAGTTGTTGATATAAGGCTTTGTACCTTCATGAGAGAGAAAAAATTCTCTTAACAAAATTAGTTTGGTGCTGGGGAATGAACCAGGGATTTGAGCATTCAAAACACACACTCTACCACTGAGCTATTCCCTTAGCCTTCAAAATTTTGCTTCTGCACATAAAAGTGTTGATTTAAAACATGGTGCCTGTTTTTAAAACTCTGAGTATGATCTTGAAAGTAGTTCTTTAAAAACCCAAGAATCCTATAATTTCTAAAAGTAAAAAGGGAAGCATCATGTATATTTAGCTGTTTGCACAAATCAGTGTACACTTTAACATACACAACCTCAAATAATCCTCAAAATAATTCTCCTGATTACATTCTATAGGGAAGAGAATGAGGTCCAGGAAAACTAAGACAAGGTGCAAAGACTGGAACTATTATTATGAATTCCTGACATTACTCCTGATACTGTATGAATTTGTAACTTCTGGATAAAATTTTTAACATTTGGGTTGTTAAATTAGATCCATCGTGTGGGAGGCAGGGTTTTAAATTATTTATTTATTTGGTGCTGGGAATTAAACCCAGGGCCTTGCATACACTAAGCATATACTTACTCTACCACTGAGCTACAACCCTTATCCCTAAAAATTTAAAATTTGAGGGCGGGGGATTTAGCTTAGTGGTTCCTCCGCCTGCTTTGCATGCACAAGGACCCGAGCTTGAACCCCGATGCCCCCCCCCAAAAATTGAAGGCTTTGTGTTAACCATATACTTTTGAGCTCAAGTCAGTCTTTCACCTACTAATAGTTCTGTCCCTAGCCAATTCACCTACTTTCTTAGGACCTCTAAAGTGTCTTATGTGTGTGATATCAACCTTTGAATTTCTTTTCCTTGGGTAATAGTAAATAGTAAAAACCTAGTCATCAGTTTAAGACCCTTGATTAACACTTAATAGCGTTTTTAAATAATCCTCAAGCTTTTGTGTGACTTTACATCTTGATTTATAACCAGATTTACTACATGGTCAATTATAATCCAAACTTGTGTTTTACTCTTCAAAAGGGCTTTTGTATAGTCTATGTAACAGTGAAACTAAAAAGGTAAAAGGAATGGGTTGGACAGTCTATAAATTAAAAATTACAGAGACATGAAACTAACCAGAGATAAGTTCAACTAATGACTGTAATAATATATTACTTCAAAGCAAAAGAAATAGAACATTTGGCATACTAGTTATTTAATATTCTGTCTTAGTATGGCAGTGAGGGTATCCATACTGATGACCAAAAATATTCATTTACAAGAGAAGAGTATCTCCTTGTATCTTCACTTAAAACTTTGGAACCAGGTGTGGTGGCGCACACTTGTAATCCCAGCACTTGGGAGACTGAGGCAGGAGGATCACTGTGAGTTCAAGACCAGACTGGGCTACATAATGAGTTCCATGCCAATCTGAACTACATAGTGAGACTGTCTCAAAAAACCAAAACCAAAAAAAAACCTTTGAAGGCATGTGTAAGAGTATCTAAGACTAGACAAACAGAAAAGTGTATGGAGATCCTTCCTAAGTCCTAAACTATTTATTCTATAAATTTTAAAAGAACTAATCATGTGAATACCCAAATGATGATATCCCAAAGAATGGGCTGCTGTCCTGACACTGCCACTTTGAATATGAAAATGTGCACTCAGTCAGTGAATATGGATGGTCCGAATGAAAACTGTAATCTTAAGCAGTTTTTCCTTCCCGATTATTAGTCAGAAATTTCTGCTGACTTGTCTTTGGAATTTCTCAAAAATTGAGACTAAAAAAATTTTTTTTGCCCACTGCCTGTTATATGCAATAAATGGAAAAATTCATTAGCTCATTTGAAAACAGATAATTATCTAAAAATTCTTTACAACAAATAAAATCAAACCATGTATCTTTTTCCTTCTATTATTACATGAAAAATAAGAGCTACTAGAATTACTTTTCAGAAAACTTACCAACAGAAAGCAGTTTGCCTGTAACTAAGAGTCTAATGTTTTAAAACTACCAGCACACCAATATATAGAAAACAAAAAAACAAACTTTCTTCAAGGTTATTTGTGCATTTTAATGTCAAAGGGTTAAAAGATTTTAATGTTACTGGAAACATATAAATACACAGTTAATTACAGCTGCCATAAAACCTTTTATTTCCTTCCAGTCCTGGGAGTTGAACCCAGAACCTTCCCATTGAGCTACAGCCTCAGCCATTTTTTATTTTTTAGACAGCAATTACTAAGTGGCCTTGACAGGCCCAGAACTTATGATCCTAGTGCCTCAGCTTCCCAAATACTAGGGTTACAGGCATTCACTGGCCATGTCCAGCTAAAATAGGCTTTAAAAAGACTGTGGTTGAAACATCCCCTATTCTAGGATCTGTCTACCACTTCTTGGAGGAGTTTCATGATCTCCCTCTTCCCAAAGCTCAGAATCATGTTACAAACAGCTCCAAGTATTCCCATATGCTGAAGCAAAGTGCATTATGAATCAAGAACATGTACATCTCTAAGGCCCTATACCATCAAATCTTCAGGAAATCAATTTTCCTAACACTTTTGGGGGGGGGTGCTGAAGATTGAATCCAGGGCTTTATGCATGCTAGACAAGCACTGTACCTCTGAGTTACATCCCTAGCCTCTAATTCTATTTATTTTGGGGGTTATTAAACACTTTTACCCTTTTGTGAACAATTTACTAATTGATTTGATATTTTACACCTATCCGAACTGTCTTATATACCAGAGATTTCTATGCCTTTTAGATTGTCAGCTCCAATTGGACAAGGATTTGTGTAACTTGCAACTGGTGTTATGTAGTACCAGTTGTAAAATTATTACAAGAAATACCTGCCAATTTTAAACACCTAGAAGGGAAATATCCTCCTCTAGGTTATCCTGTTTGACTAATGACTTTGGATAGACTGTATATTGTGAATCATTTTAAGGTTATAAATAAATCCAGTAGGCTATAAATTTAACTAGATAAAAAAAGTACAGAAACAAGCAAGCAGCTGATATATCCAATGTAGTTTTTCTTTTTACTGACTCACTCCTGTTTGCTAGTTTCATATTAGTCTCCCAAAGTCACAGCATTTCTATTATTTGTAATGGGCTGAGAACAGAAGTGTTCAAATTCACCTTATTCTAATAATAAGGCAATTAAGCTCAAAAGAAAGGTGAATTCTAACTGTAAATGTACTTCTGCAATATAACATTTTAAAATCTGCTTAAATCCAGAGATTTTTATTATACAATTTGATTTTATATCAATAAGATCTTAGATATAACATTATAGATGAAAGAACAATTTAATTTGTATTGAAATAAATATTAAACATACAAAGCACATACAGTGAAAAAAGGTCACAATAAATTACAAGTGAAGATATTACTTTGCTCAATCACCAAAGAAAGCCCTTGATACTTCCAATTTCACACCATCAGATTTATCATTCTTGCTGATTTAAGCAGAACACAAAACAAATATGGATCCCCGGGCTTACTTTCACAGGTACCAGCACAGATAATTTACTACAGTGATCCAATTTGGAAATCAGTAGGGACCAGTAAATTGCTGCATAAAAGAAAAAGCGAATGAGATCTTTTTTCCTTGGTGTCAGCAGGCTATGATTATTATGTTTATTAGATTTTCTTGAAAGGACTTCACATTTTCTCAAATATGCAGGAGAACTATATTTCCCCTCTGAGCCTTACATTAGCATTATGTGCTTTGGTCTTGAATACAGGAGAATGATGAATTTTTCAATTTATTTTATAAATTTATAGTCTGGATAGTATTGGCCTGAAGAGTATAACTCCCCAACCTGTACAGTATTAGATATTAAAAATGGATTAAAGAGAAGTTACTATGAAATGCTGACATACTGTATATACAAATTTTTGTTCACTATATCCCATTAATATAGAGCACCAGAAGTAATGTATTTATAAATCAAGTAGTTTTTTTATGACTGTTTCTAATTTTTGTGACCCTTTTACATTTGGTCCAATATATACACATAATAAATGTTACCTGCCCAATATTTTGCTCATTTGGTCTCAACTTATAAATACATGTGTAGGCAAAAATTATGTCAAGAGGACTAGTTCTCCCTTCAAAGTTACAAAGGAAAAATAGAAGTTTGAAGTTAAACTGTCATGAACCAAGAAAAGAAAAAGAGTTTGAAAGTGATGAGTGAAATCAAAAAAGTAGCTTTACAAGGTTATGAAAGAGAAAGTGAAATGATTCTTGGGTCCTTCTTTCTCCTAGAATATGAGCTAATTGTTAAGATTTCAATCATTTTCTAAGAATCTGCTTTAGATTAAGGAAATACTATACTTTGTCTTTTCATGTCCACTCCAACTAAATGCATGTCAGTTTTCCTATATGTACTCAAAGACAGAGAATCCCTCACATAGGAACACTTTCCTTTTGAACAGCCCATCTGAGTACCACCTCAGAACACAAACATTTTGTAAATTAATTTTATGACCAGGAAGGGTCGGGGATTTAGCTCAGTGGTTCTGGTGCCTGCCTCATAAGCGTTAAGGACCTGAGTTTGATCCCCAGTACCAAAAATAAAAATTACCACCACGAAACCTTTCAAACTTTTAGCAGCTCCTTTCTTATCCTTAATACCAGATCCAACAATAATTCTACCCAAAATATAAGAGGACTGACTATTCAATAAAACCATCTCTGGAAGTAACTTCTGGATTTTTAAAGTCATGCCTTTGGTATACTATCTGTTGAGCTATCCTATCATACAGCCTCCGAGGAATTCTCCTAATCCTAGAAAATCCCAATAAAGTGTTAAGAAAAACTAGCTGTCAATCTTGGTACCATTCTTAATATCCAAAAATGTCAATATACAGTACTTTTATATTACTATGAAGTCTAAATCTTAAAAGATTAAATTGACTACATCTAGTGTACTTACAAAATGATGACACATCTGAAAATGAAAACAATTTTGTAACTGATGTGTTTAGGTAATTTAGGCACTTTGAAAAAAAAAGATTATAATCTGTATGTCACATCCAGCTGCAGCCCATTTTACTATTTTCAGCAGATATTGATAGGGTGCTTTTGAACATTTCAGTATTTTTAAAAAGTACTCATGGGTTGAGGGTGTAACTCAGTGGTAGGGTATGAGGCCTTGGCTTTAATCCTTAGCACACAAAAAGAAGTACTCATAGTAAATGGTTTCTAAATTGTTTGCTCAAAATTGAACTAACATACATCAAATTCAGATCCTTAAGTTTTACAGCTGACTCAGCACTTCAGTGGCATCTGAAAATAGGGAGCTACCTGAGGTGAGAGTGACATCTAATGATTACAAACATAACTGTGGCCGCTTTTCCTACTGAGTTTTTTTTTTGGTACCAGGGATTGAACTCGGGGGGTGGGGGGGGACGACCTTGTGCTTGGGAGGCAGGTGGCGGAACCACTGAGCTAAATCTCTGGCGCCTTACTGAAGTTTTAATTTCTAACTATCAAAACTGGGTGACAGCTTTGAGGCTAGCAGATCCTTAGATCTGGCGCAGGTAAGGTTGGGGAAGACTACCACAATTCCTCAAATTAAGTTCATACACTCTCATCTGAAATGTATGAGAGAACCCTAAATCTCTCAGTTCTACTTGTCGTTACATATACTTGTTTTCCTTTTTAGTATATGTAATGTTCATGTTCTAAATGTACAAACTTGATCAGGATTTTTTATCCTGATCTTTAGGAAAGAAATATTGATAGTTTTGCAACTCTTACTGATATACCAGAACCCATTAACCTTTTATAACTTTTGGGTTAAGGCTGAATATTGGCTTGCTTTAATGGTCTCTGTAAGGGAGTCTTTTTTTTTTTTTTGGTGTAGTTCTGGGGATTTAAACCCACAGTCTTTGCACTGAGCTACACCTCCTGCCCCCTTTATTACATTTTTAAAAAAAATTTTAAGACCTAGTATTGGTAAGGTGCCCAGACTGGGCTCAAATTTGTAATCCTTCTGCCTCAGCCTCCCAGACTACTGGGATTATAGGTGTGTTGATCACCATGCCTCGCTTGTCAGGGATACTCTTAAATATCCAAATGTAATTTTTAAAAAAGATTTCTTGCTTTTTTACAGAAGCATGTACCCTGGTGAATTTTATATCAAGAAAACTTAAAATACAAATTGTACTTGAGTAATTTCTCTTTAGATTAATGTTAAATATGATTTAAATTAATGAAAAATCAAGTATACAAAAGGAATACAGAATACTTGCTAGAATAAAGTAGGTTTTGTATGAGACCTATAACTGTATAGGAGGGTTATGCACTATACCAGTGATGGCGAACTTTTTAGAGCTTTCAATGATACAACAGCCCGCTGTGGCACATGTGCCATAGGTTCACCACCAACTGCACTATACCATTTCTTAAAGAATTAGATATTTGGGAAGTTAAATCAACTCCTTTTAAACCTGTAAGAAAAAATAAGTTAAGTAATGCACAAAGACTTAATTTCTCCTACCACAGTTATCTTATCTATATATTGCTATTATATTTAATTTTAATTTGATACATGTAATATTATCATTTCAGTTGCCAAGTCAGCCACTTGTAAATATTCACAATGCAGAATTTCTAACTACCAATTTCATGCAAAGTAAACATCTAATCATGCTCAACTTATAAAATTTACTTTTTCATGGGTCTAAGAGTATTATATATTAAGCCTTCCAGTAAGGCGTAAATCTGTACCTTCATTCAAACATGAACATATTAGAAGTATTAAATTCTGCTATATGATTAAAAAGAATTAAATCAGAAGATATGTGAAATTGGTGTAGTTTTAAAATTAAAATTATTTTTGTTAAAACTAACATGGAATATTTACTTTAGGGAAAACTTTTCCATCAGCAGTAACTTTAAAAATAAAGAAGGAAAAAAATAAATAAAGAAAGAAGAAAAACATAGACATAACCTTTAAAAATAAAAGATAATCAAGTTAAAAACAAGCCACACACAATAAACAGAAATCTAAATAAGTTTTGTACTTCAGTTAATAGTATTGTTCCAGGGTTAATTTCTTACTTTGGACAAATGTTCTACCAGTTATGTAAGACATTAACATAATAGGAAGCTGAGTAAAGGGTATACAGGATCTCTTGGCACTATTTTTGAAACTCTTCTATAAGTAAAATTATCTCCAGATTTAAAAAAAAAACCTGTAGAAAAAACCTTTCAGAATGTGCCTTCAGCTGCCAAAATTTGATGTAATTTAAGATAATATTTTAAAACACCATTAGAAATCAGTATGTTTACTTAACATTGTAGTCACTTTATTGCTCTAAAAAGTTTAATTCTTAAAACCATCAATTACATAAATAGTAATAAGGCTAGCCATATACACATACAAAATCAACTGTATATCATGAGGTTGTTTATCCAATTTAGTGGATAAATATTACAAAAATACAAAAATAGCCAGTTGTAGTTAAGCTACCAAGTGGAATTTTTCTGGTAATCTATCCTAAGAATATCACCTTTCTATAAATTAGGAAGTTGAACAAAAGGAAAAATGTTACTGCTAAGTCACTAATGAATGTATTTGAGAAATCCAAATGACATGCAGACAGAAGAAAATTGGTTACAAAAACCATTTCATTACTCTAGTCTAAAACTGTGCAATGTTTTAAACATTTCCAATCATGCAACAGTAGTAAGGATCAGAATAAATTTTATAAAGCAGTTGATGGGAGCTCAATGAACAGGATTGAACACATTATACTACCCAAGTCAGTTTCATAATATATCCAATTCCCCTAGTCATAGTACTATGAAATTAAAATGCACACTACTCCCCCACAACTCCTCCCTCAGCCATACTATCACTGAACTGCCTTCCCTATAAACCTTGACATTTAACCTTTCAAACCAAATTTAATGGAAAAATATGTAATCTACAGGATACCCTTCATTATTTCATAACAGACACAAGTATAGGCATATATTCTCAAACTTCAATTACATTCCTTTCACACAGCATCTGAACTGCGGCAACTGTCTAGGAAAATTCAAGCCTAAGAGACCAAAAAAACTAGAGTCAAGAATCTGAACTTGATAATTCTACGAATTATAATTATACTAATAACCTATCTGTTCACATCTGTAAAAGGATTTTCTACTTGATAAATGTTACTCAATGGGTCTCTAAAAGGAAGCCATGTCACTACTACTTTTTGATAGAAAATAGTCATGTGACCCCTAACAGCTGTCCTAGCAAGGCAGCACAAATTCAGTAACAATTTGAAATAAAATTATAGTTGGAATAATTTCTGTTAAAATCAACCAAAATTACTGAATGGTAAAAGAATACTGTCTCAAAGTACACTGAATTCACATGTTATTATCATTCTGAACACATGCTAGATATAAACTCAGATTATTAATTAGGGTGAAACATTTTAGAACTAGCTTTACATGAAGTAAATGTATTTCATGATACAGGTACAGCAGCATCTAAAAAAAATTTGGTATATTTACCCCTAGATATAAACTTCCTTATCCATTAGCCACAGAGTGCAGAAAATTTTCTTAGAAACTTTTATTAAAAAGGGTTGATTTAACATGCCAGAGAAATTATTATTTTTCCAATGAGATGCTTTTATGTAACTTGGATCGCGGTCAGTGTAAGACCTGGATTTTATGACCCTTAGCAGAAGTACCAGCTGCTAATAATGCTTATGTTATATACCCTGCTTAACTAGATGATAAACTACACAACTGTTGGTGCCAATCTACTTATAAAGGCAATGCTCTGGAGGCAAAGTCTTCTCACAAACAGCGGGCAGGCAGGTTTCATTATTATATGTTCAACAACAATCCTCAGTTCATTAAACAAGTTCCTGCAAAATAAGGAAAAAACGTAACGAATAAGCAATATAATGCTACCAAATGTTGATGAAGCTTACCACATCCGATAAAGAATTTGCAGAAATAAAGATTAACCTAGAATGGATTACAGGAAATACACAAAATATACATAAAATGAGGTGGGCCCACTGGATGGCACCTATATAGTTCTAGCACTCCACAGGCCGAGGCAACAGGATCACTTGAGCCCAGGAGCTAGAGACTAGCCTGGGCAACACAGGGAGACCCTGCCTCAAACACATGCATACACAAAATTAAATTCCTAAAATCAGCAGCTGTGTCTTTGTTTGGATGGAAAAACCCAACTAACACAAATATTTAAAAAAATGGCCATCTCTAAGGACTGAGATTAGAGATGATTTCCTTTATAGTACTCACATAACTTTCACATTTAATTTAGGCAAATTCAAGTTGTTTTAAAAAGAAAGCAAGAAAAGTTATATAATACGGGTGACTCACACACTGTGTCTTTAAATGAACATACTATCTCTCAGAGCTTTCCTCATCTATAAATTAAGAGCACATATTTCACAGTTGTACTGGTTTAAATGAGACAACATGGGTGTTCAATGCTACTTCCTAGAAGGATCAAACTGGCTCTTTTTTGTCGTCAGAACCATCAAATTCCCTACATAATCTGGTCTCTGATTTGCTGCCTTATCTCCTGCCACAACTTCTATGATTGAGCTATGTTTCATGTTTGTGCCCCGAACACTATGAAGATTCTGCCTTTGCCTTAACTGTTTGTTGCCTACCAAATAATCTTTATTATATTTGTACATGATATGCATTATCTGGCTAATATATTCAAAATCATATATACTGTATTGTAATTTTTAGATGATTTGAAAGATCATCAAAAGCGAGAGATTTTTGGGGTGTTTTTTGGCACCAGGGTTTTAACTCAGGACCTTGTGGTTGTGAGGCAGGTGGCGGCACCACTGAGGTAAATCCCCAGCCCAAAAGCAAGCAATTATGACCATTTACAATTTCTACTTTATACGCCGACTCATCCTACATAAAGATAAAACTCCTATTTTATGATATGGCTCTATATACATTTCTATTCTAGTCCTAGTTCCAGCAACTCACCATTTGGAATCTCCATTAGAGTGAAAGATGTACACTCAATGCGCCTCAAATATGGCTTGTATTTTTTTGCCTCTAAATTCAAGCTGCTACTGTCTCTCTACCTAAAATGCTTTCCCCTGTTCTTACTGTATATTCAACGGTTTTAATCTTTCCATAACAAATTTAAATCCTATTTGGGGAAGCCTTCCTAGGCTTATCTTCTGGCCCAATCACTTTTCCTTTCTGTGGTCTATAGTACTAAAACAATAAAGCAAACATATGTCAATTTATTATTCAGCATTCCCCCTTACCCAAGGGGCATATGTTTGAGAGCCCCCAAGAGATGCCTGATACCACAGACAGTAACAAATCTTACATATACTTTGCTTTTTTCTATACATACATACTTTGATAAAGCTTAATGTATAAATTAGGTATTATACAACATGGATATTCTGGACAAAAGGATGATTCACATCCTACATGAGAGGGAGTGGGACAGCACAAGATATCATCACCCTACTCTGATCTGCACACAATTTAAAACTTATGAATTGTTTATTTATGGAACTTCTCACCTAATATTTTTGGATCACAGGCAACTGAAACCACAAAAAGTGAAACTGTGGATAAGGAGGAAACTGCTGTGTATTGACCTATAAATACCTTATCCTGAAGGAAATATCCTTGAGAATGGGACTTAAGTCTCTTACATCTTTATATTCCCTAAGTGTTAGCAGTGTTTTAAAAAGAGTCAAATGTAGCAGATCATCCCATTGATTATGCCCAAAGCAGGCCGTAAGCAGTATAGGCTATAAAGAGTTAACCCCACAATTGGCTTAAGAAGTGAGTCTGGGGCTGGGGATTTAGCTCAGTGGTTCCACCGGCTGCCTCGCAAGAGCAAGGTCCCAAGTTCGATCCCCGGTACCAAAAAAATAAAAAAGTGAATCTGACTAAAGCACATGATATAACACACAGCCAAGGTCAGAGTGACTCTTATCCAAATTCTGTTCCCAGCCTAACACAAAAATGCTTTGTCTCTCCTTTTACAAGCCTTGCCTGCATCAGGAGTGAATCCCTGGTGACCACATGTAGCCCCCTAACCCCAACCTAACAATGACTGTGTCACCAATAAATATCGACAGTTCTGGCTGGCCAGGGCCTTTGCTTGCTGAAGTCTTTTGCTGCTTGCTCAAGCACTGGTCATTCCAGTTCCCCATCTCTGTCTCTTTAATTCTGTCTCTCTTTCTTCTTGCCATGCATCACAGGACCAAGGAGGAGATTGAGATCGAGATCTGCTGCAGGGGTCTCCAATAGTCAAATATATCTCCAATATCAATTTCTGAAAATACAGGTGGTCCTCAATGTACAGTTTATCTTACTGTACGTTCACTTATTTTTAATCTCATGATGCTATAAGAGTGATAGCCATTCAATAGAAACTGTACTTTAAATTTTAATCTTTCCCAAAGCTATAGCAATGTGTGTATAGTACTCTTTTTTGTAATTCTGCTGTTAAATGGCAGAAAGTTCTAACATCCAGTCAGCCAGTCGTGTTGCTATGCTATGATAGGATAAATATCAACTCATGATATTTCCAACTTATGACAAATTTATCAGGATACAACCCCATCATAACTCAAAGAGATCTATAAAACCAACTCTTCATTAATCCTACCTAATTCTAAGGCCTAGAACTTAAATGCACAAAAACAATTCTTCATTCTAAATTCTAAACTATTAGCTAAATAACTCTGAAGTTATAAAAACTGTATATTGTCAATAGTTTTTATAAATAAAACTAATTTAAACTAATCATTCATCAGCTTACCGACAATATGGATTTCTTCTAGAGGAATACCGAAGAGTAAGAAATCTATAGTATATAAAAGGCTGGAGCAAACTTCCTTGGCCACTGAAATAAACAAATATGATAATAAATATGTATTACCAATTCACAAGTATAATCAAAATTTAAAGGCAATTCAAATGGAGAATATGTGTATCTTCATTCATCTATCATTGCTAAATCCAAGTTACTCTTAAAAGGAAATAAAAGAATGTAAATGACTGGTAGAGAGTAAAATAAAAATATATTACTTTTGAAATTTTAAAATATTAAGTAAAAAAACATCAAAATGGTTCCATAATTATCACAGACAATTGGAAAAATCAAGTTTTAAAATTCAGTAAGTACTCAAATGAAAGGTGTTTTATTTCATATAAATAAATGAAAGCTCCAAACTATTCTGACTCACCAGTAAATCTGCATAGCCTACACTAATATTCTTTTTTTTTTAAAGTAGTTGAATATTTTGTTTCTTACTGTGCTGCAAAGCTGTTGCTTCACTATAAAAACAGCTCCAGCCAATGCAGTGTTACAAAATTAAGAAAGTGTCATTCTTCATCTGACACTGTCCAGGTGACACACTCTTGAGTATTCTGGCCCAAATCCAGGGAGAAATGTAAGCAAGTTAGGTATTTTGTAAGGCTTATGATAACAAGTGTTATCCTTGAATTACATAACTAGTTTTTACCATGGGTAATTTCATGAATTCTGAATATCAGAACCTACAGCCTAGTCTAAAAATCATAAAGTTTATATAAAAAAGATGCACATTGTGTTTATCTGCAATCACTAGGGAGTTAAGAGGTCTTTCCGTCCAGAAGCAGTGATGAGAGTGGTTTCTTTCTTTTCCATCATTATAGTACTGCTAAAGGTTGTTATCTCAAGTCTTCTGTCCACCACTATTTGCAGACACTGCTAGAAGAAGTCACTTCACACTAGTTTATTTTGGGTGCCACTTCACTCCTCAATAGATTTCACATATTTCTTATATGCTTCTTCGCTCATGAGCTCATCTAGTTCTGAAGGGTCACTCACTGTCATCTTGATCAGCCAGCCATCTTCATAACAAGATTGGTTGACAAGCCCTGGATTTTCTGCAAGTGCTTCATTAATTTCAGTTACTTCTCCTGACAGAGGAGAATAGAGTTCACTGGCAGCTTTCACGCTTTCCAAAGCACCGAACTCATCTTGCTTTTCCAATTTTGTCCCAACTTCAGGCAGACTATAGTAAACAACATCTCCCAAAGCTTCCTGTGCAAAGTTGCTGATTCCTACTGTTCCAATACCATTTTCTGTTGTTATCCATTCGTGTTTCCCTGAGAATTTACGCGCTTTGAGCAGAGCCATCCCAGTGCTCAGTGACCGCACGGCACCTGCCCACAGCTGCCAGCGCCGAATCGGGCAGGACGCAAAGGGCACCGAGGCTGTGTGCAGGCTGCAAGCCACGACAGGCACACTCCCGGCCACGCTGCTGCGCCGCGCCTGGGCCACTGGGCCGACGGGGGTGGGGCGGGGCCTAATAAATATTCTTGATTAAAAAGTATAATTACAATACCCCAAAAGTTACATATCTTTATAAAACTTCAAGTCTGGAGTTCTTTCTTACAAAAAACTCTGAATTATGGTATTCACTGAAATGACTAAAAATAAAACAGCAATGGGGCTAGGGATGTGGCTCAATGGTAGAGCACTTGCCTAGAATCTGTGAGGCCCTGAGTTCGATCCCCCAAACAGCAAAAATGTATAAAGAAAGAAAAAACACAGAAGCAACCTGAAGTGGACAATAAGATAGGAAGGTTAAGTAAACTGCATTTTGTTTACTTACTGGGTTTAGTATGTAACTACTTAAAATCCCAGTTACGAAAACTACACAGCAACTCTGGAATATAAAACTATACATATTATTATAACTGTATCTCAAAACATTAAAATGCTAAATGTAGTATCTTAGGTCAATTTTTTAGCTTTTATTTTAAATTGTGATATTATTCTCATAGCCAAAATAATTTACATCATTACAAACATCACTAAATTAAATATCACATTCATTTTCCCCAACAAATATTTTGACAAACTTTCTAAGTTGAAAAAGTACACAATATAGAAATAGGAAAAAAAAAAAAAAAGAAATAGGAAATAATCACTGAAAAAATGTTTCCCATTAACCAAGTTAGTCTTTTTCTCAAAGAACAATTTCTAATATACCCTTCTAAAAACTGATCCCCACAAGTATATAAAACGGCTAATACTAATATAGAGCTTACTTGATAGTAATAATCCACTGAATCTACGTAACAAATCTAAGAAGGCAGTATTATCATTTTCAAGGAACTTGAGTCAGAAACACATATATGTCCTGTGCACATCCCTTTCTCCCAAATAAAGGGGAATACCTCATACTGTTGTTAACTAACTTTATTATGTCTTGGAGATCAACCAATATGACAACATATAAATTACCTCATTTTTTTTGGTACCGAAGATTGAACTCGGGACCTTGTGCTTTCGAGGCAGGCGATGGCACCACTGAACTAAATCCCTGGCCCACCTCATTCTTTTTTATAGGCCCCATCTTAGGCATGTACCAAGCCTATGTAACAGGCTCTCTTAGTACTGAATATTTAGGATTACTCCAGTATACAATTAGAAATAAAGATACAATGATCATCCATTTATCTGTCTTTGCACCATGTGCATGTATGTGTAGGATAAACTCACAGACTGTAAATTCATTTTTAAATACAGAGCTTTCAGAATTACTGCTACAAATATAACTTGATAAAGCCTTCTAATATTAAACTGTGTCAAATCTCAGGGGTACCATATAAAAATGCTAATGTCTTATGATTTTAAAAAAATTTTATAGTTTGTGTAATATTCAAGTTACATATTTAAAGCATTAGTAGCTTTTCTCATTAGAAATGGAGGGGTAGGGATTTGGCTCCATGGTAAAATGCTTGCCTAGCATGTGCTAGGCCCTATATGGGATCAATGAAGTGTAAAACAAAAGAAAAAAAGAAATAGTACAAATTTATAAACGTTGCAATTCTTAAAAATAAAAATTACAAAACACTGGCCTGGGGATTTAGCTTAGTGGTTTCGCCACCTGCTGCGCAAGCGCAAGGACCCGAGTTTGATCCCCGGTACCCAAAAAAAAAAAAAAATTACAAAACACTGAAAGATATACACCAAAAAATAGAAAGCCTGCCTAGGTCCATGAGTTGAAAGAATGTTGCTAAAATGTTCATACTACTCAAAGCAATTTACAGATCCAATGCAATTATCATTAAATTATCAATGATATTCTTCACAGAAATAGAAAAAAATCAAAATATACAGAGAAACACAAAAGACTGTGAATAGCCAAACTGATCTTAAGCAAAAAGAAAAAAACTGGAAGGATAATAATCCTTAACCTCAGAACATACTAAAGGGGCATAACTGGCATAAAAAGACATACATAGACCAAGAAACAGAAAGGAGAGCCTAAAAATAAGATCTATACTCAGGCATGGTGGCACAGGCTTGTAATCCCAGCACTTGGGAGACTGAGGCAGAAGGACTGTTTGAGGCCAGCCTGGGCTACAAAATGAGTTGAAGCCCAGCCTGGATTACAGAGTGAGACCCTGACCATAAAAACAAACAAAACAAACAAAAAACAACATCAAAAAAGATCTATAGCCCATTTATAGCCAACTAATTTTTGACAAAGGAACAAAAAACATACACTAAAGAAAGGATAGCCTCTTCAATAAATGGTGCTGAGGGCCGGGGGTTTAGCTCAGTGGTGTCAAGCCTGCCTCGCAAGCGCAAGGTCCTAATACCTTTCACCATATACTAAAATCAATTCAAAATGGTCAAAGAGCTCTGAAACTATGAAACTACTAGAAGAAAAAAAGGGGAAATATTTCAAGATATCAGTATAAGCAATGATATATTTGGATGACTCCAAAAGCACAGGTGACAAAATCAAGTACAAACTAGATTGTATCAAACTAGAAAACTGCTGCACAGCAAAGGAAACAACTGAAAGTGAGGATAACATACAGACTGGGAGAAATTATTTGCAAATATTCATCTGACAAGGGATTAATATCCAGAATATATAAGGAACTTAGAATATATAAGGATATATAAGGAACTTATATTGTGTCCTGATAAGGATATATAAGGAACTTAGCTGAAAACAATCCAAAAAACAAATAGACCTATGATCTGAATAGAAATTTCACAATGCAATATCTCATCCATCAAAATAGCTATTATGATAAAAGCAAAAAATAAATGCTGGCAAGGATGCAGAGGAAAAAGAGAAATCTTATACATGGCTGAGGGAATGTAAATTACTAAAGCCATCAATGGAGAACAGTATGGAGGCTTCTCGAACAACCAAAAATGTATGATCCAACCATCCCATTTCTAGGTATGATATATCCAAAGGGTCTGAAATGGACATACCTACACTCCCATGTTATTTTACCACTATTCACTAACTCAACTGAGTTATTCATTAGCAGATGAATAAATAAAATGTGATATATGTTTATATATATGAAATGTTTATATATTCAAGTATATAAACACTATGGAATATCATTCAGCCATACAGAAAAATGAAACACTGCTATTTATAGTAAAAATGGAAAGTACTGAAGGAAACTAAGTAATAAGACCAGCACAGAAAGACAAATACCATATGTTCTCATTCATATGCAGAAGCTAAAAAAAGTTGATCTCAAAGAAGGGAGTAGAATAGTGAGTATTAGAAGTTAGGAAGTTTAAGAGGGAAGGGGAATACAGGAAAGTTAGATAATAGGTACCAAAATCCAGTTTCAATAGAGAGAAGCAAATTCTACTGGAAAAAAAGTTAATTTCTCCATTTAAGTGTTTCTGGCAAATTCTCATTTCCTTTTCAATAACTGGAAATTAAGATGTAAGTTTGTACACAGCAAGTGTTTAATTAAAATGTTTCAGGAGTACAAATACCAATGAAGTGAAAACCTGGTGTTTCGACAAAAAAATCTACTGCAGTTCTACAATGAGATTTTGTTTGTCTAAGTTTACACAGGATCTCAGCAATTCATTTTGCTTGTTCATGGTAATGGGGACTGAATCCAGGCATCGTACTGAGCTACATCCCAACCCCTTTTATTTTGAGACAGGGTCTTACTAAATTGCCCAGGCTGAGCTTGAACTTGTGATCCTCCCAACTCTCAGAGTGCTGGGATTACAGGTGAGTGCCACCCCACCCGGCTTTTATTACTATCATTTGTAGCACAAGGGATGGAAACCAGGACCTCACAAATGCTAGGCAGGCACTCCACCACTGAGCTACACCCCTGATTTAAGATGACTATACGAAATTATTTTACTTATTTTCTGCATGTCGATATCAATTATATCCCTATAAAAAACTAGTTTTAGTATTTGTCATTTTAATTTTCCATCACATACAAGAAACAAATGACAGAACCTGGTATGCTCTAAGGCCAGAATTAGGTGACCCAAGAAACAGAAAAACGAGTAAGAAAGGAAGCAAAAAGTTCCTTTAACCAATTAAACCATTTAAGTGTCTGGTCAGGATTTCAAAAGAGATGAAAAGCAAGACCTATAAACACAGGGAAGGTAGTATAATTTTTACCTTTCTCGTTCCCCAGATTACATTACCCTTTTCTTGCCTTCACCTTCTAGAATAAAACCTTCTAAAGCTATAGTAGCCAGGCATGATGGTGCATATCTGTCATCCCAGCACTTGGGTGGCTGAGGCACGAAGACTGCTGCAAGATCAAGACCACCCTGAGCTATACAGTGAGTTCAAGGCCAGCCTGAATTACAGAGCAAGATCTTGTCTCAAAAAACAAAACAAAACAAAAAACCCCCCACATCTATAGTAAAAGTTTTACAGTTCTTGGGGCCAGGGATTTAGCTCAGTGGTTTTGCCACCTGCTTACTTCCGCACTTAAGACACAAACAAAACAAGGAGGCAGCTGGGCCTGGTGACGCACACTTGTAATCAGAGTACCTGGGAGGCCCACACAGGGGACTGCCATGAGTTCAAGGCCAGCCTGGGCTACCGATAGGTGACAGGTAACTATTACTATAAGATTAATATTTTCCCAGGATTGGTGTACCCAGAGGATGCTCTACCACTAAATTACATCTCTAATCCTTTTTTTTTAACTTTGAAATAGGGTCTAAGTTGTCCAGGCTGGGCTTGACCCTTTGGTAACACTCCCTCAGGCTCCTGAGTAGCACCAGCACACTTGGCATATTTACTATTTTCTTGACTTTAAAAAATCATTTCAGTAATGGCAAAAATGGATAAAATTAGATGTCTCAAGGCTTTTTCAAAAGTAGTAACTTTGAAATTAATTTTCAAAATGTTAAATGATATAAAAGGAATACACAACAAATTCCTAGGTTTATTATTATGTCTGGCTTTTTTACTAAAATGATTGCTAAGATCCATCTAGCTCGATCCCTCCTGCTGCTCCCAGCCAGAAGAAGGGATTTCCAGGGCACTATCCATCCCGCTGCTCCCGGCCCTGAGGTAGGGGGTTCTGAGCTGCTGTCCCACTGCTCCTGGTACAGAGGAAGGAGCATCCCGGCCACCATCCCTCCCGCCGCTCCCAGCCCAGAGGAAAGGGCTTCAGGGCCACCATGCCTACCACCCCTCCCGGGCCCTGTCCCACCTCTCCCAGCTCAGAGGAGGTGAGCCGCGCAGGCACTAACAGCACCCCCCGCCCCCTCAGTAGAAATGAAAAAACACATAAATAAGTCTCAAAACCAGACTTCCAGATCACCTACAGCAACCCCAAAGGGAA
>NW_004624761.1:25003876-25024696 GCF_000247695.1 Heterocephalus glaber
CAAGATGCATCATGTAAAGGTACAAGTTCCCAATGAGAAATGTAATTGTGTTGTATACCTACAATGTACCAATAAAAGAATTTAACAACAAGAAAAAAGATCCATCTAGCTCTACATGTCAATATCTACACTTCAACTGATTCAACCAACATAAAACTTGAGTTAATATCTTTATTATATTCACTTACCAGTGTTCCAAAAACAGATATATTTTTATTCTTACCTAAAGAGCATAAAAACTGTAGCAGGCATCAAGAAAATTTCATTACAAGCAATGAATTTCAAAATATTTTGTTGATTAGCACTTAATTTATCCAAGACAGCTCTCAGCAGAGGTAAACTATTCGAACCTTTTGCCTAAAACAAAAGAAAACAAACATTACAAATAATGAAGTATTTTGGCAACTCAATTACAGTCATCCTGCAGTATTCCATGGGAATTACCTCTAGGACACCCCTCAGATACCAGAATCTGCAGATACTCAAGACTCCTATTTAAAATGACAAACTATTTACATATAACCTACATACATCCATCCTCTCATACTTCAAATCATCTCCAGATTGCTTATAATACCTAGTATAATGTAAATGCTATGTAAAAAGTTACACTGTATTGTTTAGAAATGACAATAAAAGTCTGTGTGTATTCAGAACAGTCACAATTTTTTTGGCAAGAACTTTTAGTCTGCAGTTGGTTAAATCCACAGATGCAGACCCCAGGGATACTGAGTGCTGACAATATTTTCTTTTCTTTTCTTTTTTTTGGTATTGGGGATAGAACTTGGGACCTTGTGCTTGCCAAGCAGGCACCGGAACCACTGAGCTAAATCCTGGCCCCTGACAATATTTTCTTTAAAACAGCAGCCAGTATATCCAACAGATAATATTACCATAAGCCAATCATTTGAAAATGATCATAAAAAAGTTTACAAACTAAAGAAGGACATTAGTGTATCTTGTTTTATTTTGTGTAGTTGAAGACAACCAAAAACACATTTAAAAAAGTACTTTTCATTGTTAGATGCTATTTTTAAAGATAATATTTTTTAATAAAAAATGGTGGTTATCTCTTTCCAATCAGAACAAAAAATCTGACTATCCAGTAATACAAGTCAAATATATGGCTCCTTAGCTAACAGTAGAAATTAAGGAGAACTAATTGCTACTATAACCAAAGAATTATAAGATAAAGAAAAAGGCCAATGAAAGGCACAAATTGGGATATTTTAGTTCAAATTTCAGTGCATATGCAATAATCCTCCTAGGACACTTTAGTTAAGCTTAATGTTCCAATTCAGCAATAAAAATTTCAGGAGAACAGCAGTTCTTAACATTAATGTAAAAAAGAATATGCTCAGTATATGCTTATTTACCTGTTATGTTAGAGTTATATACTTACAGAACTCATCAAGCTTAAAAGATACAAAATTTTAAATAACAAAGTGATCTGTTTCAGATTTCAGGAAATCCTCTGGGAATTGGGTGGGGAGTAACTTTTAGTTCAATCCTTTATCTTACAAAGTGTGTGTGCCACTTCAATAATAAAATCTTCCAAACTCAAAATTTTCAAATCACTAAATAATTTTTACAAGTTTGTAAGGAATAAAGGAATTCTCTGACAAAAAAAGGTCTTAGAATTCAAACTTATGTCAACTACCTATAATCCAGGAGTCAAAGAAACAGCATAGTTTTACTTACATCAAGGACCTTTTTAGTGTATGTGGCAGCATGAAGCAAAGAGAATAACAAGACTGGGAAAATACTCACTGAAGAAAAAAATTAAGGAAAATATTTACAAGTCATTAAGTATTTTGCAAAATAAGTTATGCATTATGTCCAAATATACAGATCTGAAACACCTACAAAATGAGTTCAGTGCAATGCTTTTGTTTTACTGACATACCTTAAATCAAATAGTTTTGTTATTTATTAAAAAAGAAATATTTCACTTTCTAAAACTCACCATTTTTTTTGTTTTTGTTTTTGTTTTTTTGGTACCAGGGATCAAACTCGAGTCCTTGAGCTTGCAAGGCAGGTGGCAGAACCGCTAAGCTAAATCCCTGGCCCAAACTCACCATTTTTTATGAAGAAAAAAAGACAAAGAAAAGTTTTTCTCACTTATTTCTACTGGCTACTAAAGCACTGCAAACAGCTGCCAAATTATACTAAAACCGCCGGGGATTTAGCGCAGTGGTTTCGCCCCCTGCTGCGCAAGCTCAAGGACCCGAGTTCCATCCCCAGTACCAAAAAAAAAACAACTAAAACCCAGGCCAGGGCCGAGGATTTAGCTCACTGGCACCCTGCCTGTCTCACAACCATAAGGACCTGAATTCGATCCCCGGTACCGAAAAAACCAAACAAAACAACAACAACAAAAGATTAAGTACAGACATAAACACAAAATCCTTATATTTAAGCCCAATGGTTTGGCTTTATGCCATGGATAAATATATATTTTTCATTCAGCTTTTTGAAAAATAGAAATTGCTCAAAAGATCTCATTTACCACCCCAATTACTGACAGGCTGATAAACAACAACAACAAAACTTGGCAAGTATTTCCATGAAATGATACTGTTAATCATGAATGACAAAAATACTAGCAGTTTCTAAGAAATGAATCATATTTTTCTATCCTAGATGCAGGCCTTCCATCCTAGGTGGGAAATGGTGACTGCTATAATCTGCTATAATCTGAGTATCAAATTCATTATAACCACAACTCATTTAGGACTCCAAATTTTCTAATTTCTAATTGGTGGGCACATATCCAAGTATTAGGAAAAAATCTAATTCTCTAATAATATACTAATTCTCCAAATTAATATTCTGACCAGTTCTTACTACTCGCACAAATTAGGTAAAATGCCAATTTTCTGAGTAGAAATCACATACACTCACGAAAATATAGTCTCAAACATTTTAATGAATCACAGATACACCCCTTCAAAACTGATGGAAGCTATAATGCTCTCCTAAGGCTGCTGTGAAACTCTACTGCAGTTTAAATAATCAAATTTAAATTTCAACATATATCTAGACTTGAAGACTGATTCAATAACAGAGGTAGTGTCAGGTAGTGAAACAGAACCCTGAGTTGGGAGTTGAGGTACGTGGGTTTCAGTTCTGGCTCTGTCACCCATTCATTTTCCTAGACTGTTTCATCCTCTTTCAAATAAGTTTAAGACCAGCTTGAACTAACTATCCAGTTCAAGGCCAGTAAACCAAAAAAAGACTACATACAGGTCAAAGCTAGAGATTTCTAATGAGCTGTTCATCTCAAATATTGTACAATTCACAAATCCATCTCTAATATTTTATAGTTCACAAACCCATAACAAGAGACTCATCTTAGCTTTCAGTGTCACTTTTTAAACTATTCAGAAATGGTAAGGGCTGTAAAGAACAATTTTAACCCTAGGTACCTGTACTTATCATTAACAGAGCAGGTAAAATTATCACCCTCACCTAACTTCCTTAGGAATCAGATTAGTATTTGTTATTCCCACTGCTTGCCACTCCTCCCATAAAGAATGCAGGGAATACGAAATCCTTAGTCTTCAATAGTCCCATGAGACAGGTTAGCAAATAACCAATCATAGAGAAGAGGCAGACAGGTTGTCTGCACGGTCACAGTCTCACTTGTATGACTGGAGGATTCACTCAACAAAACATACTGAGCCTGCGATTTAGCTCAGTGGTTCTGGCATCTGCCTCATAAGTGCAAGTTCCCAAGTTCAATCCCCAGTTCCAAAAAAAAAAATCATTACCTACAAAACATACTGAGCACCGATCTGTGCCAAGCACTGTCCCAGAGTTCAGTACTGATGTATTCAATTTGCTCTATATTAATTATCTAGAGTACATTTTCTTTCACTTCTGTTTCTCTCTCCAAGGAAATTTTAAGCTATGAAAAGGCATAAATAAGAACCTTTATGTATCTTCCCATAGTATCTCAGAAAACCAAGAATTTAAAAAATTGTGATTGCAAAGCTCCTCAATGAATGAGTATAAGAAAAGCTAGTCAAGCCAATGATAGCCAAATAAACAGAGTTGTAGTACAACAATCATGTAGTTTCACCAAAAAATAATCAAATACAAATTATGCTGTGACATTATAGACCCATACATTAAAACACAAAAAGCTTTACTCCTATGTCCCAAAATAAGAACTTTAAACAAAATCTTCACTTAATACACATGTAGTAAGTGGTTACTGGCTCTACCTAGGTCAAGACAGAAATATTTTGAAACTACAGCCAGCTGCAGTGGTACACAACTGTAATCCCAGACCTGTGGGAGGCTGAGACAGGAGGGTCATGAGTAACTTAAGATACTTTCAAAATTAAAATCAAAAAAAGGTTGGAGAGGTCTTCAGTGGTAGAGTATCTGAGTCTAATCTTCAGTACCACAAAAACACATTGCACTTAAATATTGCCCACTAATTATTAATTAGGTAGGCCTTTTAAATAGGAACGATCTTGTCAGCATTACTGTTTACCAGCCAAAGTTTTGAGTGTAACACAATAATTTTTTTCAAACTACACCTAGGATTAAATATGCCAAGTTCCTATATATAATATTGAGATGCACAGGAAATTTGAGTTTCCTTCTCTTCTAATTTCTCTAACACTTATTAAGTCTATTTAGGGGATGAATTTGTAGCTCATTGGTAGAGAATATGTTTGACATGTATAAAGACCTGAGTTCAATCCTGAACACCAAAAAAAAAAAAAAGTTTGTTTAAAATTTGAAGCTTTACAGGCATAGGCATTATTCTTGTAAATGAGTAATATTTAATCTTGCAGAAATAGTTTATTGTGTTTTCCATTATGTATAATTCAAACACTCTTAGAGCAACACTTCAAAAAGCACAAAATGGTGTCATTTCCAGAGGGATGATCTACAGGGAAAAAAAAAGAAAGACTGATAACTCTTGTACTCTCACAATGTATAAAAATCCTGTAATAACCCTATTTTTAAAATGTTTAACTTACTGCTTTGTAAACATACTGAGTTTTAGAACTCCCTTTTTTGGATTAACTTCAATTTTATCATTCTACAACACGCTTCTGAATGTGAAAACACAAATTCCAAATGAATTATTAAATTTTCAGTAGCTACATGGGTTACCCGTGTGTGTCCTCTTTTCCTACTTTATATATAATGAATATTCTTTTTATTATTTCTTGATTGGTTTTTATTTATTTCTAACTTACTGGGTGGTAAGAAGGGAACAAGCTCAGGATCTTTCTTTTTGGAAGCAAGAGCTCCAGATACTTTCCCAAATATAAGAATTAAATGAAAGAAATTTTCAAATATTTAAAAGTCCTATGTGAGCTTGTGGTCTGAATCTGAATTTTTTGTATATGTGCAGTACTGAGGATTGAACGAAGAGCCTTTGCACTAAGCTACGTCCTCAGCCCATTTTTTTTTGTATTTTGAGACAGGGTCTTGCTAAGTTGCTCAAATGCCTATGCTGGGCTCAAAGTTGCACTCTGCCTGCCTCAGATTCCCGGAGTGCAGGGATTACAGGCCCATATTACCATGTGAATATAAGTTTTTAAACATCCATTGCTAATATAGACAACACTGACAAAGTTTAAATTCCCAATCAGCTCTTCAATGTTTAGATTTTAAATAACAGGGTCAGAAATGTTTACATTAAACATATCCTTCTCATAGAAATGAAATGCCAAAAAGCGAACAAACCGATGCTTCATGGAATATTCTCATTACTGAATCCTTCCTATCAAAATATAAAGAGACCTCCCAAATGCTTAGCTGGTAATTTCACTGTCAAAAGAGTAGAGAAGGATACTTGTAACAGGGTAAGAATTGACAAAGATGAGTGAATACAACAGGTAGTGGCAGCTGTCCTCTAACAAAGCCTGTGCCAGGAATGCTCTGCTTAACTGGAAGTGAGGTAATCTTTGATGCAGTCTCAGAGCACTGGTCAGAGCATTTGCCAGCAAAGCACGTTGATAAAAGCTTGCTGCTTCATGTAACCTGCAAATTATCAGAGGAGAAGTTATCATGAGACATAAACAACCACCATGTCTCTTCCTCCTTTGTGAGTTGCATCAGAATTGCACAACATCTAAATCATTTAATTGCCAACATAGAAAATTACTTTAACCTATTCTACCTTCTTAGAAGTATCTCTTTATATATATGCTCAACTGAATTTTATAAAACAGTAATTTTTCCTATCAAGTTAAAAAAAATTCAGGAACCATGAACTCACTCCATCTCTATACATCTTATTTTTCTTCAGATTTTCAATGTGATGTTCATTTCACAAATCACAAGATACAAAACAAGATATTACGTATTTCTCCAACTGATTACCAGGTTATAAATGATTTTTTGATTAGTGATTTTAAATGGGTATTGTTTTATCTGTCCCTAAACTCTTTACTGTTTAGTAATTCTTACAGCTGAAAGAATTTCATAAACTTCCCGTACAACTGGCTTATCAAAGTCAGAAACATATAATACATACCCAAGAAGAGGCAGAACAAACAAAGCCGAGCAGTAAACTGTGAATAATCGGGAAAGCCACATTGCTGTATCCAGTTTATTGGTCATCATGAATTGCTAGATTTAAAAAGAAAAATATTGTAGTAATCTAAACCTGCAAATTAAGCTTTTAAGAATAAAGAGCATAAAATTGTTATCCTATTAAAAATATTTTTAACAAACAGGTAACATTTGTTTTTAGATTATTAAATGAAAACTTATTAACTGTTTCAACTTGGATGTGTAATGATAAGTCCAAATACTCTGTAGTTTTGATGTGGAAAGCATAGGAAGTACTTAAACAGAAAAATATCAGTTGATATTTTAAAATTTTTGAAAAAATTTAGAAAAAACTGAAAAATTTACAGTTGGCTATGTTCCTTCAACACAATTCTGGTTCATCTATTTTAAAAAACATTAAATAAGAACTAATTGCTCTCAAGGGAAATTTAATGCCTATTCTTAGAAAAATCTCAAATCCAAATAGGTTTGTCCCTGAGCTGAGTAAGAAGGCATTGTATAAATCCAATTTGGATTAAATAAATCTTTTAAAAGAAAAATGGAGGGCCGGGGATTTAGCTTAGTGGTTCTGCCACCTGCCTCACAAGCGCAAGGTCCCAAGTTTGATCCCGGGTACAAAAAAAAAAAAAAAAGAGATGGGGTAATTAAATCCCTAACATCTCATCTGAAAAGAGAAATGGAAAACCATGGTAACTGTTCCTATCAAACTTCTTAGTTTATGGAAGATATACAGAAGGGCCTAGCCTACCTAAAGTACTTAAAATATAGTTGTCAGGTATTAAATGATACTTGCTTCTCTTCTATAACTCTGTATTCCCTCAAAGTTCTCCCGTAAGTTTTACACTAGTTTCAATGGCACTAAATTAAACTTCCATTTACCATTTTCTTCTCCACTTCTTTTTTTTGTCTTTTCCTTTGCTGTATTCCCATGTGGGTCCATTACTACCGAACGAAGCAAGACTATCTTAAAGTCTGTTTTAACATGAAGATGTTTTACAATATATAAGGAAACTTTCACATTTTCAACAATATTTAACATCATGATCCAACAGAAACATACATGGGTGTATAAAATAATTTCACAAAATAGCATTTATCCTTAGTATGTATGATGGACTTTGGTATTTTCTATTTTTTTTAAATAGCTGGTGCTTCCACTCAAATGCTTTAGGAGTGAGGCAGCCCTGCACCGGGCACCAGATCTCCAGCCTAGGGCTGGACTGCACTTAAGTCTGGATTTCTAGAAGGTCTGAGATGCTTAGAATGCACTGACTGGGGGGGAAAAGCACAATATTGTTGCTTTCATCTCTGCTGGTGTTCTGTTTTTCACAGGCTCCTGGGTTATCACAGATGGAACTGTTCTTTATCCTAGTGTGGAAGAGTTCAACCACTCACACAATGCCTGTGGTGTTATAGCAACCACAGCCTTCTTAATGATTAATGCAGTATCACATGAACAAGTCTGGAGTGATAATTATAGTGAAGGTTGTCTGAGTCAAACAGGTGCTTGCATTGGGCTGTTCATTGGTTTCATGCTGGCCTTTGGATCTCTGGTTGCATCTGTGTGAATTCTATTTGGAGGTTATGTTGCTAAGGAAAAACTCATAGTATATCCTGGAATTGCTGTATTCTTCCAAAATGTCTTCATATTTTTTGGAGGACTGGTGTTTAAGTTTGGCCACACCGAAGACTTGTAGCAGTGAAAATAGCAGACTTCTTCAGCCTGGCATCCCTGCATAAGGTTTTTTACAGCTCACTCTCAGTCTTTTGTAAAGCCATTTTCTTTTTCTTTTTTTTTTTTTGTAAAGCCATTTTCTAAACTTATTTCTGAATGCAATCTCAGCTTCAAGTTGTATAATGCTAAAATCATGAGAACTCCTGTGCAAACAGCAACAGCAACAAAATCTCTTATGGTATGGACCTCATTAACTAACACAATGTTAATGGAAATTGTTTCACATGCATAACTTCTGTCAAGTTTTATCATGGTATAATTTGTAAAAATAAAAGTAAATTATGGAAGAAATTATGAATTAATCAGTGTATTTGGTCTGAGGTTCAAAACTGCAATTGAAAGTGCTCTAAAGATTTAATGTGTATTTACATGTGGCTTTTTTGTTAAATGTTAAATGAATATTTTCATGTTTTTATAAACTAAAAAAAGTACTGCTTAAAGCAATTTAACTCCATTTTGGAGAAAAAATGTAAATTTTTTGAAAGAAAACACAAGTACATTTTCAAATTCGAAGACATTTTACTGTATGTCTTCTTAACCACATGAAAGTAATTCACAAATACGAAATATGTCTCTGATTTATTCTAGCCACACTTATCACACTATAATTCTCCTAAATTTAGAAGACTAGTAGCAGTTAAGTGAAAGGATGAATTTAGCTTACTATGCTCAAATTCTCTACAAATATCCAAACTCTACATCATAGTTTAAAATTTAACATTTTCTTTAAAATCTATTTGTGTAGTGTGTTTATTCTGCAATAAATGACTGAGGTATGCAATTTGGTACAATTTTACAGATGTGCATTCTATTACAAAATAAAAAAAAATTTAAAAAGGTATAACTGGTTTACATTTTTCAGAGTGAACTATCCCAACCTCCATGGCTAGTAATGTTTTACAGGCAAAAAATATTAATGGATATTTGGATGAAAAACTGTTGAGGAGCAAGACAGTCACAAAGTGTCACTCTCGAGCTGTGGAGTACCTTTCAATTATAAATAAGTAAAGGTCTTTACAGTGGAGAAACTGATGGACATCATCTTTAACCAAATAATCAAACAAATTTCCCAACACAGAATTAATCAATACGAAATGCCTCATATATGCACTGAGAAAGAACACAATATTACTTATGTAACTCCAATGTGAGAAGCATTCTGCAATGCAAGTCTACACTCTTGAAAACTATCTGTATTTTGAAAGATACAAAAGGGATGAGGTCAGAGCAACTGTTTTGGATTATAATAGACTAAAGAGATATGACCAGTAAATGCAATGCATGCTTTTTGGATAAATTGTGGAGGAAGCGGCTTTAAAGGAACAATTAATGAAATTTGAACATGGATTGCACATTAGGTAATAACGTATCAATTTTAAATTTCCCAAATGTGATAACTGCATTGTAGGCACGTGGAAGAACACCAAAGCATTCTGGGTTAACAAGACTAACTCAAATGGGTCAGCAAAATTAAAGTGTGTAAACAAGAATGTTGCAATTAAGAAAAGAAAACTTGCCCAATTCACAAACACAGTTTTAAAACTAAAAGAAAATAATGCTCCGGTACAAATAACTGGAAAGCTGCAGATCTGTATCTTAAAAATTAAAAAATTTACAAAAGCGTAATGATATTTCTTTTCATAAATAAAAAGTGAAAAAGAAAAAAAGCAGACCACTCGCTTTTTGCGTACTTTCTATATGATATAAAATGAGAAACAAAGGTTCTCTGTCAGCACGCGGGTGCGCCAAGAATGGCATCTCCAACCTTGGGATCTAGGACTATCAGAGAGGGACAGTAGGAAGAGGCAGGAAGGCTCCATTTCCTTGGCACACGGGTGGTGGTGGTGGTGGGGGTCACCTGCTCCAGGCCAGTCCACGGTCGCTTCAGAAACAAACTTTGGAGCTCTCATTTACACCCACCCCCAATCCCCCTCACTAATTCCGGTCCAGAAATCTCGGAGCTTCTGGAACACCTTGGAACCTCGCAACACTTCCTGCTGCTTCCGAACTATTGCAAATCAAGCCAGACGACCCTGCTCACTCACCACAGCGCCCGCCCCCTGGGGGCTGTTTGGGGTCGTATCAGCCATTGGAGACAAATTCGCGCCTGCGACGGTGTAATCGCGGAGTGAAGTGACAGAACGTCAGCGCTGGGGCCACGACCCGGGAAACCGGCTTCCTCGCCGGGTGCCACAGGCTCGTCTCGCCTTGCGGGAGCTCCGAGACTCCTGAGTACAAGGTATCGCCGACCCCGGTGCAACACACTGCTCCAAAAACACCCACAGCGGCCAGGAAATACCTGTCCCGCAACGCCGAGATCAAAGCGGGTTTTCTAGAAAGACCGAAGCGAAGGCAGAGCTTTAGAGCAAGGCCCTAAATGACTGCCTAATGCCGCCACCTCCCAGTATTGCCGAACCCGGAAGTACTCCTTTCACTTCCGTGGGGATGAGACGGTAACTGTGAGGGCAAACGGGAGCGGTGTCCAAAGGCATGACGGGAAGTGTAGTTTTTATCTTCCTTTCGGCTCCACCTGTCCTGCTAGTCAGTCATTGGCTCAGTAAACTAAGAAATAAGACTGGCCAAATTTTGCCTCGTCTCAGGCACAAGAATGATCCTCCCTGCTCCTGTTCAAACCACAAAATCTCTGCACTCCCTAATATAGAGGACTCAGAAGCATCTTTGATTTCTCCTTCCATGAGCCCTGTTGTTCAACTTCTAAAAATTTTTCAACAAATCTTACCAAGTCTGCTATGTGGTAGTTTCTGTGTTTAGCATGGAGGATAAAAAGATGACTATGAGGGCGCCGGGGATTTAGCTCAATGGTTTCGCCGCCTGCCTCAAAAGGGGAAGGTCCCGAGTTTGATCCCCAGTTAACGCCCCCCCCAAAGGAAAAAGATGACTATGACACAAACTGAATGAGAGCAACGAGTAAGCCGAAATCACAACATTAAACTCTTATAATACGGTGAGAGGCTGAGTTAATTTCAGGGAGCACAAGGTGCTTCAGGAGGTTTCCTGGAAAAGATAATTCTGGCCCTAAATTGTAAAGGATAAGAAGAAGTTGGGTGACAGCAGAAGAAGATTGGAGATAGAGGAACAGAAAGCACAAGAAATAGTAGGACAGAGATCTAGTTCAGTATGAACAGAAAGAAGATACCAGTCATGAAGTACTAGGACTGAGAATTAGCTCAGTATGAACAGAAAGAAGGTACTAGTCAGAGAACTGTAAAAACATTTGGGATAGAAATGCAGAAAAGGATGTGCTAAGCAAAGAATCTGAATCTGATTTTGTACCAGAGAGCCATGGTACAATTTGAAGCAGGAGTGTAATATCTCAGACTTAGAAAAATCACTCTGACAACAGGGTTGAGGATGATCAGAAAGGAAGCCCGCAGATATGTTGGGAGAGTGTTACATACATCTAGAAGGGAGATTTTGGATTGAGGCGGTTTGTGAAGGAAGTGAAGAGGAAAGATGGCTTAGAGGTAACTTTCAAGATTTGGTAACTGATTAGGTGTGTAGCAGAGAAAAGATAATCTGCTGAGACCTAGAGAAGAGATGTAGAGAAGAATGCATCAGAAGAGCAGTGGACTGAGAATCAAACACTAAGGGAGTAGAGAAAAGGAGCTGACTAAAAACCAATAGGCCATCTGGTATGCCACTGGAAAAAGCACAAACCTATCATGCTCCTGCTGTCTCAGGTTTGTGTTTATCCTTCAGGACTTTGGGCAGTCTACGTGCTAGTCAGCTGCAGCCCCAAAGTCAAATGGCACTCTCTTATAATTGAGTAAATATCTCTTTTTCTAAGGTTGTTGCCCAAAGTCAGGTCCTCACTTTCTCTCAAGTGTCAGTCCATATTTTTATAGTACTTATCACTTTCTAATATTTCTTATAATTATTTCTGTCAGTGCATGTATGTTCATGTGTGTGCCAGCTCAAAGAGCCATAATAAAATGCCATCTTTTTCCTCATAGGTCTACACCAGAGGCTTGAAAATACAAGATCAAGTTATCAGCGATGTGGCTTCATTTTGTGGCCTTTTCTCTTGGCTTGAAGGCAGCTGGATGCTCAGCAGAGGTGTGGGGGTGTGGAATGTGTTTGAAATCTGATAAGGGTTATGACTTGAACCTTATGACCTTATTTACCTGCTAAATATCCTATCTCCAAACATTAGGGGTTATGGCTTCAACATAACAATTTGGGGGGCAGGGTGGAGGACACAATTCAGTCCATGGCAGCCATATGTGTGTGTGTGTTAAAAAGGATCCTGTAGGGGCCGGGGATTTAGCTCAGCGGTTCTGCTGCCTGCCTCGAAAGTGCAAGGACCTGAGTTTGATCCTCGGTACCCCCCCCCCCGCAAAAGGATCCTGTAATTATACAAATATTTAAAATATAAAATATTCTCTGTTGTAAATTCCATACAGCCACTTGATTCACGTAGAATGCATTTTTAAAATTTTTGCTGAACTTTTGCATCCATAGTAACTAGTTATAATTGAAGAACAAGTACAATTCCATGACTGCTGCTTGATATTTTGTTAAGGAATAAGAAGACAGTACAACAACTAAGACATATATTAGAACTTTATTCTTTCAACAATGATGTGATCAACTTCTTTGCTAAGTTAAATACTAGTTTTTGAATACTGGAAGAATATTTACTCAAAAATTTGGGGTGCTATTCACAATGTACACCTACAGACATAACACATTTTGAAATTTAATCTTTATCATTAACGTTTTCTCCATCACTTCTATTAAGTCTAGACAAACAATAAAACAACAGTTGTAGCAGAAATCTCAGAAAGAAATACACGGAGACACAGAATTCAGATAAAATAATAAAATTTCTTCTCACAAGCAGGCCGGAACGGAACGCCAGAAACCGGTCTGGCTAGTATCCCCGCCCTCTTTGTTCAGGGTTTCCCTTTTTATATCCTTTTTAGCCATTATCTCAACCCTAGTGGTCTTTGATGTGTAAATACAATTCCAGTTCCTATTTACAAGTCACAGACACAAGATAGGCACATATACATTGTAAATTCACCCTGGCTTGGTAACTTCCTTAGGTTAATGAAGTTACCCTTTAGAGTCAGATAGCCATCACCTTAAACAAGGAGTTATAAGAAAAGCAAATCTTAAAGGAGCACATTACTTGTTTTGCTTCTACAACTACCTTAATATTCAATCTATTAAGTTATCTAAAACTTTTCCATATCATGGTCAAGGCTCAAGCCCTGGTTTGTGGTGTTTGGTGATATTTCCATGGTATAAGTACCCTCACTGTGACCTATTTCAAACTACAAACATAAGGCCACTGAATGTGGAGTTGAGAAGGGATGTGCATAGCACACCACTACATGATCACTATTTCCATCATACAGATATAACAGGGACAAATAACCTCAAGAGCATGGGTAATAGTAAGATGTAGTAAAAGTAATTAGAAAGTGATGAGCTTTAAATAGTTATTATTTTTTCTTTACTATAGTAGAGTGTCCTGGCTTGTGTATAAATGTCCCCCAAAGCCTCATGTGCTCATAGGTGGGTTTTTCAGAGGTGTTTGGATCTAGAGTGTGTGACACTGGAAGTGATTCATAGTGAAATGCTAGGCTCAAAGGCCTAGGACTAAGGGGTGAGTGCTACACATCCTAAGTAGTCTGGATAAGATAAAGGAGGCAGAAAGACACTGTTAAGGTCCCTTGTTGTTTTGCTACCTTTGGTCCGCCATGAAGTGTTGCCCCTCTGCCATGTGCCACCCTGTCTTGGAGCCAACAGATTATGGACTGAAACCTCTACAAACTGAGCTAAATAAACCTTTCCTCCCTTAACTTGTGGGAGTTGGGTATTTTTCTCAGCTAGGAGAAAAGTAACTAAGACACAGAGATTTATACAATTTAAGTTTTTAGTAATGGCTGTGCATAACAACTGTTCACAAAAATTCTTCAAAAATTAATAATCAGCTCTTGTAAGGCAGCAGGAGCTGTCTCCATTGTTCTGCTACGTTCCTTCAATCATAATATTCTTTCAGCCCTTCCCCCCACTTGTTTTAGGTAGTGGAATGTGAGACCTGAGTGACTCCATTTTAAAATTTGGCCCCATTTTAGAGTAAGGTGGCTGGACATAAATTCTAGTTCCAAGAAAAACCGCAAGATGCACTTTGGCCACCTGCCTGTGATAATGTTCAGCAGTCTCCTAGCAACTAGCCTAGCAACAGCCAATCAGTAGCTGCCTCAGTGTCCCAGTTGCTCTTTTCGATGGTCTGCAACAGCTAATCAGTAGTTACCCCAATACCCCAGTATCCCAGATGTTCTTTTCGATGACTTGAGCAGCCGTTTGCAGTTCAGCGCGCAAGGCCCAACCAATTTGGTTTAAACTTTCAAAACTTGCTAAATGCTAGCCAATTGTGTGATTTGCGTGATTTGAAACCCCGCGCCTTTTTGAAACCCCACACCTTGCTGTAACCTCTATAAAAACCCCTGGTGTTTTAGAGTCGAGGCTCTCAACCCTGACCCACTGCGTCGGTGTTGGATGAGAGTCCCTGCTCGAGCTTGAATAAACGACCCTCGTGTGTTTGCATCGGAATCGGCTCCTTGGTGGTCTTTGGGGACCTCGCGATCTGGGCACAACAGGAATTTTCCTTACACTTTAAGACACTCATTCCCACTGCCCAGGTACACTATCTCCAGTATCTCCTTCCCATCTGAAAAAAAAGTCCCTTGTTGAAACCTCTGAATATATTCCTATTCTATTAAGGCACTTATTTAATTCTCTCTCTCTCTTTTTTTTTTGGTACCAGGGATCAAACTTAGGACCTTGCACTTGCAAGGCAGGCAGCAGAACCACTGAGCTAAATCCCCGGCCCAATTCTCTTTTGTAGTTTATGGTTTTGTGTTCTTGTCAAGAGTCTTAAATTTTAGAAAGGAAATATGAAAAATTGTTAATGAGGGATAGAAGAGAGTGGAGGACTTTTGGCCAACAGCCTAATATGCTCTATTTGTAATTTAAAATTTTTAAACTAGTCAATTTAAAAATAAATATATTAAAAATTGGTCAGAAAATATTCCTATTAATACTAGAAAGACTTCTGGATGCTGAAAATATTGGATGAAATGTTGATGGCAGACACAATATTGATACCAGAATATCACTCCAGAGATTTAAAAATGTTTATTATTTTACTAATTACAAAAGAAAAGCTTCATCTTTTCCATGAAGCACTGTGGCAGTTAAGACCTTAACCAAGGGGTGACTTTCAAAATGTAGAAAGAGGGTGGAAAATAACCCTCTCTTCCTGTCTCAGCCTCCCAAGTGCTAGGATTACAGGTGTGTACTACCTGCCTCCTTTTGCATTTTTGAGGGTCACATCACATTGTATATATCCTCTTGCAATATACCTTTTAAAGTCAAAATTGTTGTCTTTTTTTTTTTTCCTTTAAAGATAGGATCTCACTATGTAGGTCAGGCTGGTCTTGAACTCACTGTGTAGTCCAGGCTGGCCTCAAACTCATGGCAATCTTCTTGCTTCAGCCTCTCAAGTGCTGCAATTACAGGCTTAAAATGAGTTTTAATTGGATATATCATCTTTCATAAATTGGGCAAGAGAACAATGAATCCTTTGGAGCACAATCTGGTTTATACCTCTTTTTCATTTACCTCATTTTAGCTGCTTTATACAGCCATGGCCAAGACAGTTTCTAGCTCAGCTTGGGGTGTACACTTACATGATAGATTATTCCTCACCCCTTGTTCATATTAATTTAGTTTTTATTCATCTTTGAAAGAGAAGGAAAAATTTCAACTCATATAATGAAGGGCTAGTATAAAAACATAATTTTAACAAAAGATTTTAAAACTTTAACAAATCAATAATGGAATAATAAAAAAAAGGCAAGCAATCAATAGAAAGAGTGGAAACAGAAGAAAATTCATGAGTGACCAGTAAAGTCATGAAAACGTGCTCAGCTTCATGACTACTCAGGAAAATGCAAATGGAATCAATAACAGCACAGCATTTTATATAAATACAATTGACATTGTGACTTAGATGTGATTTGTTCCCCCAAAGGTTTATGTACTGGAGGTTTGGTCACCAATGTGGTAGTATTAAGAAGTAGTAAAGGGCTAGGAATGTAGCTCAGTAATACAGATGCTTGCCTGCATAGGTGAGGTCCTGAGTTCAATCCTCAGCACTGATAAAAAAAAAAAAAAGAGGTTGTGGAACCATTAAGAGATGGGGCCTAATGGGAGGATATAAGGTCACTGGGTGTGCTACTCTTGGAAGGGATTAATAATGGTCTCACAGAGTGAGTTAGTTCCTACTAGAGTAAGTAGTTATAATCTAGGCCACTCTATGTTCTTGGCCTCTTTTGTACACAATTATTTCCCTTTCCATTTCTCTGCCATTCTGTGATGCAGCCAACGTAGCCTTCATCTGAACCAAACTTATGGGGCCACCCAACTTGAACTGTCCCCTCCTAATACTGTAGGCTCTAAATAAACTTTTAAAAAGTGAAGTATTCAGCCTCAGATATTTTGTTATAGCAACAGAAAATGGACTAATACAACCAGTATAAACTAATGTTGACAGGGATTAGAACTATTCCTATACAGTAAAGACAACCTCTTAGGAGAGTAAATTTGAAGTTATTTTAATATGCAAAATTGAAGATACCCTGTGGTCTATCTATTTCATTTCTAACTGCATATTTACTTCATATAAACTGTCATGCATGCTGTTTATTATAGAATTGATTTATACATGGAAAAATAAATGTCCATCATTAAGACAATGAACAAATTCATTTTCAAAGTTCATAAATAGAATAGTTAGAACATATAAACTAAACCTATGTGTACTAATCTGGATATGTCTTGAAAACATAATGTTATCTGGGAGTGGTGGTGCATGCCTGTAATCCCAGCACTTGGGAGGCTGAGACAGGAGGATCACAGTGAGCTGGGGTCAGCCTCGGCTACCTAGTGAGCTCAGAGCCAGGCTAAACTACAAAACAATACCCTGTCTCAAAAAAAGAAAGAAAGAAAGAAAGAAAGAAAGAAAGAAAGAAAGAAAGAAAGAAAGAAAGAAAGAAAGAAAGAAAGAAAGAAAGGAAAAGAAAAGAAAAGAAAAGAAAAGAAAAGAAAAAAGAAAAGAAAGGAAAGGAAAAGAAAAGAAAAGAAGAAAATAAGAAAAAGAAAATTTGAATTGTAGGACAAAGTTTCAGGCAAGTTAGCAGCAGTATAAAATATACTGAGGCCATAGTAGAAGAAGTTGAAACAGCTTTGCTGAGATCCTCGTTCTGCTAATAGATTTCAGTGGTTAGTTTCAGCTACTGAATGCAGTGGCACAGGGTTGGGCACATAGCTCAGTGGTAGAGCACTTGCCTACCATGCTCCAAGGCCCTGGGTTTGACCCCTACCCAGCACCACCAAACAAACAAACAAATAATAATACAAATTCAGTGATATCTACCATTTCTTTGCAAAAAGTATCATGAATAGTTTGTTTTGTGTTATGTTGTGTTATACTTGTAGACAGTAGATATAATGGATGGATCACTTGGAACCCCCCTTTTAACAATTGGAATTTGTCTTCTTTTTTCCTAATGCATGGCTTTACTTTCTTGATCATTCTTTTTGGTGGCAAGACAACTTCTTAGACATAGTTTTCTCAGTTAAGACTCTCCTGATTGCAAAAACAGTAATGTCTCCCTATCTGAAGTTTTGTTTCTGCAGTTTAATGTATCTGTAGTCAGTCATGGTCCAAAAATAGTAAGTTGAATATTGCAGAAGAAATAAAACAATTTGTGAGACTTAGATTATACCCTGTTTTGAGTAGCACAATAAAACTTTATTCCATCCTACTTTGAAGTGAGGCAGATGATCCTCTTTCTGACATATCACCAGAAGGTCAATAGTAGCCTAATGCTATGTCGCAATGCCTATGTCATTTTCTTCAGGACACTACATCTCACCACACATGCTTTGTATCATTTCATATTATAACAAGAAAAAGGGTGAATATAGTACAATAAGATATATTGTGAGAGGCTGTATTCACATGATTTATATAGTATATCATTACAATTGTTTTATTTTATATTAGTCATCGTTGTTAATGTCTTACTATACCTAACTTATAAATTAAACTTTGTTATAGGTATGTATGTATAGAAAGGTATAGCATATATAGAGTTCAGCATTATTTGCAGGTCTAGACATCCATTGAGGGCCTTGGAATAATATATCTCTCATAAATAAGGTGGGATTACTATAACACAAAGTAGTAAGCTCAGCAGACATAGGGAGAATCAAAGGCAAAATAAGACTACAGGTAGATGATCTTTTCTTGACTCCATGACTAGATTTAGCAGTCCAACTGATATCAATGAAATCTGTTCTCCTCTCTGCTTCTCTCTCAGTTGACTTCATTGTCAAACTGTTTCTCCTTCCCCTTAAACCCATATTCCACTGGGATAGTAAGACCACTCCATAGAAAGTGTCTTTGCCCAATACTTTCAAATAATTTTCCAGGACTGATATTCACTGAATCAAGTTTGGTCCCATGAAAAAAAATTTTTTTTTCTATACTGGGGATCGAACTCAGGACCTTGTGCTTGCGAGGCAGGCCCAGCCCCACTGAGCTAAATCCCCGGCTCTGTTCCCATGAAAATTCTTGAACCAATTACTTGGTTTAAGACACGGACAGTAAAGTTTGTGTTGTTCTTGTTTATAAGTAGGGGTACTGGGGAATGTTTTCAGTATTAACCTTATCTGAAACTCTTAAGTGTGTCACTATGGAAAGAATGAGATACGGATGTCTGGAAAAGCAAAAACAATATAATTCTACTACAATCATCTCTTTCTCTCTCTTTTCTTCTTGGTACTGCGGATTGAATTCAAGTTAGCACTGAGCTACAACTCAACCTTTTTGTTTTTATTTTTTAAATTTTTGATGCAAGGTCTTCCTAAATTACCCATGCCTGCAGTGAACTTTCAATCCCCCTGCCTCTGCCTCCTGATTAGCTGGGATTACAGGCAGGCATGTGCTATCATGCCCAACCAATCATCATTTTTTAATTCATGCTTTTTATATCTTTGCATTTTTTCATAAGATCAAGGCCAATTCTTAATTAAAACACAGTTTATTTTAGTTGAAGGTAAAGAAATTTTGAAATAACACAAGAGCAGAAACTGAGGAAGATGGCTACCAACAGGCCATTATTCCTTTTGGCTAGAAATTGGCTGAGGGAGCATGAACTAATTCCAGAGTTATTGATGACTTGGCTCTCCCTCGTTTTCAAGGGAGATTCTACCGAAGCATCAAGTCATCAATTTGCTCATTTCTGTTTCAGCAGTGATTAATGATCCTGTGGCTGGATAGAGTCTTTCCAAGCTAAGTGCTGAGTCACTCATCTTATGAAGAGTACAATCTTGCTTTTATTTGCAGCCTGAAAAGTAAGCTCAGTAAGCTCTGTATAGATACTGTAAGTATGAGATCTTAATTAAGAAAGTTTATTCTTTCAAGATTGGTAATGTAATGAAAAAGCTTACTTTCAGTGGAATACTGAAGACTAGAGATTATATGATCACACACACACACACACACACACACACACACACACACACCTTGAACTTTACTAGGCTGTCTTTAAACCCTGTAAATTATAGATAACTGACAGCAACATAAGTGATTCTAATGTATTATGCTAATTTTCAATGTTGCTGTAATAAATTGCAACAAATGTGGCAACTTGAAACAACATATATTTATTATTTTAGAGTTCTGGAAGTCAGAAGTCCCATAGAGGTCTTATTGGGCTAAGATCAAGGTTCTGCAGGTCTCTATTACTTTCTGGAGGCCGCAGGGGAGAGTTCATTCCTGTGCCTTTCCAGCTTTTAAAGGCCACCTATTCCTTGGTTCTCAGACCATTTCTCCATCTTCAAATCTGGCAATGTTGCATCTTTATGATCATTCTTCCTAGTCACAGACCCTCTGACTCTCCTCTGCCACCTTATTCCACCGTTGTTCTTCCCAGTGCTGGGGATTGAACCCTGGACCTCACAAATGTTAGCCAAGAGCTGCATCACTGAGCTACACTCTCAGCTGGTTTGCAATCTTAATTCTATCTGCAACCATAATACTCCTTTGCTATGTAACCTAACATATTCACAGGTGTTTCTTTTTCCCAACCCCATTCATATGTTCTAAGAATTAGGATGTGGACATTTTGGAATGGTGTGTGTTTGTGTGTGTGTGTGTGTGTGTGTGTGTGTGATTATTCTATCTACCACATCTATAGACATGCAAGTAAATTTTGCCTGGAAATTTAATTGACTTTTCTACCTACCTATTCCATTTGCTTCCATTTGTAAATTTGCTTCAAGGATTTGTTAATTCACTTCAATGCCCTTTACTCCATACAAATTTGTAGTCTTTGACTTCTCCATTTAACAAGTTTTAGTACCTTTCCCAGCTCCTTCATTAATTAATGAGTTACATAAACTCTTTGACCTGTGTTATTTTGTAGACAAGATAA
>NW_004624761.1:25032591-25046538 GCF_000247695.1 Heterocephalus glaber
ACCAAGAGTGATTATGTAAAGGTGCTAATTTCCAATGATAAATGTCATTATATTGTATATCTAAAATGTACCAATCAAATTAATTAAAAAAATAATGGAAAACCAAATAATTATTTTGAAGCCCAAAAATTACACTTATGAATTCATTTTTCCAGGGCTTTAACAAATTTCACAATGATTTCTTTCTTTAACTCTATGTGGTTTTCATAGTTTTTCTCTTAGTTTTACTACTAGTATTATTGCAGATAGGTAAATTAATTAGGTATCTTGTGGGCAGTTAGACAGGGCCAGCCCACAAGGAGATAACATGGAGGTCAGTCAAGGAGCCAACTTGGAAGACAAACAAAACAATCAAGTCGCAGCATAGTAAAAGGAGAGGAAACTACCACACCCACATAGGATGAATAGCAGTGATCGATATTCTAAATAGGTATCAGTCATCTGGGTGGGGGACAAAGATCTTCGAAGAAAGATCCCTGACTCACCCCTTTCCAGCAAAAATCCTTGCTCATTCCTTGTACACTTGGTACATGACTTGTTTCTCCATTGGATCCCCACTTAATCAATATTACCTAAGCAACTATACTTATCATAATCTTATTGGTTGCTTATATTTTTGTCCACCTTGTGATTTCTTATTGGATAATATTACCTAAGTGACTGTACTTGTAATCTTACTAGTTGACTATAGTTTTGTCTCACCTTGAACCCACTTCAACTCATGGCTTTGACCCATAAAACATCTTTGAGACACTGGATGAGCGGGTAACCTACTTTCCGGTCCTCCTTTTGTCTCTGTTAGACAGAAGCTTTCCTTCTCTCAATAAATTTTTCCTACTCTTAACCTCTATTGTTCCTAGAATTCATTCTTTGATTTTAGAGAACAGGAACTCATATTTCGCATACCTAGCAGGTTTGGGAGTTACATTTCTTCCCCCATATCAATATCACTTTCTTTGGAACTATGGTTATGATATTTTACACAAATAAAGTGCCAAAAAATTTAAAAGCAATGATGAATGTTTTAATGCACTAACACAAGCACTATATGTTGTCTGGGTGAGAGCAGCACTTAGACTGAAGCATTATTCCTTTGTGTCCACAGCAAGACATGCATGATTCACACTCAGCTAGTACAGGTTTTTTCAAGGTGGATTTTTGGTTCAACTATTGAGCAAAGTTATGAACACCAAACAGATTTTTTTGAACTTTGCTGTTCGAGTAGTGGAAACTTCATGCTTGGAGCCATTTGACAACTGAAGTATCACTGTATTTTGTATTAATGTGTTCCTTTAGTAAACCTAACTAATACAGATCTTGGTACCAAAGAAGTGGGGTTATTGGTGTGGCTATTACCTGAGCATGTGGTTTAGGAGCCTTAGAAGTGGTTCATGGGAGGAGTTTGGAAAGGTTTGGGGATGCTGGTTTAAAGAAGCCCTATAATGCTGTAAGCTGGGCTTGATGGGAGATTCTGGTCAAAGCTCAGAATGCTGATAGAAATATAGGTGGTAAAAGCAAGGGTCAGGTTTCAGCTGGGAACCAGAACTCCCCTTATATTTGGATTGAGATGTGTATTATACTGTAGTAGAAAATTTGTCTGCATTTTGCTCATGTCTTGAGTCTTTGCAGGAGACTGAGGGCAGCAGACTCATTAATTTGGCAGAAAATATTTCAAGGCAGCCTAATGTTCAGGCTGTGGTATGGGTATTACTCCCTGCTTTTGGGAAGATTTACACAGAAATAGAAGCAAAAATCCCATTTAAAAAGTTTTCAGGTTTGTTTTTTTTTGGTACTGGGGATCAAACTTGGGTCCTTCCACTTGCAAGGCAGGTGGCAGAACCACTGAGCTAAATCCCCGGGCCAAGTTTTCAGATTTTCCAGAAAGGAGGTGCCTGCAAAGTTGAAGAGAAGAGCTTGGTTGCTAAAAAGATAAGCATTAAAAAGAAGCCAGCCAAGAAAAAATAGCTATCATCAAGAAATCAAATAATAACACATACTGGTGAAGCTGCAGCAGAAAAAAAAGGAACCCTTTCTACATTTTTGGTGGAAATGTCAACCAGTACACCCACTGTGGAAATCAGTATGGAGTCCTCAAAAAACTAAAAACAGAAATTTTATTTGACCCAACTTTCCCCTACTAGGAATCTTCCTGAAAGAGTTCAAGACATCATATTACAAGGCTACTGTTATGGCCTGTGTTTAGATGTCCCCCCCAAAGCCTCTTGCTTTTTCAGAGGTAGCTAAATCTAGAATGTGTGATTGATTCATGGTGGGGCTAGGCCCGAGGGCACTAGGATTAAGGGTGTGATTATTACCCGGCCTAAGTAGTCTGAATAAGATAAAAGGGGCAGATAGGGCTGAGGATGAGGCTCAGTGGCACCATTCCTGCCTTTCAAGGACCCTTAGAGATGGATTAACTATATTTTGCATAATGAGATGAATATGTCTTTTCTTGTGCTCAGGGGTAGCATGCTATGATTTATATCTAGATGCCCCCCAAGAGCCTCATGTATTCAGAAGTGGGGTCTGGTTGAGGGAGGAAAGTTGCTGGGAGGGTGACCTAGAAGGAATTATCTCTTTTCCCATCTTCTACTTTCTCTATCTGCTTTCTGGCCACTGTGATATGACCAGTTTTCCTCTGTCTAGCCTTTCAATCTTGCTCTTTTCTGCCTTTAAACCTGCTGAAATGGTGTGAAACTTTGGAAACTGAGCCAAAAACAAAACCCCTCTTCCTTTAAGTTGGGGGTATAGGATATTGTGTTTCAGGGACAAGGAAAGTGGCTAAAATACAAATTCAATGTCATGAAGCTTTTCCCATGTTTTCTTCTAAGAGTTTTATAGTTTTAGCTTTTGTGTTTAGGTCCTTGACCTTTCAAAAGATATTTATTAAGCACTTAATCTACTTACAGAATTAGGTACTGAGGAATCAGGAACAGGAAGAAAAAATGTTAAGTCTTTCTTTCAATCTAACAGGCAAAGCATAGAAATTAATCCAAATAAGAAAGGAAGACATGTGACTAAAAATTACAACCAAGTCCTTTGTGAAGGATCAAAGGAATTACAGGTGAGGGAATATATCATAGATGGAATTTGAGCAAGACTCAAGAAATACTTAGAATTTGGATTTATGGACAAGAATAGGTGGAGGGCATATTGTGGGCATCCATGGGAACCAGTGGTAGTTTCTTGGCTAAAGTGTTTGCAAAAAGGAAGAATAACAGTTGAAATTGAAATACAGCTTGATGCATGCATGGGAGAGAGAACAAACCAGATAACATTTAAATGCTAAAAATCCCCAGTCCAAGGATTCAAGATTACCCTTCTCTCATGTCAATGGGCCACAGTGGCTGTAGAAATTTTTGGGATCCAACAAAAGCAAAGTTGATTTGTAAATACATATAGTTTAGGTTTAGTGGGAAATTGGTGGTTCTAGTAACTTTGATATATAGATAAATTATTTAGTTATATTAAGACATTTTGGAACTGAGATTATAGCTCAGGGGTTGAGTGCTTCCTCAACACTGCGAAGCCATGGGTTCAATCCCCAGCACCGAAAAAAAAAAAATTCTGGTGTTGGTGTACAAGTGACTTACAAAAAAATTCTATATTTCTGTTATCCACTCTGTGAATTTACCAGTGTGACAACACAATGGTACAAGACCATAGGTGATTTGAAAAGGACTTACAACACCCTCAAGCAAGGTGAGGCCTAAAATATGTGGAGCTAGAAGCTGATCTAGGGAAACTTCTGATCATCAAGTAACACTATAACTGAAGGATTGAGTTTTCTTTAAGACCTAGTCAAATTGGAATTTCTCTCAGGTCAATAATGTAGCATTTGCAATAAAAAATGTGCCACTGTGGATTGGTAGATAAACTAATTGATAAAGAGAAAGTAAATGATATGTGAAAATATTTACATTTATCTTTCTTGCTGTGCAGATATGCAATACTGGTATCAGTGAAAATAACACAGGGCTGGGGATGTAGCTCAGTGGTGCTGGGCCTGCCTGGCAAGTGCAAGGTCCTGAGTTAGATCCCCAGTACCAAAAAAAAAAAAAGACAGAGAGAAAGAAATAATCACAAAAAGCAAAAAATAATCGAAAAGGGAAGAAAAATTATGCATTCACTATGTAAAAACACTTACATGAAAGTCACTGAAATCTTGCAACTTGTATATGAAAGAAACTTGGTTGAGATTTTCTCAAATTTGAAAATAATTATAGGGCCGGGGATTTAGCTCAGTGGTTCCATCACCTGCTCGCAAGCGCAAGGACCTGAGTTCGATCCCCGGTACCATCCCCCCAAAAGAAAAAGAAAATAATTATAAAAACATGATTAGGCTGGGCATGGTGGCACATGCCTGTAATCTCAGCACTTGGGAGGCTGAGGCAGGATTGCCGTGAGTTCGAGGCCAACCTGGGCTACATAGTGAGCTCAAGCATAGCCTGAACTACAGAGCAAGACCCTGTCTCAAAAAACAAAAAAACAAAAAAAAGAAACATAATTACCAACACTGTCATGTAAATCTGAAAGTAACTTTTCTAACTTATTATTAATATTCTAAAACGATCATGCTAAAGGAAAGACTGAATGATCTTTCTGATCTCTTTATGGAAAAATAAAATTGCAAAACTGTTGTCTTGTAAATAGGCCATCAAAGAGTTTGAAGCCAAAACATATAGGGAAATGAGTATTACGAAGATGAGTTATGCACTTAATTAATATAAACATACTATGTTATTTTCCTAAATCTATGTAAATATAGTATTTGTAGTCCTAAAATCTGGTAGTATTTGAATTTGTTCTTTTTTTTTTTGGTACCAGGGATCAAACTCAGGACCTTGCGCTTGCAAGGCAGGTGCCGGAACCACTGAGCTAAATCCCTGGCCCCTGAGTTTGTTCTTATTTGAAATAAAATTTCATTTTAGTAACTTATTTGTTAGTAATGTGGGAGGTTTTCTTTAAAGGACATCCTCAAATATACATCAGCTTTGGGCCCCCGAAAATCTATGTTGGCCTTTGGTCTTAATTTATTTATTCAGCAAATGTTTGTTGAACTCCTACTACAGATGCCTTTTGGTGCTGAGAACACAGTAATGAGCAAATCAAACACAGACTACCTCATGGACGTTGTAGCTGCAAGGATTGCAAATTTCTGTATATTCTTATAGAAACAGGCTGATTAATTACTAGACAGACCCTTGAAAGTAGACATCAACATCCATCTTTTTAAAGTGCAGGTTCAATGCTCTTTAGGAGAAGCTAGGTGACTTCAGGTATAATTATTTTACCATTGAGTACTCAGGTATGTCCTCTTTTACCTTGTGAGATAATATAGCAAAGCAAAATAAAAATTGTCTCGAATTTTTATTGACCTTTCCTCAGCCTCTGATTTAGTGAGAAGGAGCCAACTGTGTTAAGAGTATATGAACATGGGCCAGGGATTTAGCTCAGTGGTTTCACCGCCTGCTGCGCGACTGTAAGGACCTGAGTTCAATCCCTAGTACCAAAAAAAAAAAAAAAAAAAGAGTATATGAACTTAATATGGATTTTTGGTTATTAATGTTTTTACCAAATGTAACTTTTAATATCATCCACAGAACTACCAACAGTATGACTTTTTTTATAAATTCTGGCAGTACTGGGAATTGAACCCAGGGCCTTTGCACTGAGCTACATCCCCAGCTCTTTTATTTTTATACAGAGACAGGGTCTCACCAAGTTGCTGAGTTGCCCAGGCAGAATCACCTTTGACAAATCATATTGTGGGGTCATCAACAATTTGTCTTAGCACAATTTCCTTTAAGGTATATGTTAATACTTTGGAATCACTTTTGGATGGCAGAAGAGAAGTATTTGCTCTCTGCTATGGTTTATTCCTCAAGGGTTCATTTGTCGGGAACTTGGTCCTTGGCATGGCGATATGAAGAGGCGGGGCCCATGGAAGGTTGTTAGGTGACCGGGGCACTGGCCTTGGGAGGGGTCATCACTGGACCTGGGGTGAGTTCTCTTGAGAGGGTTGTTATAAAGTAACAAGTCTGACCCCTTCCAGGTGTCTCTCTGATTCTCTTTTTCGCCATGTGATCTCTCCCTCTCACTCCTTATCCCTTCTTGAGGCCATTTGCCATGATGTGATGTGTCTGGGGGGTCCTTTACAGCCAAGACCATGATCTTTGTACATTCAGCTTCCTAAACTGTGAGCTAAATAAACCTCTTACTTTACAAACTACTCAGCTTCAAGAATTCTGTCATAGAAACAGAAATAGACTAATACATCTCTTGTACTATAATAAATAGGAGTCTTTCCTTGAAGACATGGAAGAGATTATTTTATTGTCATGAATCACCCAATAGCACTGCAAGACAGTTTCCAGTATCAGCAAGATGAGATCACTATTAACTGAAAAAAATAAATTAATAAAACCAAGAATAAGAATACCTAAGGCAGTGATTTTACACTTTTCTGCCTGAATTATATTATTAGTGTTATTATTATTATTTTTGTATTGGGGATTAAACCCAGGGCCTTTGTACTGAACTACATCCCTTAGCTCTCTCCTGCTCCTTTTTTCCCCCCGCTTCTTTTTTAAAAATCGTTTTTAGATAGGATCTCCCTAAATCATTAGGTTGCCAGGCTGGGCTGGAACTTGTGTTCCTCCTGCCTCAGCCTCCCTGCTGTGATTACAGGTATAGACTATCACATTCAGCATGGTTTTAAAATTTTCAATCTCATGTGAAGTGAATCTATGTATCAGATCAATTTGTTGACTCAACTTATAGTGTACTTTGTGGTTGACTCATGTTAGTAAGCCCTAACACCTACTACAGAGCTTGGCATATGTAGTCCATAAGTGCTTGTTGAGTTGAATTAAATTTGGCTATCTGAAAGCCTGTGGGTTATGGGACTGTGTCCTGGTTGAATTGGGCAAGGAGATTCTCAAGACTGAGTAACGAAAATCCTTGAAATGTAACAAGTGTTGAGATGATTTTAGCAGTCTCTCAGGAATGCTAATCTTCAAATTAGATACTATGTAGTAAGAAGAAAACCATTCATAGCCAAGAGAGTGAGTTTGAAAATCTTTAATATTAATAAGTTATGTGTATTAGTTTGCAAATTCAAAGTATCTTTCTCTTGGTCAGGTTTTACTTAGCAGAAACTTTAGCACTATCCCTTCCAGACACCTATGTCTTCAGAAGCAGCCCAAATGATGTGAAATAGTTTATGTAAGCCCCCAAGAAAGACATAAATTACCCTACCACTGTATTCTTTCATGCCAGGAAAAAAAAGAGTCCAATATAATTTTTTGTCTAATACAAAATCTCAGAAGACTGAAACATATTAATGCAGAAAAGGGAATACAATTCTGATTCAACTATTTGCTCTCATGACCTGTAGCAATAGACAATGTCTCACAGGATGTTAGAAATAAGAGAATCTTCAAAAGCCATTGAGCTCAACCCCTCTCCTTTTACCAGTGGGCAATCCAAGGATGAGAGAAGATGAGAGAAGCCTTTAGTGTCAGGATGTGATCTGACAGTGATCTTATAGGTCACTGCCAAGAAAGCCTTGCAACTACCAGGGCTTCCTGAATCCTCAATGGCGGCACATTCTTAAAAAACAACTGGCACATCAAAATATTAAATGCTTTTTCTCTTGACTCACCAATTATTAATAGAGTACTCAATTAATTATAGTCCTTGCCACCTGCCTTGCAAGCACAAGGTCCTGAGTTCAATCCCTGGTACCAAAAAAAAAAAAAATTATATTCCAAAGAGTTCAAGAACTATGAATATAACCTGGGCTCTTCAAAGAAGGACACAAAATGTCATAAGTATGTGCCTACCTGTGTTTCCCTGAAAATAAGACCTAGCTGGAAAATAATCAGGCTTGAAAACTAGAGTTAAAAATGCCAGCCCCAATCAGCCTATCCTTGTCTTACCTGCCATCACTATTTTCTTGCTTGGTGAGGCAAGTATGACAAGGATAGGCTGACTGGGGCTGTCATTTTTGATCTCTAGTTTTCAGGCCTCTTATTTTCAGGAAAAGAAAGTATATACACATATACATATATAAGTATGTTTATAGATATACACACATTTCTACATATATCAACACACATAAAGAGACATCAATAGCTAAATAGCATTTATAGCATATCTGCATTCTATAATATAATCATGATAAGATGTATTGAAAAAAGAGAAAAGCAGATTTCTACTCATCAAGATTTGTGAAAAATTTATCACTCTGCTTCTGGTAGACTTTATACTATGTATGAAATTCAATTAAGTCAATTATACTAATGAAAAAACAATGTTCTCTGAGCTGTTTGCTTAATGTGAATAATCCAAAGCTATTGGCAAAAGAACAAAAACTTTTACTTAAAGACATTTATTTACAGCAAACATCTTTTGTCAAATGTTACTGATATGTTAGAATAACTTACTCAACTTTTTTTTTTTTTTTTTGCAGGGGAATGTCTAGGTTCACAACCCTGTGCAACACATCAAACAATTACTTATAGTCCAAAGAATTCAGGAACTGTGAGAATAACCTGGACTCTTCAAAAGAATCAGGAAATTAATTCTACACGAATTAGATCTGTTTTAGGGTATTTAATATGGTTATTTCTGGTGAGATGTGGTTTTTTTGGTCTTTGGAACTGTGGTGAAAACACACAGACACTCAGTAAACAGGAAAAAAAAGGGGAAAAAACCACACAGACACAGATACATAATGCTGTATCTCATAGAAATCAGAATACTTGGATTATTAACAAAAAGAACCATATTACTAAGGAAAAGCATTATTGCTTAGAGGTAACGGATTATTTCAAACTTTATGACACCATAACAAAATAATTAAGAGCAGGGACTTGGGTTCTATTACTTCCTAGCTGCAATCAGGGCAAATTAACCTCTTTTTGGATTAGGAGTCAGAGAATCTACTTCCTAGAGTTGCTAAGATTTGTAGAGTACTTACAACAGTGCTTGGTGTGTTTGTTGTTATTACAAGGTCCTCCTCCTCAAGGACTGCCAACAGTTTGGCTGCAGATCTCTTGTATGATGGGGAAAGAGCGCCAAGTGATTGTATTCAAGATCAGCGGGCAAAGTCCTCTGTCTTCTTTATCCCTGACAAGTCCATAGATCTCTTTCCCTTACCATTATTCACATAGGGTTGATCTTGGATTCTGATATTTGTATTGCTTTGCTCTTTGAAAACATTTTTTTTTTGATACTGCAGACTGAACTCAGGGACTTTGGACTGAGGCACACCCCCAGCCCTTTTATTTTTAATTTTGGCACAGGTTCCCACTAAATTGCTAAGTTGCCCACACTGGACTAGGACTTGCTGTCCTCCTACTTTAGCCTCCTGAAGTGCTGAGATTACAGGAGTGTACCATCATGCTTGGCCTGAAAACAACATTTTAATGCAAGATTTTATTGAGCAGTTCTGTTTTTGTATCAGTGTCTTAGTTTAGGAGGCCAGAACAAAACACTGGTGGGGTGGGGGTTTTAAACAACAGAATCTGGGTACCAATCCAAAATCTGCGTACCAGCATGGTCAGGGTCTGATAAGGCCTCTCTTCCTGTCCTGCAGATGGCCACACTGTGACCTGTCTTCACATGGTAGATAGAGAGAGCGACCTCTCTAGTGTCTCTTCTTACTAGGGCACTGATACCATTATGAGGGCCCCGCCCGCAGGACATTATCTAAACCTCCATACCTCCCAGAGGCTCCTTCTCCAAATGCCATCGCAGTGGGAGTCAGGCTTCTACCTATGAATTCTGGGAGAACACAATTCATTTCATGGCCATCAGGAAACCCACATGTACCAGACTTTTGTTTCCTCTAAACAGCCGTAGATGATGACATGGTTGTGAACAGAGAGGAGAAATGTATCCACCTCTTCCTAAACCTCTGCTCTAAACCTCTTCCTAAACCTTGACTAGCACATGTTCAACTTCCTTCTTCTCTGGAGTTTGCTAAACCACATTCAAGCTTTCTCAAATTACTAAACCAAACTTTCCTTCTGATGAAGAAATTCTTTCAATAAAATAATTGGAGTTAAAGAGACTACACAAATATCTGTTTTTTAGTGACAAAATAGTTGTTATAAGTTAAATTGTGTCCTCTCAAGAAAAAGATAATGAAGTCCTAATCCGAAGATTTCAGAAGGTGACATTACTTAGAAATCAGGTTGTTGCTGATATAATTAGTTAAGATGAGGTCACGGTAGAGTAGGGTGTCCAGTCTGACTGGTGTCCTTACAAGAAGATGGCCCTGTGAAGCCAGAAGACAAGCCAAGAAATGCCAAAGATTGCTGATGAACTAGCAGAAGCTAGGAAGTGGAAAGATGGCATTCTCTACAGTTTTTGGAGAGGGAATGGTCCTACTGACAGCTTGATCCCATATTTCTATTTTTCAGAACTATGAGAGAGTATATTTCTGGTGTGTTAAGTCACCCAGTTTGTAATACCTTGTCCCAACAACTCTAGGAAACTAAGACAATTGCAGTCTTCTACTGTAATTAAATAGAGGCACTTTCTATTCTTATTTTAAGTTTGGATTTATCTTTGTATTTTTCCTTTATCAAATATGGGAGAAAACAAAAGATTGTCAGAATTCATTATTTATTTTTAAAATTCACTTTGCCAACAAAATGAGTCACAGCAAGTAAAAACCAAAGACAAAGATAAATACATTGTTTTATTTAATCCAAAAAGATAAAGAAAGCATTTCCTGCATAGGGTGGCTTTTTGCCAGAGGAGCTGTTAGCAAAACGATTATAAGTACATTAAAAATGACATTTACAAAATCAACTATCAAATTATTTGTGGAATACATTTAAAATTAAATTTTAATTCCCAACCCAATATCAAAGAATGTTATTAATATTGTTTAAGATATTAATTATGGAAAGTAGGTACAGGATGGCAGACTCACAAATAAATTGACAATTTAGATAGAAACTACTCACTCTGAAAAGTCTAAGTAGTATCTTTAGAGTACTGCTTCAAATACAGGGGGAATATTGGATGATCATAGAGATTTTTATGCTTCATGCTTTACTAAAATAATTTTCAAGATTAAAACATTGTTTTATAAAACAAACATACCTTCCATTGACTTGTACAGCAAAATCTAAGAATGCTTTAGTCAAATTCCTTTATTGGAAATAACTTCTCTGAAAACAGAAAATCCTCATGGCAGAAGGGATATGCAGAATAAGGAAGAGCTAAATGAGATAAAACTTACTGGTTAGCATTCATTTAACTGGAAATAAAAAGTCATAGACTAGAGAGTAACCTGTTTTTCCTCCTAAAAATACTTATGCTAGGTGTGGTGGCACACCCCTGTAATCCCAGTTACTCAGAAAGTTGAAGCATTAGGATTGCAAGTTTGAGGCCAGGCTGGGCAATTTGGAAAGATCCTATCTGGAATAAAATTAAAAAGGGCTGAGGATGTAGCTCAGGAGTAGAGCACTTGCTTAACATGTGTGAGGCCCTGAATTAAATCCCAGTATTGCAAAAATACAAGCACATTATTATTTATATGTATACACTCTCTTCTTTACTAATTCTGAGGGAGCACGGTCATCTCTTCTTGCTATGCAAGTTTGGTCTAGTACCTCCTAAGTGCAGGGGATGCAGCGTTAAAATAATCATAGACCCTAATTTCATGGAACTTACACTAAAGAGGACACAAAATCACATATTGTTTTATGTTCTATCAAGTTGCTTAAGGACCTAACCTTCATAAATGAAATGATAGATTGCATCATACAAGGAAGCAAAATGGATGATTTCATCACATTTGTAAAGTTAGGACCATATTTTAAAATCGACCTCTTCTGAGATCATTATGGCAACAACGGAGGGGTATTGCTAATGTGGTTTATTTGGGAGCTTAACTTAAAAGAAACAACCATGGATGTTCTTGAGAATTCTTTTTTGTCACACCAAGGTGCTTTCCACCTACAGCAAATGTAAACAAACACCTGCTTTGGGGGGAACCCAATTATTCGAACCACTCTATACTTTTCTGCTAATGTTGAATAAATTTTACAATCCAAAAAAGTACTAAATAAATGCAGTTCAGCAATCAGTTTCCCTGCAGACAAAGCAAAAGTGTCTGAGCCCTTTCTTTACCTTTTAAAGTTCCATGAAAGCCCATTGGCAGAGAACACCCAGGAGTTGGGTGGTTTCATACAAGGTCACCTATTTTCCTTATGTTTCTTTTTACAGCTGTTCTGCAGCTTCCAAGCTTTCAGTCCTGGCACTCTACACTTATAGAATAAGAGCCAACTATTGTTATCAAGAGATTTAGGGGATCAAGATAGTAGCTGAACATTTCAATGATCTCTGCAATATCTCTTAGTCTTTACATAAAGAGAAGGACTCAATGCTGAAATCCTCATTGGCATTTCCTCCATTGTCCAACATACTAAAAGTATCATTCAGGATTCTTCATTGCAAGCAAAGGATACCAAATTTGACTGTTTTAAGGAGAAAAGAAATTTATGAGAAGCTGGGAGTGGTGGTGCATGCCTGTAATCCCAGCACTTGAGAGGCTGACACAGGAGGAACACTGTGAGTCCAAGGCCAGCCTGAACTACCTAGCAAGAGCCTGTCTCCAAAGAAAGAAAGAAAGAAAGAAAGAAAGAAAGAAAGAAAGAAAGAAAGAAAGAAAGAAAGAAAGAAAGAAAGGTCTTAATGCATACAAACCAAGGGGGGAATACCGCCCATACATATTTTAAAGGCTCTCAGACTACCTCTTTAAACCAGTTGAATTAATCTGCAGAACAAGGCTTGGATATTACACAGTCAGAACAAAGCCCCAGCTGATGTTCCAAAAATTGGTCCAATGAAGCCAAAACAATGGCCAGGTTGGGTCCAGGTACCACAACCATTTCCACCACCCACACAATCACTACACACTTGAGCTAAAACCAGACATTGATAGCTCTTCACAACATGTGTACTGGCCCCTTCTGTTACCACTCTCTCCTACCCAGGTTCTCCTCAGACAGTGACACTGAGGCTGCCTGGCCCAAGCAGAAATAATGAGTAACTGACATTTTCAGATACAGGGGTGGATGCCAGGGTAGGAAATGTCTCCATCAAGGAAGGGGATTCCAGTGCAATGGTTCTTATCTCCCTCACTGGCTACAGGAGAGGTTGGGTCTCTGTGCCTTAATGACCACACAGGTGAGCTCGGAATAGGCTGTGGCTTTTGCTGTCTTCATTATAAAGTACAGCAAGTGGGTGTGGTGGCACATACAATAATCCCAACACTTCGGGAGGCTGAGGCAGGAGGATCACAAGTTCCAACTCAACCTGGGCAACCTAGCAAGCTTCTGCCTCAAAGTAAAAAATAAAAAGGGCAGTGAGTATAGTTCAGTGCAAAGGCCCTGGATTCAATATCAAGTATCACAAAAACAAAAACAAACAAACAAGAAGCAGCAAAATGAGCCTGTTCTGAGGAGAGAATGACTATTCTTTCCACTGTTCTCCTTTCAAGCAGTCACAAGTTTCAGTCACAAGTTAGTACTGTATTGTGCAGTTCTATGCAAGGCATAGACATGGTTGTTTTATTTTCTTTTTTTGCAATACCGTGCATACCCTAGGCAAATGGTCTATTACTGAGCTACATCTCCAGTCCTAGGGTGAGAAATTTCTTTTTGTCAATTTATTTGTAAATCTCTCATTCTCTATTTACTTTGCACAATTAATAGACCCTAATTTCATGGAACTTACATTAAAGAGGACACAAAATCACATATTGTTTTATGTTCTATCAAGTTGCTTAAGGACCTAACCTTCATAAATGAAATGATAGATTGCATTCAAAAGAATCAGGAAATTAATTCTACACGAATTAGATCTGTTTTAGGGTATTTAATATGGTTATTTCTGGTGAGATGTGGTTTTTTTGGTCTT